>JAAONU010000004.1:42428111-43035416 GCA_012932295.1 Cyclina sinensis
ACGGTTTACGATAGTATCAACAACATGTATGAATAAGAATGCGATTCTACGAAAAAAGCGATATGACGAACATTTTACAGGGTCCGATGCACATTCGTACCATCGATTCATAACCATCCCAACTGCCATATTCATATAGATTCACAACCTTCCCGAATGTTCTTTTCAAATAGAATTATAACCATCCGGAATGCTATATTCATAGAGAGAGAGAGAGAGAGAGAGAGAGAGAGAGAGAGAACTTTATCTCAAATCCAGTAGGTCAAACATGACCCATGTGGTACAGAATACATCGTAACTATTTCTGCGGAAAAGGTTAATATAAAATATCAATCTTGCAAAGATATGATGTGAACAAAACTAATCTTTGTAAGGTTTTTACAGCGAACAACATTATCTGTCAAACTTTCTCAATATAATGATATCAAAATAAAGATCTATTAAATTGTATCTAATTTAAAACCTTAATATCTATCTATTTAAGCTTATTTACCGTCGGTACCGGTTGCCCATATGACCGACGCCCCCTGAAGAGATTAGTTATTTTATGTGGTGGGGGTAGTGCAAGATACAGAAAGCATCCAATTCCAGAGACACTCCTGGTTCTTTTGCATGCTCAGTGTATAGCACTGATACATGGGACCTCGGTTTAACGTCTCATCCGAAAGACTATTAGTATTGTTTGTGGAGGAGCGGGGGATCGAACTCGGGACCCCTGGTTTACCAGTCTAGCGCGTTACCACTGGACCACATCCGCTCCTAAAACCTTAATATAACCGTGTAATGATATTATAATATTTTTTCGACGTCACATGTAAATCAGTTTTACACTGACTATTATTTATATCATTGTTCGTAGGAAATTGATACACTGTGCCTTATTATATTCATACAAATGTATAACAGTCCCAAATCCCGTATTCAAATAGATGCATAACTATAAAGAATGCCATATTCATAATAATAAACATGTATAACCATCACGAATACCGTGTTCAATTAGATGCGTAACCTTCCGGGATGTCATATTTATATAGATTGTAATCATCCCGAAAGCCATACACATGTAGAGATATAACCATCCCGAATGCCATATTCATGTAGATGTAAAACCATCCAGAATGCCATATTCATGTAGATGTATAACCATCCCGAATACCGTGTTCAAATAGATGCATAACCTTCCTGAATAGATGCATAACCTTCCTGAAATCTGTGTTCAGAAAGATGCGTTACCTTCCTGAATGCCATATTCATATAGATTGTAACCATTCCAAATGGCATACTAATATAGAGGTATAACAATCCCGAATACCGTGTTCAAATACATGCACATCCTTCCCGAATGCCAGATTCATAAAGATTCGTTATTATCCCGAATGCCATACTCATGAAGAGGAATAACCATCCCGAATGCCGTATTCATATAGATGTTTAACCATCCCGAATGCCATATTCATATAAATGTATAGCCATCCCGAATGCAGTATATCAAATATATATATGACGATCTCGAATGCCATACTCATATAAAGGTATAATAGCTGTTATGCCGTATTCTTATAAAAGCCTAAGCATCCAGAATGTCATATTCATACAGATGCAAACCCATCCCGAATGCCATATCCATGTAAATGTATAACCATCTAGAAAGCCATATTCATATAGATATATAACCGTCCCGAATGCCATATTCATGTAAATGTATAACCATCCGAAATTCCATATTCATATAGAGTTATACCTATCCCTTATGCCGTATTCATGTAAATGTAAAACCATCCAGAATGCCATACTCATATAGATATATACCTATACCCATCCCGAATGCCATATTCATGTAGATGTAAACCCATCCCGAATGCCATATACGTATAGAGTTTACCCATCCCGAATGCCATATTCAAAGACATATAGATTTATACTGATCCCGAATGCCATATTCATATAAATGTTACCCAATCCGAATGCCACATTAATGTAAATGAATAGCAATCGAGAAAGTCATATTCATATCAATATATACCCATCCCGAATGCAATATTCATGTAGATGTATAACCGTCCCGAATGCCGTATTCGTATAGATTTATAAACATCCCGAACGCCGTTTTCATAAAGATGCGTGACTATACCCAATGCCATATTCATGAAGATGCAAACCCATCCCGAATGCCATATCCATGTAAATGTATAACCATCTAGAAAGCCATATTCATATAGATGTAGAAACTCAGGGGTAAGCTTCTAAAGTGTTAATTCATACCAAAACATCTAGGCACTGAAATATCAAACAATTACAAGTTGTGCCTACTACAATAAACACAAATATAATAATAGACAATTCAAAATAATAAAATACATGGACAAATCTAGTATAACTGATCTTATATAAATGTCCTGGCAGTGCAGCAATCTATTAAACACTTAAATGATATAATACATACATGTATAAAATAATGTTACATTATATAGGACTCTGGCTCTATAAAACACTACATAGAAATGGTGATCACACCTAGCTATCCATGCTTCGGACATACACAGAACATACCATCTGGCACTGGCCATGGCGTCCGGGGTTCGTTACCCGTTTGGGAATCACTAAGACTCAATACGACTCTCAAGAAGTACTAACTAAATGTACTAAAGTATTTTTGTACTTAGCACTAAATGAACATATAAAGTACATAAACCAATTACTTACAGATCTGTAGGATCTTCAGCCTGAACTGTTTATGAAATGTGTTCTTCACCATACATTACACTGACACACACACACAAAATACTGCATGGACCACACTGGTAAAAATCTGTGAAGCTGTGAAGAGTAACAAGTTATGAGTGCTCATGCAACTTATCATTGTTGAAGTCAGAGACAGAAATTAGAGAAAAAGATGTCAAACAGCCATCTTGGATTCTAACAAAAACTCAATAATTTAATTTCTGTCATGAAAAATAAGATTGCTTTAAAAACAAATTAAATAATAACTTGAACTAGCCATTGCTTTAAAGTTACCTCATCAAATGAAAGATTCCTTTTAAAATAAGTAACCCCAAAAAAACTTCCAGCTGAAAACCTGGCATCTGACAGGTCACCTTGACTGTTCCAGCTCAACTACTGCACTGACCAAAATCATGCCAAATAAAGAAATTCCCGCTTTTCCAAGGGAAGTAACTCTTACTGTTAAAAACAGGTAAAACACCTTAGGGAACATCTCAAAACACATTTTTTAACCCTGCTACATAGATATATAACCGTCCCGAATGCCATATTCATGTAAATGTATAACCATCCGAAATTCCATATTCATATAGAGTTATACCCATCCCTTATGCCGTATTCATGTAAATGTAAAACTTTCCAGAATGCCATACACATATAGATATATACCTATACCCATCCCGAATGCCATATTCATGTAGATGTAAACCCATCCCGAATGCCATATACGTATAGAGTTTACCCATCCTGAATGCCATATTCATATAGATTTATACTTATCCCGAATGCCATATTCATATAAATGTTACCCAATCCGAATGCCACATTAATGTAAATGAATAGCAATCGAGAAAGTCATATTCATATCAATATATACCCATCCCGAATGCAATATTCATGTAGATGTATAACCGTCCCGAATGCCGTATTCGTATAGATTTATAACCATCCCGAACGCCGTTTTCATAAAGATGCGTGACTATACCCAATGCCATATTCATGAAGATGTATAACCATCCCGACTGCCCTATTCAAATAGATGTATAACCATCCCGAATTCATATACATGCGTGACTATCTCAAAAGCCATATTAATGTAGATGTATAACCATCCCGAATGCCGTATTCATATAAATGCGTTACGGAAACTTTCCCGAATGCCATGTTCATGTAGATGTTTAACCATCCCGAATGCCATATACGTATAGATGTATGACCATCCCCTTTGAAAAACAGAATGAATAGCAGGATTCCAGTCAGGTAAAGTTCATGTCACATTTAATTACTTAGGTTCTTTGAATATTTGATTAAGAAAAACGAAATTTCACTCTATTAGGTTAAGACTGCAGAGAGGAAATAAGATGGTATATATTATATTTATCGAGGAGTAGGAGGATTGTCAAACTAGAAGCGACAAAGACGGGGAAATGTTGCTAGTTACTAATGCAGAGAAAATAAAGCTATAATCTGGCCTAACCAACTATTTTACCTTCTGCTGATGTCCAAGGTGGCACAAAACATTATGACTTAACATATGAACCATGTCCAATATACATTGTTTGTCTAAATAAACTGTTAAATGCGAGCTAAAAGATGCACACTGACAGTAACGTAACTTGCGTAACCTTCCCAGATACATTTTCATACAGAATGCCATACTCATGTAGAGGTATACCCATCCGGAAATCTGTGTTCAGAAAGATGCGTAACCTTCCTGAATGTCATATTCATACAGACTGTAACCATCCCAAATGCCATACTCATATAGAGGTATAACAATCCCGAATACCGTGTCCAGTATACATTGTTTGTATAAATAAACTGTTAAAATCTGGGTTAAAAGATGCACACTGACAGTCACGTAACTTGAAGAGATGATAATATTACTTTTTCCTCCCCCCCCCCTCTCTCTCTCTCTCTCTCTCTCTCTCTCTCCATGTATATTACTACTTTCTCTTATTTTCAGTAACATTCTTTTACCTTTACCTATGTTTTCCTTTAAAATATACTTACCATGTACAATGTGGTTTGTGTTACAAGATCATCTGCAAAAGCACGACATTCTCATCAATTTTCTAAGACCACTGACTTTTTAATAAAGAAAATACAGCTGTCTACGAGTTCATATTCTTTTACATAGTTAATATACAAGCAAGCATACACTGATACAGCACAATACGCTGTATTGTCAGTCTACACATCAGTTTACGTGTCACTTTTAGATTTGGCAGGCAGAATTTTGACCCTATGAAATATTAATATCTTATTTTTAACAAATACTTTATTAAGGTATCAAAAGCTCTCTCTCTCTCTCTCTCTCTCTCTCTCTCTCTCTCTCTGAGTTTATTTATCGTTGGTACCGGTTGCCCATATGACCGCCGCCCGTTGTCGAGATTAGCTATTTTATGTTGTGTGGGATAGTGCAAGATACAGAAAGCATCCCGTTCCAGAGGCACCCCTAGTTCTTTTGCATGCTCAGTGTACAGCACTGATACATGGGACTTCTGTTTAACGTCTCATCCGAAAGACAATAAGTAATGTTAGTGGAGGAGAGGCGTATCGATCTTGAGACCCCTGGACCACTGAGCCGCTCCAATATCAACAGTTTATAATATTTGCAGGTTTTTGTGTGTTAAGAAAATTTTGAATTACTCTCCTGTACTGGGTTAAGAAACTAACGTTTATTTGGGTCTTATTACTTCCTACAATCTCATTTTCATAAAAGCAATTTGTCATATCTTTGTGTTTTTGCATTTTTCGCATTTTTGTGGCGAAAAAGCGAAAATACGACATGGCGTAACTCAGCCACCATAAATTTTCAATAAAATCTTCGCTCCTTTGCAATGATGTTTCAATTACATTTTACAGTTATTTATGCATTTATATCGCAGATACATTTATATCTCTGAAATTTTCGAGTATTCTAATTCAATTAACATTTACAAATCGCAATGAAAATAAATAAAATGATACTTATTTCTGAGTAACCGATTCTCAGTTGTGTTAACCGATACTCCGACGTTACTAAAATAAGAAGATATTTCTGTTTGAACTATTTCACACTATTTCACATTTCAGGCTAGATTATATTCTAGAAAATGCTTATTGATTTTTATAGCGCCTGCAAAACAATCCCTGAGGTGGAGATTAACTGTTTAATACTGGATTAGAGGGAAGCGTCTTTGGCGCACTATAACAGTGTGATATTCTTGACATTTTTATATAAAACAAGATAGTTCGAAGTGGACCATCTTTCATATGCAGTGTTTTGTCATAAACGCGAAGATTGGGCGGAGAAAAAATACATCGATAATTTATATGAACACTGTCTGGCAAGAACGTCTTTCTGTGATATCTTGCATGGACAGTTTTGTGACAGTTTTTGTCTGGGTTATCTATCGTGAGGAGCTGATCCTCGTAGCCTATAAACTTTATTCAAGAAATATCAAAACGTTTAATTTCTTTGAAGCTGATAGAGAAGGCAGATAGAAGTAATATCTTAAAAATTCTAAACCTTACTGCTACTGTTTACTTGTAACCTAACAGAACAAACAACCGCCTAGCATTTCATAGCAATTGACGGGTTTTATTCAAGTCTATTACATATGTGAAAATTTTCTGCGAAATGTAATGAAATTTAAATATATATATTATTTTCGGAACGTCTTATTCTAACGATGTTATGGATTTGTAAAAGGCAGTCGTATCGTTCACTGACCACTTCATGCACTCGTGACAAGATGACAATGGTCAGTAGCTATATACCTTGGAGGAAAATACCAACATTGTGAGATTATGCCAAGACCAAGCTCATACTATAGTCCTCAATTATTACATCATAGTCACAAATTAAGATTTAATTCGTGTTACCCAGCAGAGAAGGTTTCTCGTTGTTTTCCTAAGCGTCTAATATTTTTCGTTACATTCATTTTATGCCCTGTTGTTATTTAACGCAATGCCGATTTTGTCTGCGGAACTTCCTCTTTTTTTATTTTACTAGCAGCCTGAGGAATGAAATGTATCAAAATTTGTGAAAAAACAATGTTTACAAATAAACTCTCAAAATGTGTTTGCCTCCAGACATTTTTAATGATTTTTTGTTTCAAAATACTGTGCGTCGATCTTTATTATAATAATCAAGAAATTAGCCAACTATTTTTTAGATACCTTCTAATATTAAAAAAAGTATATATGTTTATACCATAAGTACTGTTTTATCTTTTACCAAAACATACTGCATTATTAAGACAAATGTCAGGTTTCCTAGATAAAACAAAACACTTCGCAAAATATTAATCTTATTTCGTATTCAGTGGTGGCCATAAAAGAGAAATGCTCCACTAAGCAAGGTGGTCGTAAATTTTATGATTTACATTAGCGAAAGCTCGTAAATTGTAATGTAAAATTGTTTCGCTTTTCTTGAATGTTTGTTCAATGTTCAGCTTATTTTACCAAAGGATTTACAAATATTTTGTCAACATCTTTTACGAAAAATACTGCATTGTCAAGAAATTTGCCAGCTTTACTAGACAATACATATTACTTTGCGAAATATTCACCTTATTTAGTATGCACGGGCAGTCCAAGGTTTTACTTATATTGTTGTTAACATTTTAGATAAACCCTGTTCCATTTCGTGTTAAAATGTGCATATGCCATATTTATAAATTATTTCACATCATTGTTACTTTTACAAACCTTAGACACAACGGTCACCATAACATGCTTCAGTTATTACATGTACGTAGAACTAGGTTTCCAATTATCGGTCTAAATGAAAATTTAACATCTGAACTTATTTAAGAAAAATGAACCGTGCTCTATTTATCTGACTAATAGACAATGCTTAGACTGTTTGCTTCACATTAAATATACAAACTACAGAATGAAGACTAGGGAATCAAATTAACGCCCTAGAGAGTCAGTTTTCTTACAGTTTAAATGTAGGCTGAGAGTCAATGAAACTAAAATTAGCATTTTTAAATAACAAGCGAATTCATGAGCAGTAATTTAGACCTTAATAGTAACAGTAATGTATCGTTTAAAGACATCAAATTAGTTCGAAATATATACCATTTAACAGTAATCGCCGAGAAAAATTGTGCTAATTTGAATAAAAAGCATTCTTCCGTCGCCAATTAATTTAATTTTATTTGCAAATGAAACATACCTAAACAGTATTAGCATGTTATTTAAAAATGCCGATGGACTTACGATGCCAAAGGTTTTTATAGCAGCTGTCTTTTCTGTTATTAATGATAACCATTTTGCAATTCAGTATATGTGTAATAACAGGCTATATTGACGCTAGATTTGTCAATAAAATTGTTCAAATTATGCATACGCAATAAAAAACAAGAAACATGGCAATGCCACGAAACCAGGTTTTCAAAAATGTTGTTCTGATTCTATACTATAGTATGAATTTTGGAATGAAGATTGCTATGAATATTCAAAAGATTATAACATGACATGAAGGAAAAGATAATATTCATGAGAATACATGATAATGAGTAGGATGTAAATTTCGGCTAACAATACTGTCTGCAAGGAGTATACTTAATAATGAGACAACAATTTCTGCACGTCATCTTGATGTGGTAAACATTTGTCTGAAGTTTCATCAAAATTCTTCAAAGGGTTGAAGAGTTACAGAGCGGACAGGATTTTCAATGTTAATGTCACTGTGACCTTGACCTTGGAGCCATCAAAATTCTTCAAAGGGTTGAAGAGTTACAGAGCGGACAGGATTTTCAATGTTAATGTCACTGTGACCTTGACCTTGGAGCCAGCCATGCGGAACATGCGTTCTGCATGTCATCTTGATGTGGTAAACATTTGTCTGAAGTTTCATCAAAATTCTTCAAAGGGTTGAAGAGTTACAGAGCGGACAGGATTTTCAATGTTAATGTCACTGTGACCTTGACCTTGGAGCCAGCCATGCGGAACATGCGTTCTGCACGTCATCTTGATGTGGTAAACATTTGTCTGAAGTTTCATCAAAATTCTTCAAAGGGTTGAAGAGTTACAGAGCGGACAGGATTTTCAATGTTAATGTCACTGTGACCTTGACCTTGGAGCCAGCCATGCGGAACATGCGTTCTGCACGTCATCTTGATGTGGTAAACATTTGTCTGAAGTTTCATCAAAATTCTTCAAAGGGTTGAAGAGTTACAGAGCGGACAGGATTTTCAATGTTAATGTCACTGTGACCTTGACCTTGGAGCCAGCCATGCGGAACATGCGTTCTGCACGTCATCTTGATGTGGTAAACATTTGTCTGAAGTTTCATCAAAATTCTTCAAAGGGTTGAAGAGTTACAGAGCGGACAGGATTTTCAATGTTAATGTCACTGTGACCTTGACCTTGGAGCCAGCCATGCGGAACATGCGTTCTGCACGTCATCTTGATGTGGTAAACATTTGTCTGAAGTTTCATCAAAATTCTTCAAAGGGTTGAAGAGTTACAGAGCGGACACAATTTCGTTTGACGCCCATCCGCCCATCCGCCCATCCGCCCGCCATACCCCAATCTAATAACCAGGATTTTCAAAATTGAAAACCTGGTTAAAAACTACACGAGTTAAAATATTATAATTGTTAGGGTCTTAGAAATGGTCTTAGAAACTGGGCTATAGAATACGGAAGCCCACGATTTGTATAGTTGTTTGCAACTTCATTTATTTTTTTATATAGATACCTTGACATTTTATCACATCTGTAACGCAGTATTATGATTGTTAATTGTAAAAATGATAAATTCCGAATGCTACAGTTTGTAGAGAAAGGAACTCAAAACAAATTACATCAATTTATTCTCCAGCAAGCTTCCATCTAAGAATGGTTTTAAATACTTCCATTTAGGAATTAAATGAATGTTTGAGAACACTATAATTACCGTGGTTTACAGAGCAATTTCCTGACTTATGTGTCCTGAACAAAAAAAATATATGCAATACTTGAAAGTGCATTAAGTTTAAGAATGGAACCAGTACATTTCAAACCATTATTTAAGCTGCAAATATCTGATTATTTATATCTCTAAAGAAAGCGTACTTAGATGAACGACATTTAAATTATACGAAGGTAGTCACGTGGCATAGGAAAAACACGGTGAAAACTTGGTTTGATAATTCTTATTATTTGTCTAATTTAAATAAACTTTGGGCAACTTTATAAGGTATTTTTACCGGATACAAGTGCTAGTTAGTGAAAGAAGTGTATTCATGGGAAATGGGGAAAAACAGTTAGAAACTGGGCAGGCGAACATTTTTTGGTAGGGCTCGAGACAGCCACGAAGCCATCATGGCGGCGGCGACGTAGACATGGACAACGACAGTAAGTGGACTTTCTCTAAAACTAAACATCGAAATAATCGACAAAGACGTCTAGTGTCTAGTGAACAATGTATAATAGAAAATGCACTACACAATGTTTTGTTTGGACTCTTCGGGCTTGTTTCAAGAAATAAGCTATTCCAAAAGCCTAATCTATTTATATAGCAATGTAACTTAAATTATTTTATTTGTAGAACAAATATTTTACCTGCTATGGCAAAAATCTGAAAGGTAGTAAATAATAACAGCTTTATAAAAGCTTTAAAATTGTCGTGTCTAGGGTTTTGTCATGTGTGTATGGTCGCTCACAGACACAGCAAATTGTCAAGTTCGAATCTTCATGAGTCCATAGAAAGAATAGTAACTTTGTCAAAAGTCATTAAGGTCATAGGTGAAACATTGTCTAATGCTCTACCGAAGAAAAGAATGTCTTCGTAAGATCAAGTGTTCGGTTCCTCGAGCGTCAAGATGGTAATAAGAGTGGTGGAAATTGCATCCAACTTCTGAACCTTCGCGCGATTAAGGATACTCCTCTCTCTAGCTCGATCATCGCCCCACAACCATGGTAATATAACATACAATTCAAATTTCAAATGGATTTCTTTCATTGTCTTCGTGAAATAGCTGTAAATATTGTTTTATTCATCTTCATTTCTTTAAGAATAAATGGGAAAAAAAACATGACATAATTATATTTCTTAATACAACAGGTGCCATTTTAAGATTGCATTATTGACAAATCTGCTTGATTCTAAGTGCCTCTCTATCATAATTCGAAGTTGTTAAAATGAAAACATGTAGAATTATTCCAAATCGGTCTATAAAATGCATGTACAATTATATTCAGTAACGAGATATTACACGCTATATGTAATGTACGATTGGTAGAAATTATGAGGTCACTAAATATGAGACAATATTACGGGAATCACGCCTTTAACTGTAATACATCTTAAAACTGTTATTTTTAATTACATTAGATTTAGTTCTGTTGTCAGATGTTTGAATAAAAGGAATGCATTTTCCTACATTATCGCCTTGAAAACTATAAATATGAACACATGACATCGTAATGATTAAGTTAAGAATATGGAAGGATTTAAAAGGTTTCATATTGATTTTAGAATTTTCACTTCATTTCACACGGCTTCCTTCAATTTGGATCTAAATAACGTTAATAGGAATATCAATAACTTTTAACTAATAGTCTTGCCTATTTTATGTTTCCCTAATGATCCGAATGCAGAGAAAATGTCTTTTGGAGAAATATTGTTTGTGCTTTAAGTATCACATTTATTCACATTGTAAAAACTTTGTGATGAATTGCTTGAAAATACCAGAGACGTATGCTATGATATATGTCTGTCTTTTCAATTGAATACCATGCATAAAATGCTAAAATTGTAGTTTATATATTATTGTGCGCCCGTTCAAATTTATGTGCAGTGGTAATATGTATGAGCTGTCACTCACTGAACATGAGAAATATGCTGTTTGGAGCGAATTACCGTTACCGGACGCTATACATGTAAAAGATCAGGCGGGGTCATTTTGCACTGTTTCTCCGACTCGAGAGTACGTGAAGTTTTGTAAAAAGTCAAAAAGTGTGCCAAGAGTAAGAGGGTCGAGGAAGTCTGCTTGTCATAAGAAAGAAATAAATACCCAATAGTCCTCCCGGGTAAGTTTAAAGTTTTAAAACTATTTTCAAAGCTTTGAGATGTAGGTTCTAGTCTTTTGTAGTTTGTATTTGTCAAAGTTGCATGTCAGTACGTAAGTTCTAGTATTTTGTAGTAGCCTAATAAATATACCTTTTGTCGTGTTTTGAAACTCTTTTTTTAACTTAATAAGTCAGTTTAAAGGAAAAGGATTAAAGTCTGTGACTGTCATGGTTTATGCACAATAAAACATTTACCAACTATTTGTTGGCAGTTATTGATATTTATTTTGTACATTTCGTTCTTCAGAGCCGATGATTCACAGTCTGAGGTCCGAAGTACCCCGACCAAAGCTTCTGAGAAGTTTGAGAGTCTCGAACCTGACAGTGAACATGCGGAACAAGACACTGACAGTGATACTGATCCTGTACCTCCGTCCCAGGCCCATGCGATATCTTCCGATTCACAGTCTAGTCATGATGATTCACCAGTGGCTTCAAAAAAGTCTAAGAAGTCATCAAAGGCACCACAAGCTGACCCGTCACAGACAAGGTATTAATTTCAATTTTGTTAAAGATCTCTATTTGGTTAATTATGACTTGCTGTAGTCATAAAACATAAACAACAAAATAATATAACACATTGTAAAATAAAGTAGGTATTTGTGTACCTTATGTATTTTCTTTCGTTTTTTTCAGTCCAGCAGCACAGAAAAACAAGAAGTCTGCATGTCCAAATAGGGAGAGATGAGACTAAAGGAAGGCCATGAAGAACGACCCCCAGATACAGAAGGATCTTGTTGAGTTTTATAAGACGAATCCCTGCCTCTGGGACCTCCGGCAGGAGAACCGCCATAACAAGGAAACCAAGAACAACCTTCTTCAAGAAATCTCTCAAGACTACCGGAGTTGAAGGTTATAACATCTAACAATTTATTTCATATATTTCAGTTATAATTAAATGGAAATTCAAGTTTTCCAAAGTTTATACATTAATGACTACTTCACACCTTTTATTATGATGCTGTTAATTCGCAATTTTGTTTTGTGTTATTTTTCAGTTGATGACATAGTTGGGTGGTGGAAGGGCATCAGAAACACGTAAACTCGTATGTCTCAGAAAAAATCCGGCGCGGAGAGGGACGACTTACCATATAACCAGAAGTGGGTGTTGGACAACCTTGCCTTCCTAAGTGAGAAGCCGATTCAGAGGAGAGCACATATAAAAAGTGTATTTAACCGTAGTTTTCTTCCAAAGACTGACTTTATAAGAGAACAGAAAGATCATTACTCGAGAAATAAAGCAATAATAATTTACTCACAGATATTTCCTACGGTGGCAAATATATACCATAAATATAAAACAATATAACCATGTTAATTATACAACAATAATGAATTATAACATTAAAGGTAGAATATTTTTACAACAACCTGCATTCTTTTTTCTGTGATTTTAGCTTCAGCAGTTACCAGAGGAGAACCCTGGCGACTTGGATGCTTTAGAGAGGCAGGCAGCTTTACAGGGGAAGGCGAATGATGGCTCTATTTTGAAAGGCAAATGCAAACGAAAGTCATTGATAAAGAGCTGGGAGGCCAAGGAGGATGCGGACATGCAGGTGCTTCTTGTTGCGACATTGCAGCCACATACTGCAGCATCAGGCCTTGTTTATCTTCCATTTTGACAAAGGAGTAACTAATAATGTTGAAATAAGCCTCCCTCTTTCTATATATGAAATCCAAGAAATCACGATTAGATAAAATTTAGATTCGTTATGATTCTCATGGATTCGCAAGTTTTAGTTACCTTTCGTAATGATTTGTATGCAAGCATATGTCTTTTGTTTTCTTAGCGTCAACCAATTCACTTTCATTCGCCATGAAATTCGAATAAAGTTAGCTACTATACGTAATCATTCGCTAAATTTCGTACAAGTTCGCAAACTATCGCTAAGATTCGTCATGGGATCGTTCTTGATCACTTGATATGCAAATTAGCTGATAATGACCCGATAGCTAGCGATCTCTAACGCCAGTCGACGAACGCTTTGCGAAGACTTTCCGATTGGTAAACGTATTGAAACGAATTTTAACGAATGATGGACGAAACATTTAATCGCCACTAAATTTTAAATGGTCAAAATTTTCCGACGAACGAAGTTTATCGCAATGGACGCAAAATCTTACAACCGCATCCATACGAACGCCTCGACGATGTTCGACGTACAATTACTAATGGGAACGAATTTTGCTCAAGTCTGAATTGCCAGTACACGCAAGTTGACGTCGAGGGGTTTTCGTCTATGTGTGAGGAAGCCGTACGGGTCGGATGCGGAATACCCTTTCTGAGAGCTTCGGACGGACTCGGAAGCACGCGTAAAGTTGCATTTAGATTCGCATTTTTGCGCTCCTAATCACTAACGAATCTTTGTACGATCCAACGCGTTCTGGCGAATAACAGTAACAGTTTGTCACACTTCGGAAGTCATTCGCAGCAAATAGTTCGCCTACATTTACCCTTCGTTATATTTCAAACAATGTAACAAATTTACAAACAGTTTTCAACCAAAGTTCGCTAGACTTGTACCCTATTCTTAAGGCTGCGTTTTATGGATAAGCTTTAAATAGGAAAGCTTAAATACACATTCTTATCTAAGAAGAACACTCAATACACTCCAACCGTCGTAGTGGTCAACCCATTTTTCCAAACATGTATGAAGCATTTTCAGTGCTGATGTCGCAGGGACGTTTTTTTAGAATATGTCGTGTTATAACAAGAGACGCCCCTGTGTATAACAAAAGTACACAGATATATCCACGGGTGTTGTTGTTTATTCAGCCCGCATTAGTTAGTTCTTCAGTATAAATCCCGTAGTCTTTTTCTATAATCCAATAAAATCTGTGCAATAACGCCTGCACCTCTTAACTGTTGTTTAATAGTACATACTATTGTTACTAACCGTTCAAACCTAAGTATGAAATGAGGTGTTGACGAAAATTACAATAGATCTTTTCATTTGTCGTTACATTTAGCTTGTAAAAATGTCTTTTATATAAAATAAACATTAATTTTATCTTAGATAGTCATTTTACTGTTCCAGGTTAGTGCCTTAATTACTTGCATTGACTCCAACTAGTTTACTAACCAATTTCTCCAAAAGTGAATGACTACTCCTCACTTCCTTCAGATGTGAGGGACAAATGAGCTTTTGTCTGAAAAATTATCAAGGAGAAATTTCACCGGCCCTGATGGGGATTGAACAGGGATCGTCAAGGTTGACAATTCGATGCTCTACCGATTGAGATAGCCGGGCTTGTCATCTGCAACACTTCTATCTATTTGAGTTTGTTTATCGTCGGTACCGGTTGACCATATGACCGATGCCCCCTGCAGAGTTCAGTTATTTCATGTTGTGGGGATAGTTCAACATACAGAAAGCATCCCGTTCCAGAGACACTCTGGTTCTTTTGCATGTTTAGTGTACAACACTGATACATGTGACCTCGGTTTAACGTCTCATCCGAAAGACAATAAGTAATAAAAGTGGAGGAGCGGGGGATTGATCTCGAGACCCCTGGGTTACCAGTCCAGCGCGTTATCACTGGACCACTGATCCCTTCCATGAAACAAATTATAACTTGTCTTTTATAGTCTGAACATCAATAGACTACAGTAATTATTTGATACATTTTTTACAATGTAATTAATCCACCATGTTTTGTTTTGTGAATAGAACAGAACATATATACATAAGTATATCCTCTTAATACATAAATATAATTGATAAAAATGTCACTTAATAGAACATATTAAAACTGTTCAAGCATATATTTCATTTACAATACATATATTTAAAACATAAATACCGTTTATGCCTTCGATCAGTAGATCATTCTATTTGTCGTGTTTTATGCCATTATACAATAGATCATCTTATTATATACTTATAAATGAAATATTGAGAAATATTGATGAAATAAATTGCGTATTTTCATTTTCCGTATTTTCACTGTAAAAATTTATTTTTCACTGCAGTGAAACATATTTTCCGTATTTTCACTGGTGTCTTGCCGGACTACTTTTTTTCTAAATTCAGCCAATACACTAAATAAAAGGGGAATTCTTTCGAATCTTAAGGTCAAAGAAGAGAAAAGTATAAATTATAATAAACTGAAAATTCAAGTTATTTCTATAAATACGGGATTTATTTTCAATTCGTGGTATGAAAATTATCATATTACACTCGTGGCTATCGCCACTCGTGAAATATTTATTTTCATACCACTCGATGAAAATGAATCCCGTATTTATAGAAAAAACTTGAATATCCTCTATGTATTTGTCATGTTTTATGGCTTTATACAACAGATTATCGTATTTATCGTGTTTTATGTTTTTATGCAACAGATCATTGTATTTGTCGTGTTTTATGCCTTTTTACATCAGATCATTGTCGTTGTCGTGTTTTATGTCTTTATACAACAGATCATTGTATTTGTCGTGTTTTATGCCTTTATACAATAGATCATTGTATTTTTCGTATGTTATGCCTTTATACAACAGATCATTGTATTTGTCGTGTTTTATGCAATAGATCATTGTATTTGACGTGTTTTATGCAATATATTATTGTATTTGTCGTGTTCTATGCAGTAGATCATTGTATTTCTCGCGTTTTATGAAATAGATCATTGTATTTGTCGTGTTTTATGCGTTTATGCAATAGATCACTGTATTCGTCGAGTTTTATGCAATAGACCATTGTATTTGTCGTGTTTGATGCCTTTATGCAATTGATCATTGTATTTGACGTGTTTTATGCAATAGATCATTGTATTTGTCGTGTTTTATGCAATAGATAATTGTATTTGTCGTGTTTTATGCCTTTATGCAATTGATCATTGTATTTGACGTGTTTTATACAATAGACCATTGTATTTTTCGTGTTTTATGCTTTTATGCAATAGATCATTGTTTTTGACGTGTTTTATACAATAGACCATTGTATTTTTCGTGTTTTATGCCTTTATGCAATAGATCATTGTATTTGACGTGTTTTATACAACAGACCATTGTATTTTTCGTGTTTTATGTCTTTATGCAATAGATCATTGTATTTGTCGTGTTTTATGCAATAGACTATTGTATTTGTCGTGTTTTATGCCTTTATGCAACTGATCTTTATATTTGTCGTGTTCTATGCCTTTATGCAATAGATCATTGTATTTGTCGTGTTTTATGGCGTTATGCAAAAGATCGTTGTATTTGTCGTCTTTAATGCCTTTATCCAATAGATCATTGTATCTGTCGTGTTTTATGCCTCTATACAATAGATCGTTGTATTCGTCGTGTTTTATGCAATAGAGCATTGTATGTGTTGTGTTTTATGCCTCTATACAACAGGTCATTGTATTGGCGTATTTTATGCAATAGACCATTGTATTTGTCGTGTTTAATGCCTTTATGCATTTGATCATTGAATGTGTCTTGTTGTATGCCTTTATACAACCGATCATTGTATTTGTCGTGTTTTATGCCTTTATGCAATAGATCATTGTATTTGTCTTGTTTTATGCCTTTATGCAATAGACCATTGTATTTGTCGTGTTTGATGCCTTTATGCAATTGATCATTGTATGTTTCTTGTTTTATGCCTTTTTACAACAGATCATTGTATTTGTCGTGTTTTATGCCTTTATGCAATAGATCATTGTATTTGTCGTGTTTTATGCCTTTATACAATTGATCGTTGTATTTGTCGTGTTTTATACAATAGATTGTTGTATTTGTTGTGTTTTATGCATTTATACAACAGATCATTATATTTGTCGTGTTTTATGCAATAGGTCGTTGTATTTGTCGTGTTTTATGCTTTTATACAACAGATCAATATATTTGATGTGTTGTATGCAATAGAATGTTGTATTTGTCGTGTGTTATGCCTTTGTGCAAATGATCATTGTATTGGTCGTGTTTTATGCAATTGGTCTTTGTATTTGTCTTGTTTTATGCCTTTATACAACAGATCATTATATTTGTCGTGTTGTATGCAATAGATCGTTGTATTTGTCGTGTTTTATGGCTTTATACAATATAGCGTTGTTTTTGTCGTGTTATTTTTACAATAGATCGTTGTATCTGTCGTGTTTTATACAATAGATCGTTGTATTTGTCAGGTTTTATGCCTTTATACAACAGATCATTATATTTGTCGTGTTGTATGCAATAGATCGTTGTATTTGTCGTGTTTTAAGCCTTTGTGCAATTGATCATTGTATTTGTCGTGTTTTATGCAATTGGTTTTTGTATTTGTCGTGTTGTATGCCTTTATGCAATTGATCGTTGTATTTGTCGTGTCTTATGGCTTTATATAATAGATTGTTGTATTTGTCGTGTTTTATTCAATAGATCGTTGTATTTGTCGTGCTTGATGCCTTTATACAATAGATTATTGTATTTGTCGTTCACGTTTCGTTTCCTTAAGATGTCTTTTTTATATTATGTAATAAACATTTATCGTTGATGGATTATATAACTTTTACAGAAATTCTTTCTTTTGTGTGTTTTGTCCCCGGTCCAAAATACAGAAGTTCGCACCTACGACCTACACTAATTATAAAATCGTTGCCAAGTCCCAATTTTAGCAGCTGCGGAGTGTACGAATAAAAGGCATCTACCGGCTCCGCGAGGCTGTGACATTGACAGGAAAATCATTACGTCACGCCACTACTTTTTAACATTTTAACAATGTCTGTTGCCACCGCACAGTCTCTGAGAATGCACACAGTGAAGCTATGGAGGTTGAAAGCCAATTTACATATTAATATTAGAGTTAAACAATAAAAAATTTCTTATGACTGATTGGACAGGAAATTTGAGCAGACACGTAGTATCTAAATATCTCATTCTACAATTTGTAGTTACGACCTTCTCTTCTTTATACATTCTGAAAGTTAAGTGTCCTCTTTATTCAAGTGGTTCACAATTTCGCATATTATGTTAATTATTTTATAAATTGTTCAGTGCATGATTCTTTCATACTTTCTCTAAGTGTGTGTGGGGAGGGGGGGGGGGGGGGGGGGGGGGGGGGGAAGCGAGTGTGTGTGTGTGTTCGACATATATTTAAAACTTCACAAAATATATTTCACTGACTAATCCTCCCTGTAGAATCAAGAGTTTGTTTCCGGATTCTTCTACATAGACAAAAACAACTGATTACGACAAAAGCAATTTGTCTGGGCGTATTTAACAAGACACAGGCAAAAAAGCAATTCTTCTAGGCGCAAATTATACCTTAAGCCTAAAAGCAAAGGATGTTTTAGTGTCAGAGAGATATAAGAATAGGAAATATGTTTTAAGACAGCACTATCTGTTCATAAGAAAAGTTGAAATGTGAATTTCTTTACCTGGCTTTGTTATTTCTAATCATAAAAACTTACAATAAAGCATGTTGCTAGTAAATATACGGGCAAATCGTTGACAATCGTCATGATACATTTATGCTGGTTGATAAAACAAAGCACAATCATGTTTCAGTTATTATTTTTATGTTCAATTTAATAAATTACTTGTAAGAGTAAGATGTACGGAGTTGCGATTTATTTCCAAAGACGGGGTTTAAAATGTTCGTGTTTTATCTTATGTACGTATTAATATTTATCTACTCATCTTTTAGAAAGTGTCAATGATTGTGAAAAACACGGTTCTTAACCTATTTGCAGTGACTGAAATGTCAATTAATTTTGGAACGTAGCTCAAATTCAGGGACAGACAATGCAATTAAAATAAAGCAATTATCGGTTTGTTTTCTCAAGTTCTTCTCAGTACGTCTAAAGAAGAAATCTAGATTTTGTCAACACCCTGTTTTGTAAAAATACAAAGACCAACTTTTCATGTCACAGAAATTCCTTCCTTCCTTTGCTACCATTATGTACGCACCTGATTTGTTCCTGTATGTAAGTTTGAAGCAAATCCTACAAAAAGATGAATAAGGAGTTTGACACACAATATGTCGGTACGTACATACGTACGAGTGGAACAACATAGTCACCAACAAATAAGTCATGAAAACAGAACGTTTCGTTATTATTTCACTTGTTAATACACACACACATGTTATATTAAAGTCTAACCATTATTTATAATACAGTAAAATAGGTTCAGTTAATTACTAACTAACCTGTTCTCTTATATTTCTGCTGAAATAATTAGCTGTTGAGATTAGCTGGGATCTGGGGCAAGAAAGAATAAACAGTTTAATATGAAACTACAATTACAACACATTCATGATGGATAAAATGTTCAAGAGATTTTAAAAGTCTCTTGGGTCTCACAGATGCATGACATAAAACGTGTGATAAGTCTGGTGAATTGCAATAAAACCGTCTACAACAACAGTAAGTACGGAGACATTCATTACTAACATCAAAAAACAAATTGACAAATTGCACTGACCAAGATTCTCTACCGTAAGACAGTAGAACCTCTAATGATACCTTTAACAAGAATGCAAAACGCATACTATTTAGTAAGCAATTCTTCGTAGCGTAATAAGCACGGCACAGAAATAAACTATATCTAATCTCAAAGGAATCAATTTGTTTACAAAGAGGTCAAATGAATAATGTTTCTTTGATAAAAAAGTTAGCAGGATAAAAGGGAACGACGAAATACTGTATATCTTTGTACATGACAAGTCAAAAAGTTAACTCTGCTACTTTTATTGCTTTGATGTTTTTCAATCATTATGCCACGGAAGGATGGCATATAGTTTTGCAGCTGTCCGTCTGTCATTCCGTCCAGAGTTTTTTACATTGCCCATTACTTCCTTAATAGTATATGGATTTATTTCATATTTGAACACAAACTCCCTTTCGACAAGACCTTTCATTAAACATGCCTTTGTTTCACCTTGACCGCTGAATTAGTTTGACCTCGAAGATCCAGCTGTCAAAATACTTCAACATTTCCAATAACTTTCTTATTAGTGAATTGATTTACTTCATACTTAAACACAATATCCTTTTGGAGAAAGACCTTCATACTGACATGTATTTGTATGACCTTGACCCTTTAACAACCTCAGAGGTCTAACTGCAAGAAAACTTAAATATCGCACATAACTTCATTTTTAGTAAATTGATTTACTTCATACGTGAACACAATACCTCTTTGGACAAAACCTTCCCACTGACACATATTTAAATGATCTTGCCGTCGAAGGCCAAAACTGTCAAAAATCCTTAATATTGGTCATAATTCCCTTTTTGCTAAACATTTAGTTCATGTTCGCACACAAAAAAAACCCTTTTGGAGAAATCTTCCAAATGCATACATTTTTTCATCTCAACTCCTACATGACCTTGACCTTAAGGAATAAATAGTAAACAATCCCACTTCTTTTGAATGATTAACAATTTATCTTCATCTGGTCCTCAGCTCAAAGGTCAATGCACCACTTCGGAGGCACCGTAATCTTTCAGCGAAGTTCTTGTCTTTTGTTTAACTTTAAACAAAATTACTATAATTTTTTGTTCAGTTACCCTTTGTTTTTATTCGCGGCCCTTGTTTTAACAACGTGCAATCATTAGATTTTTTTAGCATTGAGTAGCGAGAGTTAAAGCAATGAAGGAAGCTATATTAAATGTATTGAATCTGATTTGTTTTAATTTCTATTAGCAAATATTTGTTTGTGTTTATTAGAGTAAAAAACTGTTTAATTGTTTTTTTTTTTTTTTAAAAAAGGTGAAATACGCACATCAGGAAAATCAGAGCTAAATAACACAGTCTCCCTACATAGTTAAACATAGAAGAACAAATAGTATAAATTCTTTTATGGATCAATTAAAAAAAACACCACGAACAATAAACGAAAATGAGAACTTCGGAGTTAACGCCTTAAACAGTGAAATGGATTGTAATTAACATATAATTGTGCTTAGTTTTTAATAATGACGGCAATACGATTAGAAACAATTTACCGCACGTACAGTCTAAGAATTCAAACTATGGTGTTTTGCAATAGTTTTTGCCGTAGAAACATGTTTCTCACTTCTAAAAGCTACTGATAAAAATATTAGATTAATATATATTAAAAAAATGAAGCCTCATTCGAAATGCTTCGAACGTAAACAATTTGAACAATTCCCCAGAATTCAACAAATCAAAGCAGGAGGAGGCCCTGAAGAGGTTAGTTACTGAAATAACGCCAGATACAGAAAGCATTCCCACTCTAAAGACAACTCTGCTGCTTTTCCATGTCAAGTGTAAAGCACTGATACATAGGAAATCGGTTTAACGTCTAATCCGAAAAACAGTAGTTATTGGCGGCTCGGTGTTCGAAACCGCGACTCCTGATTACCAGTTTGGCGCGTTACCACTGTACCACAGTGTGGTGCAAAGTTAACATAAATAGGGGTGGCTCCAGACGCTCTGCTGCATTTTCATTGTCCATAGATGCTCTGGCGCAGTTCAAAAAGTCGTAAGTATACTGGGTGATGACCTAAGGGGAAAAAGTTAAATTGATTACAATTTCGCACTTAAGTATTTTTTTGTGTATATTGTCATGATGTTCAATTCTAATCTGCCAACGCACGTATAGACAAGGGCACTATAAAATTTTAAAAAGTTTTGTTGATAAGATATATAGGAAATTTAAATACTGTGTGTGGAATACAATATTTACTTCAATAGGAAAATCATTTTCTGCCTTTATTATGTTAAAAAAATGTATATTACAACTTAAATTCGTATCAAACTTTGGCGCGAGAAATATGTCATTTTAATCATCATAATTAAGTGCAATTGACTTGCAAACTCAGTGTACAGTTGAGTAACTAACAGGCTAGATGTATATACAATACGATGTGTGGTAAATTATCTAGTACACATGATGAGAAGCATACATTACTCATCATCTGCCTTTGTATGACCAAGTTAGAGAGAACTAGTTAAAGACCTGATACAAAGATATCTGATAGAGCTAATTCTGCCTACACAGGATTCTGCAAAAAAATCACTTGTAATTTCTTTTGTTTAAGCTTTTGTTTTGTTTTGTTTGATATCACATTTAATTAATTAAGCTGTTATCATTCCGAGACTAGGTACAGAAATAACTTGCTGTGCACGTTTTATATGCTAGATATATACTTAAAATATTAATATTATACTTCACTGTTTTCTATGATCCCATTCAATACACGCTTACCCTTACCACATATAATACGCCACTTGTCATGTGAATGATTATGGTCTCCAAAATGCATACAACTCCTGCATGAATTCTACATGAAGTGACGGGTAGATTAATCAAATCCGCCAATACAACACAGAAGAAAAAGCAATAAAAAGTATCTAACAAAACATAAATCAAGAAAAGGTCTTAAGGCGGCAAGTATGATTAGGATAAACAAATAATTCGATTACATCCTTTCGGTATCTTTTTCTCGTGGACGTCTTAACAGGGTCGTTATCCATAATATAAAGAATGATTCGTACTTAAATATGTAGTGAAAGCCGCCTTTATTTTCTTTATTTAATTATTAAAGTTTACGTGAGGAAAAATGATTTAAAATTTGAATAAAAAGCAAGATATTTTAAACAAACTGTTGACAGCAATTTTATGCATGTTTGTAGCGAAATTTTGTGTTGTGTTTGACTGCAGCACTGTTATTACTTGAGTTTCTTTTCTCACACATTTTTTACTAAGTCTCAGGTATCTAAATTCATGGCAATATATGGCTACTGTCAAAACTAATCTGATAGTCTTGACGTAGATCACTTAATGATAATACTGGTATCCATATTACAAGACCGAAGTTTTCCGTTGGTAGGCTTTATATCTCGTTAATTATGCGTGTATTTGGATTATCTTTGGACCAGTTGGTTCTGTACGTTCAACTTGCAACATGATTGTACTAACGCTAGATTAAAAAGAACACGAGTGTTATTCAAACATAACGTAGAATTTGTCATCACTATGGTATATGAAATGTTGCAGTATATTCAATATTAAAATTGTGTAGTTATCGTTTCATATATATTTAAAATAAAATCAATGTGTATTATATATTTTTATCAGTAATGTCTTTATTTGTATTAAATAATGTTTGAATTAACTGTTTGAAGATTACAGAAATGTGTATGTTAAGTATGGAATAGCTCCAGACATTTTTGTAATGTTGTCCTTTCTAAAATTATTCGTTGATTCTTAAAGTATAGGTATCTTTAGAAGAAAACAACAACAACAAAGATTGAGCGCAAATGTTAACATTGTACCACAACATGTGATTGACTGAAAAGGCTTTAAGTTTCATCGTAACGTAATCTGTTAGTTCCGCGTCGCCATGGCGGCAGGGATATCAAAGCATAATATTTCTATTGAATCGGTGGATAAGGTCGAATCGAAATAATACTTAGGACAAAAAGCTGACCATGTTCTTTGGTGTTACATTTAATCTTAGCTTTTGTTAAACATCTAACTTTATCTAGGTATAAACCGTCTTCCAAAATGATATAGTCTGTACACACACAGTACTCATTTACTTCTTAATTATCAAAATGAAGTTCTTCTTGCCCATCAAACGTAATTATTTTTATTGTTTTCTTTTTTTCTTAGTTAGAGACATAACTACACTCTAACCCTACACTATATCCAGGTTGTATTGTTATATGTGCTATGTTATATGTGCTATGTTATATGTGCTATGTTATATATGCTATGTTATATGTGCTATGTTGTATGTGCTATGCTATATGTGCTATGCTATATGTGCTTTGTTATATATGCTATGTAATATACGCTATAATATATGCTATGTTATATGTGCTATGTTATATATGCTATGTTATATGTGTTATGTTATATATGCTATAATATATGCTATGTTATATGTGCTATGTTATATATGCTATGTTATATGTGCTATGTTATATATGCTATGTTATATGTGCTATGTAATATACGCTATAATATATGCTATGTTATATGTGCTATGTTATATATGCTATGTTATATGTGCTATGTTATATATGCTATGTTATATATGCTATGTTATAAATGCTATGTTATATATGCTATGTTATATGTGCTATGTTATATATGCTATGTTACATATGCTATGTTATATATGCTATTTTGTATACGCTATAATATATGCTATGTTATATGTGCTATGTTATATATGCTATGTTATATATGCTATGTTATATGTGCTATGTTATATATGCTATGTTATATCTGCTATGTTATATCTGCTATGTTATATATGCTATGTTATATGTGTTATGTTATATATGCTATGTTATATGTGCTATGTTATATATGCTATGTTATATGTGTTATGTTATATATGCTATGTTATATATGCTATGTTATAGATGCTATGTAATATATGCTATGTTATATATGCTATGTTATATACGCTATTATATATGCTATGTTATATGTGCTATGTTATATATGCTATGTTATATGTGCTATGTTATATATGCTATGTTATATATGCTATGTTATATATGCTATGTTATATGTGCTATGTTATATATATGCTATGTTATATATGCTATGTTATATGTGCTATGTTATATATGCTATGTTATATGTGCTATATTATATATGTTATGTTATATATGCTATGTTATATGTGCTATGTTATATATGCTATGTTATATATGCTATGTTATATGTGCTATGTTATATATATGCTATGTTATATATGCTATGTTATATGTGCTATGTTATATGTGCTATGTTATATATGCTATGTTATATACGCTATAATATATGCTATGTTATATATGCTATGTTATATGTGCTATGTTATATATGCTATGTTATATATGCTATGTTATATGTGCTATGTTATATATATGCTATGTTATATATGCTATGTTATATGTGCTATGTTATATGTGCTATGTTATATATGCTATGTTATATGTGCTATATTATATATGCTATGTTATATATGCTATGTTATATATGCTATAATATATGCTATGTTATATGTGCTATATTATATATGCTATGTTATATGTGCTATGTTATATATGCTATGTTATATATGCTATGTTATATGTGCTATGTTATATATATGCTATGTTATATATGCTATGTTATATGTGCTATGTTATATGTGCTATGTTATATATGCTATGTTATATACGCTATAATATATGCTATGTTATATATGCTATGTTATATGTGCTATGTTATATATGCTATGTTATATATGCTATGTTATATGTGCTATGTTATATATATGCTATGTTATATGTGCTATGTTATATGTGCTATGTTATATATGCTATGTTATATGTGCTATGTTATATGTGCTATATTATATATGCTATGTTATATGTGCTATGTTATATATGCTATAATATATGCTATGTTATATGTGCTATGTTATATATGCTATGTTATATGTGCTATGTTATATACGCTATAATATATGGTGGAGTTAAAAAGTACGTAAGAATGAAAAATAAAGCAAAATAAACGCTTGCTTTTTATTTCACTTGTTAATAAGAACCATCTATCTGAAAGGAAAACTAAGTGAAAGAATAAAACTATCATGGGTTCTAACATGAAATTAAACCACTTTTTGGAAAAGTAAAATATGTATGTATTAAAATGCTGTTTTATTTACAAAGTCATGAACTCTGAAGTAATCAGTCCGGATCTGGGTCTAGAAAACGAGTAGTTGTATGACGTCATAGGTGTGCAAGGGGTATGACAGAAATAGACAGATGAATGAAACTTTAGATCTTGAACAAGGTAAACGGAGGCTCAATGTATCCGTGAATACTAATATTGTGAATGATTACTTAGAATATAGACAAGTTGTTTTTATAACAAAGTGTTTGTTTCATATATATAAGTCACAGAACTGTTTATATCTTAGGTGATAAGACCTTACACTTTGATAATCTTTATAAGGTATTATAAAAGCCACACATTTGCATTACATAAAAAACCCGTCATAAGTCTGGCACTATGTAATAAGAGCGTCTGTAGCAACAGAAACATGAGGCATAATTACTCATTTCACAAGACAAATTACACTATCCAAGCTTCTCGTCAATAAGTAGAAGTACTTGATTGACTACGTAACAAGAATTAAAAATCAAACGACATTTCTGTAGGCAATTTGTCTGGATGTAATGAACACGCCAAAAAATAAATAAACCAAAGCAATTTTCGAAAGAACCAATTATTCACGAAGAGGCCAAACATATAACTTTTTCAGGGTAAAATGATCCAAACAAAACGATTTGTGTATTATATTATTTTTTTCATGAAATGGCTCAAATCAGCGTGTTCTACTACCCTTGAGGGTTTATGTTCGAAGTATCTTAATAAATGTTATGTTGATATGCTTTGGAAATTCTCGGTAGCTTGATATAATAGGTTTGCCCAAACTTAATTAGCCATTTTTTCAGTTTTCATTACTTTTGCATCAATTTTAGCACATATTAAGGTGCCTGAGTGGTTGTGGGGTCGGTTGGGGAAGGGAAGATAGAAGGGCGGGGGACATATGCAGTGGTTCCGACGGAGCCTCTGTGTTGATTAGGTGAGTTATCCTCAAGTCGAACTTCGCTGAATTATTTACTTGGAGAATCAAACATTAGTCATGGTTAAACTTGTTTTCAAATGACCCGCTTCCATTTCTGGTAGGTATCACGTAACATTGCCAAAAAGATTTATATGTTTAATAGTAATACAGACTGAATATGAATCAAATTATTTGTTTTATTTTAAATTAATATTTGTTTAATTTTACAATAATGAGGAAACATATCTATGCTTTTCTCAATAACATTCATCAACAGTCTGTTATAAATTGCAAGACAATTTTGTGTAAGAATTACTATCGTTTCTTCAGCTTTGTAAGTGTAATTGAAAAAGAAAATTAAACATTCCTGTACATATTGTCAGTCCCTAAAATACTGGTATTCTGAAATCCATTCTTATTTTGAAGTTTCTCAAGTAAAATAGTAGATTTTATTCAAACACTGATAGCCTATCACCACCCCCACCCCCGGCCTCACCCCATCACACACACCGTCGACGTATGTTTTCAAAACATTTGTCAAAATGAGGAATTCAAAATTCATGTGGAGTATGATTAACTCTAGTTAAGGTATCTACTGAATTGCCACCTTTGTTTTATGAACTTGTGTAGAAAAGAAAGAAAAGGAAATTTATTACAGACACAAATGAACTAAAAAAATCGCAATGGTCATTCATGATAGCTTAAAACTTGATGTTACCTTTATCACTTGTTAAAAAATGCAGTCTGTAAACTGAACAAAGTAACCATACTTCCAGGGGAAAGACTGCTATATGTCGATTACCTATTTAAACGGATGTTAAAATTAATGAATTTCCTAAACTGATGTGTTTCAAAATTTATTGATCTAGTGTTTGGTACCCATAGGTCACCACATGTCTTTCGCATAAAAAAATGTGTCAAAATAAATTCTTAACTTTTAATTTTTGGATTCTTATGCTCCAGTTGAACACTATAGGCGGAAATAAGGTTCAATGGAAAAAAAGGAATTTTAAGTAGAATTAAACAAAGAGCCATTCCACCAAAAACTTATCGAATCACAAAAGCCTGAGTATACACCCTGCAGCTCCTGATAATGATCAGTATATGAATGATTGGCGAAATTTACGTGAGATAGAGGCGGAGTTATGCACAGAAGCAATATCAAGTAAAATTTATCAAAGGGCAATAACTATGCCACAAAAGATCGAATCACAAAAGCCGAAGTATATGCGCTTCTTAATTTGATAAAGTTCATTCTGTGAAAATTTAGTGAAAATCGTTTGAGAAATCGAGGGCTGAACGGAAAAGTGTTGTAAGTCACATTTTTGTCAAAAATCTATATTTTGCATTTTTGACAATTATTAACCCTAATACATCTGTACCAAAAATATTTGCAGCATATTCTTATTATAAATGACTTAAACATGATAGCTGCAAAAGTGTCGTAACTCAATGCTAATATTTTTGCAAATGAAAAACTGTCGTAACTTGAGTTACATACTGTTTTCCACAATAAGTCTGATATACATACACTAGAATTGTAAAGGAAAACTGTTGTGACTTAGATCATGTCCTAATTCTGTGTACAAACTGATGATCATTGTAATGTTATCAAGGTTGGCACCACTGACCTTGACAATTTTGAGAACTGCAAGTACTGAAATTTGCTGCAGCTGGTAATTTTAGTGGCTATTTAAAGGTTTAGTTATATTTTGTATTCTTTAAGTGTGGTTCATTTTACCTATAAATGATTACCTTTTTAAAAGTTAAAATAAATTTTAATTTTGTGGTTACACATTACAATTATCATAATTACACTTTGTACAACTGAAAAAATAATACAAGTTTTTTTGGTAGTAGTACTATTTATTAATTCTGTGTCATAGTCTTGTTTTTTTCATCTTTTGAGTGAAAATATTATATAATTTACTATTACTTTCAGCTGAAAAATTTGAAAGTTTTTTTTTTTACTTTTGACATGTTTGAATCTGAGAAAACATACTGGAATAATTTAATCTTTAAAATTCTGAAAGCACGGGATCCTTCTGCATCAATAAAAACAAAACAAACAGGAAAAAATTGACAGATCAGTTTGGTAGTGTTCACTTGCTGTAATGGGAATTTCAACACTGTGCACACACTAGCTTCAGCTGAAGCTGTATTCATTCTTTTAAACTACATGTGTTGAAATCAATTACCTCAGAAGATCAGAAAGTATGACAAGTCTTTTTTTTCTTTAAGGCCCTTCAGGAAATTGTATTCATCTTCTAAGTACCACTGTTGTAAGCAGTTTAGAGAATTTCTTTAAATTACAATCATATTTTAATACCACTGTTGTAAGCAGTTTAGAGAATTTCTTTAAATTACAATCATATTGTAAGTACCACTGTTGTAAGCAGTTTAGAGAATTTCTTTAAATTACAATCATATTGTAAGTACCACTGTTGTAAGCAGTTTAGAGAATTTCTTTAAATTACAATCATATTGTAAGTACCACTGTTGTAAGCAGTTTAGAGAATTTCTTTAAATTACAATCATATTGTAAGTACCACTGTTGTAAGGAGTTTAGAGAATTTCTTTAAATTACAATCATATTGTAAGTACCACTGTTGTAAGCAGTTTAGAGAATTTCTTTAAATTACAATCATATTGTAAGTACCACTTTTGTTTGCAGTTTAGAGAATTTCTTCAATTTACATTCATATTGTAAGTACCATTGTTGTAAGCTGTTGAGATAATTTTTTAAATTAAATTCATATTTTAAGAACCACTGTTGTAGGCAGTTTCGAAAAAAATTTAGGAATAATATTCATATTTTAAGTACCACTGTTGTAGGCAGTTTAAAAAATTTCTAGGAATAACATTCATATTCTAAGTACCACTTTAGGCAGTTAAGAGAATTTGTGTGCATAATATTCATATTCTAAGTACAACTGTTGTAGGCAGTTTCGAAAATTTTTAGAGGAATTATATTCATATTCTAAGTACCACTGTTGTAGGCAGTTTAGAGAATTTCTAGGAATGATTTTCATATTTTAAGTACCACTGTTGTAGGCCGTTAAGAGAATTTCTAGGAATGATTTTCATATTCTAAGTACCACTGTTGTAGGCCGTTAAGAGAATTTCTAGGAATGATTTTCATATTCTAAGTACCACTGTTGTAGGCAGTTTAGAGTATTTCTAGGAATGATTTTCATATTCTTAGTACCACTGTAGTAGGCAGTTTAGAGAATTTCTAGGAATGATACTCATATTCTTAATACCACTGTTGAAGGCAGTTGAGCAATTCCTTTAAATTATATTCATTTTCAAAGTAGAAGAAAATTTCTAGGAATTACTTTTATATTTTTAATACCATTGTTGTAGGCAGTTCGAAAATTTTTAGGAATTTTATTCATATTCTAAGTACCACTGTTATAGGCCATTTCAAAAATTTATAGGAATTATATTAACATTCTCATTACCTCTGTTATAGTCAATTTAAAGAATGTTTTTAAATTACATTCATATACAAAGTACCACTTTGGTATGCAGTTTAGTGAAATTCTAGGAATTATATTCATATTGTAAGTACCACTGTTATAGGCAGCTAAGAGAATTATCTAAATTACATTCATATTCTAAGTACCACTGTTGTAAGTATTTTATAGAATTTCTAGGAATTATATTCACATTTTAAGCACCACTGTTAGCAGTCAGTTTAAAGAATTTCTTTGAATAATATTCATTTCTACGTATAACTGTTGAAGGCAGTTCAGAGAATTTCTTGGATACATATTCTATGGGAAATATAATCATAATCTAATATTCTTATGCTGAACTCAGAAATTAGATACAGTCGAATCCCAAAAACCAGTTTTTAGGGGGACTTGATAAAAAGTCTAATGTTTTGAGTTTTCCTACTTACAAGGGTTTTAAATATTTGCACAATATCTGCCACTTTTACCTGTGTTTTTGATATAGTATATTTGAGTTATTGTTTAAGCTTGAATTTGTATGGAATCTACATCAATCAAACCATAATTAAAAGAATATCACACATATTTAGTGTTTGCCCTACTTCTCCAACCTATCAGGAAGCAAAGATATTTAAATTCGTAATAAGTATATCTATGAAGAATTTTGATTTCTCCACAGTGAAGTTACTCATGAAGATCACTCATTTCTATTTTATACCTGCCAGAACATGTCTGTGTTGCTGTGTTGGATAGGAATGTTCCAAATAACGGTGCTAAGAAAAGTGAAAGATCAAAATGGGAGAGGCAAACACTGCGCTCCCTCCCTTTGATTTCTTAATGCTTAAGATTTCATTTCATACCCCCTATCCACTGTACATAGTTTTAAGGTGTGTCCTTTTTTCTTTGCCAAATTTTTTGAAAAGCAAAAGGGAATACACAAAGTAAATAATATGATTTTTTTGCAGGAGATAGTATTTGAGAAATAGAACGGAACTGAACCAAATTTTGAGTGGTTGCCGAAGTTCAAGAATACCAGTTTTATGGTGTTCCGTACTATAAATAAAGTGGAAAACAAATTAGGACTGTCAAAATGTCCATTTCTGGAAGTAGTCAGGTTTTTATTAGAGCATGATTTTTAGGAGGTTCCATGCAGTGTCTAAGACTTGTACGATTTATTTTGATGTTTCAGTATGTGTCATGCTACAGTGGAATCTCATCTCATTACAATGGCATCTGTTATAATGACATTTTTACTGACAAAGAATGCTTGAGAGCAAAACTCTATAAATTTTAAACAGTTATTAGAATATTCCTATTCAGACACCGACATAACACTCAATATAAAACATATTTTCTTCTACAAGAGGATTGGCATAATACTAAATGAAAATGGATACATATTAATACTTTAACTTCTTTAGTTGAAAGAAATACAAAATTATATGTATTTGCCTTCGTTTTGTCTCACCCAAACTTACTTTTTAAATAGAAAGTAGGCAAATAATAATTAGCTAAAACCTATCAAAATTTGAAATACATGTATGATAAATCTGTAATTTTTTTTAAGTTTACTCTTCTTGAATTCATTATAAACTCTTATTCAATAGAACAACACCTTTTTTTTGAGAATCAAGCTGGTTGTTACCATAAGTGTCCAGTGTATAATGAAAATAACTTGAATTTAATGTTGGCTAACTAATAGTTCCTTAATTGTTCTTATATTTCTATTTCTTATTTACAGTTTTTAAACTGTGAATCAACTGGAACTAGAGCTATCACTGAAGTCAATATGATTAATACCACCGCGATACCTTGTCAGAAGAAAAGGGGAAATACAGAACATGTCACACACATCTACACTTATTAGTACTGTTGCACACCAAGTTTCAAATCTATTGTTTGCAACACAAGATTTTGCTATGATGGGTTGAAAACACACTTTGTACACATCTACACTGATGAACATACACAACAAGTTTCAAATTGTAGGCTCTAGAAATGTGGAAGAATCTGGAGTCAAAAGATTTCTGCAAGGACAACCTTAGTAACTGAAGAACTGTAAGACGACTCCTATATACCCCCACAAACTAAGTTTGGGGGATATGATGAATCCAACAAGATTTGTGTTATATTAAATTACAAACAGGTGTCACCATTAGTAGTTAAGTTAGGAGAATATAAACGGAAAACTGTAGCTATCTTAAGTTACGACACTTTTCCATTAATTTCAGTATCAGCATTTCAAAAATTTCAGATGTAAAACTGTCGTAAGTCAGATATTCTTTAATATCATCTACAATATACTTTTTTGTACATGTCAGTGTGACAGTTGTAAAATAAGAATAGTTTATACATGTATGTGACTAAAATACCTATGGAAAATTAATTAGGAAGCATAGCAAAAAGTTTTTTGCTCCTGCTGTAAAATTTTGTAAATGTGACTTAGAACAGTTTTCCGTTCAACCCTCGAAATGTAGGATGAGTTACGCTCACAAAAAAAGTAAAAATAAATAGAGGGCAATAACTCCACCATAACTATTAGAATAACAAAAGCTGGGGTATATGCACTGTGACACTTTATAATGATCATTCTGTGAAAGTGTGGTAAAAACCAACTGAGAATTTTAAAAAGAGTTGCGCACAGAAGATGGGACGGACGGACCTGTTCGACTATTAAATGCTGTCCTTGGAGGACATAAAAATGTTTAATTCAAAATTTGATAGCTAAATATGCCTTAGAATTCCAGATTTGAAACACAAATGTGTCTCAGGGGTATATTTTGCTCGATTAAGTCGCAAACAAGTCATTGAAATTATAAGAAGTAAGTCGTAAAACGTACATTGTAGGTACGTAAGTTGTAGATTGTGTCTTCCTTTAATAGTTATGATTTATTTCGATGACTTACATGAGGACACAGATTTTGTTGTTGTCTGTTCAATTTCTCTTTCTTGCAATAGAGTTTCATGGTCTTTTGTAGCCATACAACAAACAGTAGGCTACGTCAGTTACTTTATTCACGACGTTGAGTTGCAATTTTTTAGTCTAGTAGGCTTTCTGTTGTGTTCTATTTACTATACATAATGTTTTGTTAACCCGAAAACAGTCTTTATTGACTATTTTCCCATCACAAACACATGGTCACATCATTTTGTTAATCGCAAGATTAAAAACAAAATATGGCTCAACGTGAAAGTAATCAGGACAAAAAAATCTGCGTACTAAAACAAGCGATGCAAGAACAGGAAATGAATATATTCATTAATCAGTTTTGAGCTCATTTTGAAATTATTTAATTCGTCTTCCATATTGTAATACTGTCGACTACCGCCTATTGCAACAAAAAAGAACGTAGGAATTTCAAAGGATAAAGGAGGCTGACTGAAAAGATGACGCTAACCTGGCTAACCTGCGTATTACCGCTGTGAATGACTAGAAAGATCATGAAAGGCAATAACCCTAACCATTAACCCATAACCTATATCCTTAAACAATGCAATACTAAAAACGAGGATAATAATCTGTTATAATTGACCTTAAGGGCCGGACCAATACTAGCCATAATTAAAAAAAGAAAATCATTGTGCTGAAACACAATTTGATGATTTATGCCAAATATTTAAGCCTTTAAGTCGCTCTTACACGTTTAGAAAGAAAGAAGAAAGTGAAACATTGCCTTTTACTATAGCAGCGTACTTTTTCCGGTTACTCTCTATGTGCATTGCAAATCGCATTTCTGGTGCCCTTCACGAATATTCATAACTTTCGATTTTACACTTAATTGTGATCATGCACACAGTTTCAAATCGATTGAACTAGAAATGTAGAAGTAGTTATCGTCACAATATTTTGCTATGACGGGCCGTGAAACTGCAAACATTTTGAACCAAGGAAAAAGAATGGCGTGCATTATCTCCATAGTGCCATATATTTATATACCAAGTTGCATTAACTAATACCTTTTTATATTATCGCCGGATGCAGATTTCAGGACAGCCGGATGGACAGGTGCACTGGCGGACAATCAGACGGAGGGCACACCTTTAGTCCTCTCCGGTATAACACAGGTAGGGGACTAATAAACGGAATACGGTCTTAAGTTTACGGATGTCAATAACTTGGGAAAAAATAATTGATTTCTTACAAAGAAACGACATAGTTTACAAATGGAAGAGTCACCCCAAAAGTTTTCTTTCCCATTTGGATGATAAAGATATATGATAATTAGAATTAGGATGTGGAGAAAAAAATGTTTCACCTCTGTCTGTATTTTCCGTTCAAAAACCCTATCCCAAATGATACACTGCGTTTTTTATTAAGATATGATCGACTGCACATTTGACATAGTTCGAATACTTCTATCTCTACGAAGTTACCAATCATGAATTGATAAAACTGTGAATTAAAGAAATAAATGCTTACAATAGGTAAATGGTGGCCAAGTTAAGTGAATGCAGCCGCAATGCAGCAATTTCAAGAAATTCAGTAAAAATCTTAACGTTACAACTTCTAATCTTAAGAATTCTAAACATTTGCACCTCTTCTTTGTTAATTCAGTTCGGGTTCGATAAATATCAACATTTATGACAGTTAGTACATTCAACACAGAAAATAATTACATACGTATTTTAAAGTTTTCGGATGGTGTGTTGCGGCGAACAGTTCATTTCCGCCATCCTGACAGATGTGATTACCATATTTCTCTACGTCATTTGTATAACGAGATCTATTTGTTTTCTCAACTCTGTGTAAATGTAAGATTTTAGGAGGTATGACTTAGATTAAAAGTTACTGAAAGAAATTACAACTTTAATTATTTTGTCGTTTACTCTCTCTTGATTCAAAAGTTTTCAATTCGCAGGGCATAAACCAACATCCATCAACAGAACAACATTACCAAGCTCCGCCTACGAAAATATAATTTATGGGAAAAAATGAATTTGAACAGTGTTAGAATCGAAATAATAATTCCTAGCCATGACAGATTGTAGATTAAATCACGCATTGCCACGTAGATGCGCAAGATTAGATCCATTTATTACGCATCTCCACTCCTAATCGTGATTACATTTACATTTCACTCACTACTAGGAATTATTATTTCTTAAATAAGACAGAGAATTATCTTAAGTTTCCATCATATGCCTTAGTAAGTTGAGTTTACATAATGCTTCATCAATGGACATATTATTATTAGGCATGGCACGTGTCTTAGTGAGTAGGTTTAAAATATGTAACAGATCTGGTATACTGTGAAATGTCTTGACCACTATTTTTAACATGACTGTTTGCGAAGGATAATCTTTTGTTCCCATGTAAATATATGTATCAAGACTTAATCTATCACATAAAAAATCTCGAAGCAATTTGTTCGAGCAGAATTGCCAAGCTAACACATATAATCCAAAGAAATTCTCAGAGGAGGTAATTATTTACAAAGTAATGCTTTTGTGACAGAGAGATTTCTAAATAACAAATAGGTTTGTATATTTTGACACAGAAATGGTCTTTCTATTTAGCTGTTATCATGCCAGGATTACACACAGCATGTTTGAAACGAAATTCGTACAAAACATTCATTTTGTAGGATAAGGCGTTAATTAGTATTGTTCAGTACCAAACAGTTACTTCCTTCTAACACTTGGTCCATCTAGTTTCAGAACAATATACACTGCTCAAATTAATAAAAGGAGGCCAAATATGTTATGGCGTAAATTGCCTACCGTACTAGATACGTGTTTAGGTATCGACGGTCAATATCCTCGAGAAACCCGTGCACTTTACAATAAATTTACAAAGCATGGGTATTTTGTTTTTCTTTTTGTTGTGTAACCCCCGAATAAGATTTAGACTTTTGCACGTGTACAGTTCGTTCACGATAGCACATTTGACAAAATGAATATTTTAGTGCAACTTTTTATTGTCTCTGCTCTTTTGACAACGGTCCAGGGTGTGCGACGTCATTCAGCAACTACTGATGTGGCTCGGGCGGTGCAGATGATCGAAAATGGATTTACGCAACGTGAGGTGGCCACCGTTCTAGACGTTTCTCGTAGCGTTGTTGCCAGGTTGTGGAGTCGTTATCAGAAGACAGGAGAATTCACAAGAAGACCTGGGCAAGGTCGTCACCGCATTACAACACCTCATCAGGACCGATATCTGAGACTATTGGCCCTGAGAAATCGTCAATGTACTGATACTGGCATTGAAATGGACTTCCGGCAAGCTACAGGGGTTCGTGTGTCCACTCAAACTGTCCGAAATAGTCTTCGTGAAGATGGTTTGGACGCCCGAAGACCTGACGGAGGACCAATTCTGACCATAGCTCACCAGAGAGCTCGCTTAGAATTTGCTCAGGAACACCTCACTTGGCAATTGCGCCACTGGCGATCTGTGCACTTCACAGACGAGAGCCGCTTCCATGTCTAGACCTGTGACAGGCTTGTGAGCGTGTGGCGTCGCCGAGGAGAGAGGTATGCGGAATGTAACATTATTCCATATGACAGGTTTGGTGGTGGGTCAGTTATGGTATTGGCAGGGATATCCATTTACGGGCGCACAGACCTTTATGTGATTCCAGGAGGTAGTCTGACGGCCCTGAGATATCGGGACGATATCCTAGAACCAATTGTTAGGCCATATAATGCTGGTGCAATAAGTGAAACTTTTTGTTTAGTGCAAGATAATCCTTAAGTACACACTGCAAGAATCGTCCGGAACTTCTTTGATGATGAAGGTATTGAGGTCATAGACTGGTCAGCGAGGTCTCCCGATCTTAAACCTATAGAGCATGTCTGGGACATACTTTCTCGTAGACTTTCTTCGCGTCCGAACCCTGTGCAGAACGTCCGTAAGCTTTCTCATGCTCTTGTAGCATAATTGAATGCCATACTACAGGATATGATCAGACGTGTCATCAGGAGCATGCCCAGACGATGCAGAGAGTGCCTAAACGCCCGAGGAAGATACACTCATTACTGACACTGACTATGAAACGTTTCCAGGTCTGAATCTGCTTTGACAGACATTGCTTGTTCTCCTGGAAGACCACGATTTCAAAGTTAATTAGATAGTGTTTATATCCTGGAGACTGTCTCTGTTCAGGAATGTACCTGTTGGCGATGAAAATGCCGATTTGTTTTTGTAAAAAGAACGATTTTCTTATTTCTGTATAAGATATTCATAAATCTACTCAACGCGTATGGTGTTTATTGATTATATGGAGGCTCCTTTAATTAATTTGAGCAATGTATTAAGTTTCTCTGAAACGCGTTTATCAAGCCACAGTACCAATGTTATATAAGTAACTTTGATATGTTATATGCATCTGACAATGTATATACATGTGTATATATGTTTCTATTCAACCAAATGATTTTTAGATACTGAGGTCGTCAGACATGGGATTTTCATGTCTCGCAAGCAAATTGTATGAAAGATAAATACAAGCACCAAAGGATTAGTCAATTCTAAAACTAAGTATGAAGACGCATATATGCGTTAAAAATATTCGCACAATCGGGTAGTAATTTGAATTTGGACGAAAAGTTCGCAATCATTTTTGAATTCATACATTTCTACATGTCTGCGAATACAATCAACAATAAATCTTTGATATATTAAAACATGAACATTCAATATTTTATAAAATGTCTAATAAAGAAAAAAACAAGGTAATTAATAAACGACAATGTGGTCTTCGAATAACCGCTACCTGTACTGTATGTTGTGGCTGAACCTTTAAACATGCGCCTCGGAGATTAGCTAGGAGTATAAGCATCGTATTTGTTGTCAACATTCTATTCGTACATTTGATGAGCGTATAGAAATCACACTTAAAATCATAAGAAAAAAACATGCATAAAAAACCCAATACACAGTAATTCTTTAAAGTTTTCTTTCTTTCTGTCTTTTAATTTTGTTAATATCTTACCCAAATAAAATTTAAAATAGCAAACAAAAGACAAAAGCAAAATCAAATCAAAACCCACTTAACCATTTATACTGAGCGAATGAACAAACTAATGACTTAGTGTAAGAAATAGTTTCTCTATTGGTGATCCCGCACAAACGAAAACACTTCACAGAGTTACTTCCTCTTTCATATCCACAGGTAGACCAAAAATATTAAAGAATATTCCAGTCTTCAAAATAATGATTATATGGGCGCTCCTTTAATTTGGACAGTATATATACTGATATAAGTTATGATTATTTCCTTAAAAATATTGATTTGTTGCTAAAATGCAGTTTGTAGTTAATCTATGTTAAACGTTATTTACTTAAGCGGTTCATATCAGTAATTAAAAAAAATATTCTACATGGTAACGTTTAAAGAATTGTAGAAACCTAACAAAAATAACTGCAACAGAAAACGGCAGTTATGGCAGAAATCATGCTTTTGAAAAAATAATCGGATTACCGCCTACTCAAAACGTCAACGTTAGCTAGCTTTTCAATATTTAGAAGACATTACAGTTTCTGGTTACTCAACCCCTGCAATTGTTTGCCTTAATAGCAGGATTAATAGACAGACTATAGAGGAAATTGGTAATCAATGTCAAAACTAAGGCAACATTGTTCGTGTCGTTAAAGAATTAAAGGAGTTACAACCTTAAAAGTTATTACCATCAATTTCCTTGTTGATGAGGTCCAAAATTGTTTGTGTCATTTTGATTATTGAAATCTTTTTGAAAACATTTTTATTCACTGCATTTTTCCTAAAGAAACCCCTACATATGCGACAAGAAACGACTCTCACATTCAGTTAGTTTGCGGCTTTCCTATTATAACCTGGTCGGTAATAACTGGGTCCGCCAGGAATTTTCTGTATTTATTTTACCTAAGATTTATTATAAGGTATATATCAGTTTAAGAAATCCTTGTTATTAACAGATTGAATAATAGCAAGTAGGCAGGAGTCGTTAGGGGTTGGTAATTTATGTCATCACGGTTTGGTTGTTAAAAAAAAGCATTCATCATTAGGTCATTATGAGCTTCAGTAAATTACATATTTTCAGTGTTGAGGCGAACAGGGCCAGCAATAAAAAAAACTTAGCCTCTCACAATTATGCTTCAATAATTCTAGATGAATAAAATGTTCTGTTGCTAGTGCAGGATGCATTTTAGATTAGAAATTCATTCTCTCCGTCAGTCATTCTGTCATTCCGTCCGAAAACTTTAGCTTCGCCCATAACCTCTTTATTTAATGGATTTACTGACCCCGACTGACCTTTACTTCGAAGGGTCATTCCGTCATTCCGTCCGAAAACTTTAGCTTTGCCCATAACCTCTTTATTTAATGGATTTACTGACCCTGACTGACCTTTACCTCGAAGGGTAAATTTAAAATACTTAATTTTGGCTATAACTCCCTTAAACTAAACATGATTTAGATTTAGCGTTTGGCACACCCTTCGGGAGAGATCTTCCAAATGGCATATACTTTTTTATACCTTCACTTCTATATGACCTGGACCTTGAGGTAAGATTGTCAAGAAACATTTTTAAGGATCTATCAATAATCTCCATCCTGTCCTCAGCTGAAGGGTCAGACCTCCATTTTGGGGGCATCGTTATCTTTGATTTATAGTGCTTGACTGGATATCTGAAGTTTGCCAGTGGTCCTTACAACAAATGTAATGTCATGGTATTCTGTTTAGACTTTACATTTCTTTGAAACGTAAACTGTGTTTGCAAGGTCATTAAGACAAGCACATATTACAACAACATTTATTTCCATTTGTTTTATGCCTCTTTGGCATCTTGGCATTACTATTACATTTGTTATTTGTAATTTGTTCTGTCTAAAAGTGTTTTCTTTGTTCCTTCGAACCTCTCACAATCAGTATTTGAGACTGAAAATATATTTATTTATTTATTTGCTAAAGCAGTTAATATTCTTCGTATTCTACATTCCTTTTAGGAAATGACAGTTAAAATATACTAAATATTTGTGTTTACTACCGAACACCAAAGGCATCAAACACGGATTCTATTGCAAATCACAGGTACAGTTAGCTCAGGGTCACTAGCCTTTACTTTTAACTTCCTTTAATATTTGCAACGATGATATATATCTGTTGTAATTAAAATCTGTCTTGGTTTTTCTATAATGACAACAGTTTCAACATGTGTGAAGGAAAACATACTAGTTTTTAACTTTTGTCAAAACAAGAAGCCATATAGCAATAAAATTGAGTATAAAACAGTCAATTATATGCAATAAACAATTACCTATAAAATACCCGGTTGTTCAACCATATGTATCTTGAAAGAAATGAATTGATTTATGGATGCTTCTGCACGGTAATCGAACATTGAGCATGTTAGAATAAAATTACAAGACACGAATTTTAGTCCAATAAAGAGGAAATAATCCGTAATAGCCTGAAATATAGTAGGATGAATGTCAAAAAAATGGCTACTTTAATTGTGTCTTGTCATGCAACCACTAGCAACAACTAGAATAATTTAATACCTCTTTGTTTTGAAAAGCTATTTCAGACGTTTTGTGGAAGCAGCTAATTTCCTCTGTCACAAAACTAGGTATAAGTTTATATTTTCGTGCAGACATACATATATTTGTTTCGTCGTATTTTATCACCGTTAAACCCTTCATGTTTCCTTTGAACAATAGAATGTGAGTTGATTGTTTTTACTACATCATTCGCCTGATATTTAAAATTTCTCAAATTAATTTAATACAGCTGGAAACCAGATTAACGCCGCTATCTTTTATCTTGTCATTTTTGTTTTCAGCAGGCAGGCCTTACTTTATTTCTTATGAAATTAGTCCTAAAAATATTTTATAGTTCGATTTACATCGACGTTTTTTGTAACAAACAAAACATTTTTTCTTCGTAACATTTATTCACCTTGGTAACTTTTTATTTCCCAGTTAGAAAGTTGAACAATAGAAATACATCACTGACCCGCCTAGACATAAGCTAAATTTACAACAAACCGTGAGGGCAGGTTTCATTTATACCATTTTTTTATAAGTGAAAGAAGACTTTGGTCTTATTTACTTGCATGATTTCTGACCACTATATATCATAGATATGAGTAAAACTGTTCTGTCGTAACAGGAGTGTAATTTTGAAAAACAAATCCCATTCTTGTCATTTAATCATTTTAAACAAGGGTGTTTTTCAAATGGTAACTCATGTAGAGTGTAAATACGTCTTCCAACAGTATAAATAATAAATTATTATCATTCTAAACTTTTTTGCCTGATTTTAGTCAATAATTGAATAGATCTTCCAAACCAACACTTAGCTATATCAAACTTTATTGACCGATTCCAGTTCTTCCCAACTTTACAAGCTCGTATATTTTCTTATGTAATTTTGTCCAGAGGATGAATCGAATACACTTATTCATGGCAGTGATTATAGAAATTTCTCAAGGTGATAGTTGTCAGTTTTAGACGACATTTAAGTGATCAAGAAATAATGTGCCAGGTTTTACATATACTAATGTGATTTTATATTGACGAGACTCGTATGTTTGATATTTAACATTTAAATATACAATTAGTTTAGCAGCACCAAATGCACAGAGAAAAACAAATGCTAAAATGGAAAGCGAAGCAGTATCTAGAATATTTTCATCTCCGAATACTATTTCACAATCGCAAAGCGCATTTCCTATTCATTAAAATACAAGGAACCGTCCGAGACGTTTATTGATTTGTAAACATTTGAGGAAAACATAGTTAATGGCAGAATGTACCGAAACGTTTCTCCATCTACTAAGCACTGAAATGTACAAATAATAATAAAGGGCTATTTCGAAGTTATTCATACAACTTCACATTTTTCTGACTTCTTTAACTAAAAATCAGAATTGAATGGTGTTTTAATGTAGAAATTAAGCAGGGGCTTTATGACGTCTAAGCAAAAATGTTGTATTTCTATTTACTAATCGAATATGTACATTTTATATATGAAGATATACGTAGCAAAAACATGCGTGTAGAAAATGCAATATTCTCTGTAGTCACCAAAGTATCAGTACCACACATTCTTCTGGGTTTAAATGAAACTGTTTTATTTTATTTTTTCTCAAAATCTATTAAACATTATCACGTGAACATAATTATATGTACACTTTTACCAGTTTGAAGTCATTAAAATGTCGAAGTGACATTAAAGGCTTAAATAGCTGAACACCCGCATAAAACAACGAAAAATAAATCCTGATTGTATTATACTTGAAGGTGACCATGAACCTTCGACAGTCGAATTAGTAGAGCTAAGTATAATCATGTTATAGCCACCCGCATTTAAAGGTAGAATTTCGCTGTGATACAGATCCTGCATTAACATCCAGCGTATTTCAGGAGGCTTCGAGAAATTTTTGCACAAACACGGATTAGAAAATGTCAACAAAGTCTCTTTAAGAGCAGTGCAAACTTTAAGACGATTAATATAAAGAAGGCCTGTTTAACTGCAACACAACTGATGAAATTATCGTTTTCTTGTGTAAACTATAGAAAATTTTCAAGATAATTGAATAAAGTACCTCGCGGTCTTGTATTGCATCAGAAATAATACATCTAACTTTTGAAATGACTTCACAAACATTCTGGGTTTTTTTCTTATCACTCAAATATAGAATTAATCAAATTCCATTTATTTTAAATAATCGCAATCTATAGGGTGTCATGATTGTATTATCGACTGCTAAGCCTTTAAGAATTTGAATGCTTCCATTACAAGTCTTTCTTAAATTTACTGTGATTTTATATATACCGTTTAGATGGCAGAGACTATAACAAATAATTCATTTTTTTATAATACATAGTTGAGATTTAATTAAAGATTAAAAGATTGAATTAAAATACATGTAGGCAATATGCACATGAGTACACAAGCAAATTAAGCGCGTGAGAATAGGCATACACAGAAGTAATAAAAGAAGAAAACGAAACACATAAATGAATACAATCATATACAAAATTATAAGAGTACAGCGTTCAGAGCTTACAGTAGTCATAAAACGTAAAAATTGATCAGAGTACAGTGTTACAATTTTAGCTATTGTTACATTTGCTGAGATAATGAGTTTGATAACTCTGGTTAATGTTATGTACGCTTGGTCTTTCCCGGTAGTATTTTAATGTAACCCTTTTTCGTAACTCACTTACTTAGTAAGGTACATTCAATAGCAAAATGCAAGATGAACATAATATCTACCATCTCAATACTTGTAACCAATCTCTTATAGCCGAAACACTTCTTTGAGCTGGACAAACGATCTCAACTATTTCAACTCGGCATTTTAAAGAAATCTACTCATTTTCCCATAGAGAGAAAAAAAACTGAATTGCCGACTTCCTGAATACAGAAGTCATATAGACTATGTTTCGACATATCACCTGGTGTTTAGTTTGATTTTTCTAGTTGGATATTTTTATTATACATGTCATAGGGTTGGACATTTTCAATCAGATATATTAAATAAAGATGATTTATACTCAGCCTGTTGTTTTTATTTTATTTCTATCCCTTGATTCTACATAATCCTAACGTATTTACCTGATTAAGGGGAGGTAACTTAAGAAAGTTTAATCAAAAGTATTTCAAAATACGTCCCAACCCCCATTATAGCTTAATTGGCCTCACATATCGTCCTTTACATATTTCCGTTATTCGTTCACTAACATTCCACTAACCTGTCACCCGTAACAATACAACAATGACTTGACCGATTTTTGCGATGGTTTGTTGCACTTGCCATCACTACTTACTCAAAGCAGTCAGATATTGTTGTATCGAAATAAAATGTATAATAATATATCTACGATATATTATTACTTTCTTTAAGGTTAGTTTCATATTTTAGTTATTCTCTGTACTCTAAATATAAAAAGATGTCAAAAATTCATTTTGTAAATTATATAATATTTCTTTTGTAAAAGGAAACATTTTCAAGCCATCGAAATAGGCTTTGTTTATTTGTTGTCTTTATTATATGTAATTAATGCTTATATATGTTGCACTTGCCATCGTTACTTACTGCAAAGCAGTCAGATATTGTTGTATCGAAATAAAATATATAATGAATCTATGATATATTATTACTTTCTTGCAGTTCTTTGGCGGTCCGGAAGATAGAACCCTCTACTCATTTCACAAAACACATACGTTGACGTTCGTCGGCGAAGCTCTACCGACAGCACCCGTGACATACAGTTAATAATAATCTGTATTGTTTTCAGAGACTATCTGAAAGGAATTTAAGAATTTATGAAAGACGTCATCATTAATGAGATATAAACGACACTTGTTTCAAAATCCATTCGAACGAGGGACAATATTACCCACACTATTTAACTATTAAAGAAAATCTTAAGGTAAAAAGTATTTTGTATCATTTTCAATCCCCACGGTCGAATTTGAGGTGGAAATTTTGATAATGTTTTACATGTCCAGAACTATCTTTATAATATACATACTAGTATTAAGGGATTAAAATTCTTTAATGACACCTTCTATTTAATCATAAAATGATAACCTTAAACAAATTAAGAGCTTTGATGTTGCTACATATTATATATTATGAACTTCTACCTGACTTTTTACATGACTTCAGTAGACGTTTCCGTTTGAAAAAAAATGTCCATGTGAAGAGGCGTTATAGATATAATTGTCAAAGAAATAACTTGCCATTACTGTTCTACCAGCTCTAATGATATTGTAAATAACAACAATCAAATCAGAATGAGGAAACATTTCAGCGTTCTTGTCTTTTCTTCACAAACATTTTCATAAAACTCTGTGAGATATTATTTGGCATGCTAATATTTTCTTTCTCGAACTTGAATAAAAAGCTAGCAACACTCCTATCCAACCTATCCCTATATAGTTTAATGAATACGAATTGCAACTTATGAATGCCAGGAGAACATTGTATTAAAAAAATCGATTTTTTTTGGAAAGTTAGAACTTTACAAAATTTAATAGACGCTGCTTCAAGAACGAATTCAAAACACCAAACAGGTTATTTTTTACCACGAACTTGAACGATTAAAACTTTTCCTTCAGTCAACCTTTCGATTCGTAAGCTGATTAGAACTGTGCGTCAATGTCCAACATTACATTTAATAATGGAATCAAAACTGATAAAATTCTAATATCTGCTTAAATCTGTAAATTTATCAAAGCTTGAAGATACTGTAATACATTGGTTTTCGTTATCAACTTTACTTTTATTTCTAAGCAAATATGCATGTATAGTTTAACTTAAATAAGCCCGTTTGAAATTGTTTTTATATGAATTATTCTGGGCTGACATTTATGTGTGTTAGGTTATTTATATTTCACCTTCGATGTTTTTTCTATGAAAGCAGTGAGTAATATTTCAGAGAGACAGTTTCCGTCATACTATACAAATTTGTAGTTCTGAATATGCGTAATACCGATAATATTTGAAGTTAAACGAATGTTCCTGAAGTATATGATATGGAACTTGTATCATTTTTGTAGTAAAAAGGGATAGCCCATGTGTTTACAAGACAGTAGTAATTACAAATCGTATATTTCACATATTATTGGGTTATTTGATGAAAAAAGTGCTACATAATGTTAACATTTTTTAAAGATTATATTCAATATTCCATTTGCTATTACTGCTTAAGATTTTAAACCCCCATTTTTTCTTATTAATTTCTATTTATTTGGTATAAAAAGGGTAGACTTGTTTCGCTACGCCATTTGCCCAATCTCTTTTCACTTGATTGATTAAGACATGCTTTTGTAGACGTTCATCGCGCTTGTTTGAATCGTTGTCACAGGGCGGCTGTGAGAAAGTTGGGCAAACAGCTTAAAGCGAGATTTTCAATAGGCACGCGCCGAGCCAGAAATCCTATAACGGTTCAGTTTCTGACCCGAGCTCAACTGTCTAAACAATATCCTGAACTGTTGAATATAACATCTAACAATAGTACATAATTATAAATTTAAACAAGATATATATTTATAAAAGATAACTGGCGTAACTACAGTTCAAAATGTCCCGTAAGTGTACAGTTTTCGGACAATGGCAAATATTGAACGCGCATAGTAATCGAATGTCCCATTTCCATAACAATTTAGGCTATACATCAAAAGTTCTGACTTTATTGCTTAAAGTGTCAATGTCAATCTACAACTGCATTAATGTTATTATCGTTGCATTATTTTCAGACGCAGTTAAACTAACAATTACGAATAATAGCAACACATTTACCCAATGGCAAACTTCCTTCATCAGCTGACAAGTTTGTATCTAGAAAAAATCATTAGTTTCAAATGTAGGTCAAAATTGATTTTAATACAGCTACGCCGAAAAAGGCATATGGATAAAATTCTTTACGGATTTGTTATTTTTCTTTACAGTTGTTTGCTAATTCTATCTTATCTTTATATCCATCATTGCTTAATCATTCAATCTGAGTTCAACAAACGGGTTGAGCCGGTCATGTGTAGACTATAGTTATTCGTTTAAAATATTATTTCTCTTTTTTCACCTTAAACCTATGAGTAATATTATGTTGATAATTATGTATTCACATCTTTATTTAGCACCTGCTTTTTTAGGTTTAACTCATCTGATATAGTTGCATTGTTTGGATCGTTAATTATTTGTTCTTCTATTCCTTATTTCCGTTTTCTAATTGTCGTTAGTCTTCATTTTGTTCTGTCTTGTGTTTTGCTAATTATTTGATACCTTTAGCTCTCAAGGTCTCTTTGATCACTTCTTATAGTGTATTTGGATTTGCTTCTGATTTGTTTATATCACCCATTTCTTTAAACTTAAAGTTCTTTCGGAAATCCTTCATGGAGGATTAGACTCCTATCAATCTCAAAATTAACAGGGTCTTTTTCCAAGTCGTTGATCAGAACATTTACAATAGAATGATCAGATCGACAACCTGTCGAAATATTACATTCTGAAACGATATTCAATAACCACACCTGCATGTGGTTTTCTGATTAGAATTCCTTGTGACGCCAGCCTCCGGTGTAGTGTGAGGTGGACATCCCTGTCATATGCGCAACCTTTTTGGGGGTTGTTCAAATAGCCGAGTGGTCTTAGGTTTTTAACTTTGCACTGCAAGTCGGTCGGTGCAGTTTGATGCGGGTTCGAATCCCAATGGATTATCTTCGCTCTATTATTTGTGTATTTCTTATTATTGGGTAACATATATACAAAAAAGAAATGATCATTTTCGATTTTATTGTTAAACCTCATGGAACGCTTAATAATTGTATCGGTTTTACCGTTTAATTTGTCTCATGTGTAGTCAAGAACAGTACTGAAATTTCTTATGAGGGTAAGAGGTTCGCTTTTACATGCAATTATTGTTTTCCTCTAATATATCAAAAAGCAATGTCTAAATTGTGTTGTCCATAAACATCTGTCAATACAAATATTGCGTCGCCTACTTCTTATATTTTTCCTTCTTGGTGTAATGTTTCTCAGATTATAACATAATTACAAAACAATGACAGAGAAAGCTGACAATTATTTTGAGATTTATTTGTTTATTTTCTGATTTCAAGACGGAAAAATCTGATTTATGTCAGACTCGTACTCTTTTGGGAGTTTTAATGGATATGATGAAATAGACTATTAAACTGCAAATACTCCTTTGAGGTCGCGTATGTACTTTGTCTGCAATAACCATTGTGGTGTTGATATGTCAAAACAACTTTGAGACCAATAATTAAGTACTGATATAAAGTTGATGTTTTGATTGTAGGGCTTTATTCTTTTTATTAACAGTGTAAGATGCGTATTAATTATACCATTAAATGAAACAAAATAGGTACCTGTTACTTAAATTCATTATGACTTTTTTGTACAACTTGATAAAGAACTAGAAGACATCTTTCGTTTGTTCAACACTTGAAAAGTTTATTATTATTATTATTTAATTAGCTGATCACATTTCAAACTTACTGTTACTCAAAATAATCCTGTTTATCACCTTTATGCTTTATTCAGACTAGTATTTCAATATATTATAATGACACAATAGACAATTTCTGAGTGAATGCTAAATCACGTCCGATTTAGACTGTCAGCGGCTTCTTCAAACACAAGAATGTAAATATCATTTCCCTTCCTTCAGTATGTATAACATAAAATCAGCCAGGCGCGTAGCTGCCTATACGCGAGTACGCAGCTGAATCCACATTATTTTGACCAAAAAAAAAAATTTTTCTCCGGAGGCCCCAAAACGCACCAAATTGCACCATTTATTTCAAAATTTTCAGGGGGGGGGCATGCCCCCTGACCCCCCTAGATTATTTTGAATCCACATTCTTTATAGGCTAGCTACGCGCCTGTCAGCGCATTTCTATATACATTCATTGGAGTATTTTTGCATCTTGTTATTGTAACACCAAGGTAAGACCCGTAGCTTTTCGTGCCTTGGTAAATAGAATCAACCTCTGTAATAAATCTGGTAGTGTGGAATATTCTGATTGTTAATTTCATCGTGATTGCTAGAGAGATGTTCTTCTTTCCTGATATATACGATTTTGCTGAGCCTCTCTTAAGTATCAAGGATAAATTAAAGTCCTCCTCCATCAGTGATAAAAAGGATATAAAAATCTCGAAGCAATTTGTCTGAGTATAACGGCCAAAAATACAGAATAAGTATAAAGCCATTCTCAAAGGAGGCAATTATTTACACAGAGGACACACAATAATGCTTTTGTGACAGGAAATGCATGAATAACAAATAGGTTTGTAACGATAAACAAATAGGATTTGTCATTTAAGAAGATTTAAAGCGTGTTTGCATCGCTTGTGTTGTTGGATAATATCTAAGTTTGTGCAGGAACACATTCACATACTTCCCCCTAAGTAAATCATGTCTGTAATACAAACCACTTGTTTGATTCGAAATTCGGTAGTAACATACTTTTGCCTATATTAGATTGGAAGTAATTTTGAAACTACTAGAAATACTAGAACTACTCAAATTATTGGTCTGAAATGTATATGAGCTAGGTATTCCTTTCTATAGTTTGTCATAAAAATATAATAAAGGCGTATTGATTCTCTTGATGCAACAGTATTCTACCGACCAAACTGCAGTGAGAAGATACAGCTGGGAATTATTTGTCACACTAGCTGCTTTAATCAAGTGTAGTACGTTCATCAAAGCAATTTTAGAGGGCGATATTATGAGACAATCTGAAAACGTCATCGGTTGCATTAAGAACCCAGGAAAAAATACCACAAATTTAAGGCAATCATTGCCTATAAAAATATAATACTAGTTTTGACAGTTTAAATGGCATATCATTTAATCCCCAATGTTTAATGATATCTCAATCAGATGCTGTATCTGTTTATAATAAGAAATGGCGCCGTTTGTATTCAAGTTCGATGTACAAAACAAGCTGTTAGGTGTGACATGATTGCGGCACAAGACTTAAGTGAAGTTAGTGCTTGCTTATGATTTAAAATCCAGATAAAACAGAAAAATGGTAATAAAGTAAAGGTTAAATAATCTGTAAAGTTCATAAACGAACTTCATTGACTGATACTATAAACCCCATGTTTCTCCTCAGTTTACTTCTGGAAAAATGTATTAGTGCACACTATTTGTCTTTGTAAATTTACTTACCTTAAAGCTATGGTTACATCAGTGTTCCATAGATTACTAATAATTTGATACTTGACGGATTTTCACTAATAGCTTCTTTATTATTTTTCTCTTGTAATTGTTAATAGATGTATGCTAAGTATTTTCTCCCTTTTCTCACAAGATTCGCAAAGGTTATTAAGAGACTTAATATAAAAACATGTTAGGTTTAGAATAATTGAATATGGTTTAATGCCCCATCTTGCCAAAATGTGTACTTTTCGCAAAGCCATAAATTTATTTTAAGTAGAAAAGAATTGATAATTTATATGGAAAGGCATATTTAAAGCTGAAATCGAATCGTAGAATTATGAAGTGATAGTAAATGATATATACTTTATGATAGAGCGATGTAAAAGACATAATCCTGTCAATTATTTCATACCCGACCAGATAAAGGGGTGCCGTATAAACTTTGCTTTATACGGCACATGATACGCCACGGACTACTTTTGTGTTTATGATCAGAATGAAGCGATGAAATTGTTGTTATTACAAACAGAGACTACTTTAATAAAATTTAAATATTTCAATATGTAGATCTTACAATATAGTGATCATTTAAGGAAATAAAATTATTGAAAGTTTGGAATTATTTTTTTGTATATATGTACACCTGGCGGATAACCTTGACATTAGCCTAATTTAAAACACTTTAAAGAGAGGTTTTCAATATATTAAGTAAATTATTTCTACATGCCATATGTGACAGGATAAACAGAATAATAGGTTAGTGTCTTTATATGAGAAAATTTATCTGGCTCGGCTGCGGAATTTATCTGGTTCGCTTTCGGCTCACCCGATAAATTCCTACGCCTTGCCAGATAAACTTTCTCATATAAAGACACTAACCTATTATTTTCTATTTATTAATTGATAGATAAGTAAAACAAGTGAGCAGGGTAATATAATAATCAACAGAATCTGAGAACAAAGACATTTATTGGACAATCTTCTCTAAAAATATTTCTTTAAAAATCAAAACTTGTATTTACCGGTCCCAAAGGCTCAAAGATCTCTTGAATGCTTTTCACACACATGTAAACTAGCACATACACATTGCTGCACCATAATATATGCTGAACAGTTACAGTACACTGAATCTATTTTCCCTTTTGCATACAAAGTGCTTGTTTTATTATAGTGTCACCCCTACTGAAAGCCGTCCCGGGCTTATGAGAAACCTCTTTTGAGTGTACACATTTACTCCCCGATTCCTTATCCTTTGTGCAAGGCGCCAGGCTGACAGGCAATCGGTAACCATTCTTAGCTGGCGGCTCACCAACCGGCCGCATCAGAAGAAGCCTCTGACGAGACTCGAACCTTCGACCTCCCGCTCCGTAAGCGGACGCCTTAACCACTAGGCCACGGAGACGATTTACATACATGTAAATGAATGTATAAACCAAGTTTGTGAGCAAGGCCGGAACTTTCTGTACCACCGGTAACCACTTTCGAACAATGAGGTTCAGACAAGGCAGTTTACTCTCCTTTTCAATGCAATAGATAAATTTATGAACGATGTCATACGTCATGAATACAGTTGTTTATCATAAATGTGCTTCTGGAGGTAAAAAGGTTTTGATTAAAGAATTACAGAAACCACAAAAAAAGTAAAAAACCTGTTCAGCTTCTTTACCATGAATGCATGTATGACTGGGAGGCCGGCAAAACATCATTTGCACTAATATGAGACAGTTTCTAAAGAGTAGGAGAGTGTGTGCTTTTTTGTCTTGTTTTCATTATTTTAGAGGACTTTCTTTCTAAACATAAGACAATACTGCTATTATTGAATTTTGAACGCCTAAATGGTCGGTAAAGCCTTAATAGAATTTATCGACCTGCTCCCCAATCTATATGTCAGATTTGGTCCTGCGAGGGTGAATGTAAAAATAGATACAGTCAGACGGAGTGTCAAGCATATAGCCATCATGACTCATAATAAAAGATCATCGTCAGTGTTTGATATAAGAATACAAACCATTATGTTTACAGTTTATCCATGTTTTCCTAAGAAACTGTGGGATTTTCGGGAGACATAAATCAAATGTGAAAACGTGTTAATCAAAAACAGTACTCTTACATTTCTAGAAGTTATACCATAAACTCTCTCAGTCCAATGCCTTCCTATTAATTACCATGTCGGCGATAATTTGGTCCGCTAGGATTTGCATAGAGGTATTGTAATCAATCAAGATTTATAATACGGACTCGACCAGTTAAAGAAAACCTGTGAAAGTATCGGATTAAATATACATTGAGTGAAAAAGATTTAGCCGTAAGTAATTTGTTTCGAAAAAAGGCCATTTAATATGTTATCAGGTTTAATGTCGATTTGAAAAGAAAGTAATAGCAAGGCCTCATTCACGAATTGATTGCAATAAGTTGTTAATTACGTCCTATCCCGTCCGTTGTACTTAGTAAATGTTGTGGGATTATTTTTCTAATTTATAGAATCCAAAATTTAACACAATTTGTATAGGGACTGGATCTGAGAGATACTGAACTATTTCATTACAGTTCATGCGTGGATGTGTAAATAATACAGTAAACTACGTTTGTAACTATATTAATGACTATGGAATGTTTTTAGGTAAAAATTACACTATGCCTGCTTACTGTTACATTTCACTCATTGACACTGCTATTGTGCTTACTGGTATAGTTTTTATTCATACTGTTGCTGGAACCTTCACCACGCTTGTTGACAATGATACCATGCTTGCTGGAACCTTCACCACGCTTGTTGACAATGATACAATGCTTGCTGGAACCTTCACCGCGCTTGTTGACAATGATACAATGCTTGCTGGAACCTTCACCGCGCTTGTTGACAATGATACAATGCTTGCTGGAAGTTACATCATGAACACTGTTTAGACCCTGATGTCTATATCATAATGTCATTTGGCTGAATGACAGTGTAATGTAGCGTAATGATATATTTTATCATGCCAGGACTGTGTATCAGCATTGATATTTCAACATTTCTCTGTTACAATGCTCTCAGAACAAAACACACGACGTGGCCACACAACATGAAAGATGTAATCAGCCACCAAGCAAGTTGAAAGTAAGCATAATGTCAACAAAATTTTGATACCAGGGGGCGCAAGTTCGTAGTTTTCACAAAAGATAACGGAAATATCCGGCCTATGAGGAATTTAATTAGCTGTTGCCTGAACCGTTTCCCATCAGTTAGATCTCTTTACATATTTGGGGATATCCCTTATATCTTCCCGACAAATAATTATTCAGATTACGGAAAGACACAATTACTTAGACATAGCGCCCCCCTGTCGTCAGAATGTGACCTACAACTTTGAATTGACATTATGCTTACTTCTACTTTGCCTAGTGTCTGATAACATTTTCCATATTGGTTAATCACTTGGTGTATTTTGTTCTTGGATGCATTACAAATGAACCAAGAAAGCCACGGCATGATGAAATGTACCATTACGCTACTTGAACTGTCATATGAAATAGGCCAGATGGCCTTAACAGCATACAAGTTGTTACTTCCAGCAAGCATGTTATCATTGTCAACAAGGGTGATGAAAGTGCCATCATCCATTATGATTGTATCCGTAAGTTTTGTAGCAGTGTCAGTGAATAAATTATAACAGTAAGCAGGTATTGTGTATTTATGACCTAAATAACATACCATAAAAGACACCAAGAGATTTATATCGTTACATACGGATATCGTAACATCCGGTTTGAGCCGTCTGATTAAAGAGAAGGATGCGTTTATTGATATGTTGTTTTAGATTTTATTTACATGTACAATATAAATAATTGACATGAATAATTATTTCTGCTATACGTGACAAAATAAGTGGAACTTTAAGTCAACGGTAGATAATGAATAAAAACGTGGGGAAGTTGTCGTCAATTTTATTTCACATGCATCATGTACAGTGCAATATTTTTTCAAATATTCTCCCAGAATTAATATGCACAAAACAGTCATGAATTTATCAAAAATCACACATTTTTCAGAAATAAGTTTCACATTTTGTAAAACTACAGCTGTCTAGCGTATATCAAACACACATGAATTTATGTACGTATGCAACTTTGGAAAAGTTGGTTACTTTCAATTGGTTTGTTTCCCTTTCCCTATTTGTTTCAGAAAAAGTAGCACTGGTTTAAGTTTTAATCAAGTATAGTGAATAATTACGCGCGTTTGAAAATTGTCCCCAGAACCTCAAAAATATATCGATACATCCGGAATATCGTTATGTAAGATATGTTATTCACACGCAGAGTCTGGTTAAATGATTTGAAGGTATTAGATTCCTAATACCCTACCTCTACTCTGAAGAGTATTCAATTCCATTAATTTGTGTAGGATGGAGACATTTTGACCGAAGGACATGGATTCAAACCCCACTCGAGCCGATTTTTCTCTCTAGTTTTTGGCAGTTTTACATTGTTTTTTGTTTTACAACAGTAACTTTTCTAGAATTTAATTTCAGTTTCTGTCGTTTTATATTTATTTCAATAGTTACAAAGCTTTTCAACATGGTAAGTTGATGAAAATTGGGTATCTTTAATTAAAATTATTCATTTCTCCAAAAATAAACGGTAAATATATTTGATATTTTGCTTATTTGTTCAAAATAGTACACGAATAAAAATAATTGTAGCTAATTTGAAGCCCCCAAGATTTATCTTGAGGTTTACATTATAACATCCCCTCATAAGTGGTTGTGGTAAATTCGTGCAATGTTTATACTCATATTTCGTTTCTACTTACTTTCAGCTTTTCTTTTTTGTCAGCAGTCAGTGGGTCTTCATAATGTGAATGATTACATACCAAGTAACAGTTGTTTAGAAAACAGTCTTAGAAAGAAAAGCACTGTGTTTCTCTTTACCTTAAAAACCAATTAAGTCGGGCGAGTTTTGAAGTGAATATTAGCCATTCTTGAAACTCCCATGGTATTTGCATCGTTACATCCGGAGTATCGTTACATTCGATATACAGCCACATCTGGAGTTTACTGTAGATGTTAGATTTAGTGAAATGTTAAAATAAGATCATGAGGTTTTCATTGTCAAGATTTCTCGCCAACCTTTCTTCTCTCAGACAAAAGAGTATTATCTTTTGCGTCCTTAATGCAAATCATGCGTCCCCTCTGAGAATTACTTTGGGTATGTAAGTGTCTTACACATAATGAACAGATTTCCATGCCTTTACATGTGATTTATCACTATAATTACAGTAAATTGCCTGGCAGTTTCATAGGTTTTGTGTTTTTATGTCTGGATCATTTCATTGAATAATAAATATGTAACGAAAATAGCCAAAAATGATAAAATATATCGTATTTGTGTCACTTAAATGCACCAAGCCTATTCTCAAACCTATTAGTTAGTCTTGTGTTGTTTGTTTTTGGAAATATAACGTTCTATGTGCATTCATGTGCTTTTCTTACAGACTATACTCCTAAAGAGGGTATTTTGATATGTTCTTCATTTTTACTGCAGATAATCACTAATTCCTTTTAACTATGTCCATTCCAGCTATTATTCCTGGTCAAGAATTTGAATTTTTGTCGAGAAAAACAACACTATCTGGAGAACGCTGTTAGATGTTTGCTTGCAATGCACTTGGCAGTTATGTGATACAATATATATATATATATATATATATATATATATATATATATATATATATATAAAGTTCCTAAATTCTTTGTGTCGTGTTTCTACCAGGCATTAGTATTACATTTTTGTATATGATTGTTTCTTACAGTTTTATTACGTGCATATTTTTTGCAGCCTCCTAGTTAAGGGACTGATAAGAAAGACTGATACTACTGGTTTGTTTAACGCTCACATTCAAAAGACCAATGTACCCATCAAAGCAGCTGTCAGCTGAATGGCCGACTTACATCTTACTCTAGAGCGCACTCTATAGGGTCAAAATATAAAGTCGTATGATTGTGACTGCGCATGATAGATGTTTAAGTAAATTAAGGTTTTATACGTTTTTTACCCATCAAGTGTTTGATGCACAGCCAAGCATCGGTAGATAAAATTATTATATAAAAGTAGCTCGATTGTCATGTTTCTAGCATAGTAAAATATAAGGTCACACACACCCTTGAACCTATGTTTTTAACGTCTGTCTAAAAAGCAATATAATTGCGCAATTATGACTTACCTTGAATTAACCAATCGGTCGACCTTATGTATGCGTAAGGAATTGAATGGATTTATTGATGATCCTGCACGGAAATTGAGCATTGAGCATGTTCGCATAAAATGACAGGAAACGAATATAAGACCAATAAAGAGGAAATTATTGGCAATAACCTGCAATGAAGCAGGATAATTGTAAACAAAAACACTGTTTAATTTTTTCGTGTCACGCAACCACTACCGACAATTAAAATATTACATAGCTCTCTGTTTTGGTTATCTATTTAAATCCTGCCATCGAGGCAAATAATTTCCTGTGTCACAAAATTAGGAATATTTTTTTATCTTCCGGAATAAACACAACGTCACTGTATAATCATTTCTTGAGCAATGACATTTGATTGTAGACTTCTTTCTATATGTTTTAGAGTTTCAAAAAAACTTAAACCTAAAATTTATGAACACTAATAGATCTAATAGATGATAAAAATTACCATGGAATTCATAAATGTATATTTAAAAATGACATTTTTATTCAAGTGCAAAGAATGCTGCATAATGTTACTAAAACACCCTAATATGTAATTTATGTGTAAAGTTTTTTTGTTAAATGACCAGTATGTATGAGAGTTAACATACTTCTTTCAAACACAGTGAATGTGCAACATTTATCTTGTACACCTATGTTCTATCACGTTATAGCTTTATTTACTAGAAAATGAAATTACACTTCTTTTTTTTCAAATCTTGAACTTTTTTAACCTTTCTAAATGAGAATCCAACATTTTATACAGACAATGTATCTATTTTTTATCCTGGTGATCACATTTATGTTTCTTTTAATTCATACAATGATAGCACATATTTCGACAGGATATAAACCAAACATATTTGACTGTTCTTGACAAAATAAAAATCACAAACAGAAGAAGTATCGTGTACACATTGTGAGTATTGCAAATTAATGCATTTGCAACTTGAAGCCAGAGACTACAAACTTGCCTTGTACTTTCTTTCTTTTTTTTCCAATTGTATCATTCAGTCTTGCTCACAGGATATCAAGCAATATAACGCGAGGGATTCTTGTGCAATAATATGAACTTGCTTGACAAGCTGAAGGATATCCTATCACATTTTCAAAATTCTCATACATTTTGATGAATCATAAACCTATTTAAAAAAAACTGCCACCACGATTGTAACGTATATTAAGTGTATTTATTTTTTCTAACTGTGCACATGATAAATATTTTTACTGCATTTTTTCGCTTGAATACTCCAATGGAACCTTTTGCGCATGGCCCCCATATATAAAATGGCTGGAACTAATCCCGAGAAAAGGTTACACTTAAAATGATGGTTTCAAGTTTTATTAATTCATACCAAATCTTCCAAATATGCCCTTTCCTAAGCTACTTTCAAGCCTTTTAAATCTTCCATGTAACGTTGTGAAGACTATCTATTGAATATCTAAAACATTTGCAAGGTGATATTTGTCAGCAAAAAGTAACCCAGTCACAGATAATGTGCCTAGTTGAAATAATGATGAGACAGAACGTTGTATGGTTTTAGATTAAATTGACCCTTATTCGTGAGTGTTACCATATGTTTTGTTTAGTAGCTAGACGTTTGCAGGAAAACGCAAATAACTTGTAAGAAAGGAAATATCTGGGCACTTTGCATAGTTCATTTCTACTTGGCATTCAAAAATCTCATTTCGTATTCATTAAAATAGAAAGAATCGTCTGAGACGTTAATGGTAACCTCTTTTGTACACATTTGATGAAAGCATTGAAAAGCAAGACAATACATGACAGAATGAATCAGAACGTTTCTAGAATGACAGCATCACTATACAATATATAACAATATACAATGAAAATATCACAATAAAACTTCTTTTCTTGCTCTACTATTGGTTAACCAAAGTGAACTTTTTTTTATTATTTAGAAACTTAGCAAAATCCTGTCGATATTTCAACTAACTGTAACAAACATACACTGTAATTGTTGTATTGTAAATATGATATATGTGGTACATATATGGCATACTTAGCATATTGATAATGTAATTAAACTTCAACTTCTATTTCGACAACACTAAGACTAGACTAAGTATAATTTCTAACTCATTTTTTCTGGCTATAGATATATGAATCATAAAATCTATATGTATTATTATATCATCCATCTCACAATTGTTTGTACGTGATCGTTATGGCTAGACACAAATGAATAGTAGTGGTTATAGCTTTGTTTTCTGTTTTCATAACTTATTAATAGACACAAATATAGCTATAAACAACTTCTGCAATGCAGTTACTGCTAAGCATGGTTGCAATTTGCCCATATGCCATATATGATATAACTTTGCAGAGAGAGACTTTTATCTCCGTTTTGAAGTTCTGTTTTAAAAGCGTCAAAATTGATCCTGTATTCCATGGTCAGAATGAAGATTTATATATGATGAAGTACTTCCTTCTACTCTCATATTTAGTTCGTACTTGTTCTTGTCATTTTCTTATCGTTCACCTTATATACTTCAACATTTTTTGTATTATACGATGAACTAAATTCATGTATATCTTTAAATAGTAGTTCCATTTGAATTTAAGTATTACTTAAAAAGCTGCAGAAGATTCACATACACATCAAGGTGGCCACGATTTCTTGTGTAGAACTGCTCAAATGACAAGTACTTTAGAAGAGGGTCATTACAAAATTAGAGGTAGACAATATCAAATACTTGGTGTGCAAATAAAAAATCAAAATGTTTCCCTCATATTTCTGTGTGGGTTTCTGCATATTTTGAGGTAAAAATGTGAAACCCGGTTTAGGCAAAATAGCCCAAGGGAACAATTTGAAAGTTTTGGTAGAGATATACCAGACATTTCAACATGTTAAATTTAAAAAAAAATATTAAGTATTTTAAGACAGCTTGAAAAGGTTTGACAATATAAGTTAATTTGAAGCGTCTGCGCACAGTGCGGAACCTAAAATGACCGCAGGAGCAAAGTTTAAACAATATTTTAGTGATCCACTGGGCAATGTTTCTTGCCACATAGGAGCCCATGGCCTTTAGTTTTCAGACCAAAATATTTTAAACATTTTCTTTATATTTCTACGTAACAGATGTGACCTCTGGTTGAAGCCAAAACTGATATAATCAACAACTTTATTAGATGTTAACCAGGCTCCATGACAGATTTCACAAGTCTCAGCCTTACGGCTTGACGAGAAAATCTTTTGAAGAGTTTCTCTCTATATGTAAAACATCTAAACCCTTGTGTAGAAGTCAGTTAGACAATACCTTTTTACAATTTCCAGAACTCTTGGTCTTGTGGTCTCATATAAGAACAAGTTAAGATATTTTTGTTTAAATTCCTTTGTAATTTTCGTGGTGTAAACAAACGAGGATTATCAGGGATATCATTTGAACAATCTGTGTTTAAGTCCGACTGACATGCTACACACCAAATTTTACTTAGACCTGGAGGATTTAGACGAGACAATTTGGAAATGTGTTTAAATTTGTTTCTAATCATACCAACAAGAGGTTTGCGTGGAATTGATTATCTTTTTTATATCTGCTGAAAACCATGAACATAGTCATGTTATAAAGGTTAATAAACAGAAAATTTTCTTTTTAGCAGGTTCTCAATGCATTGCTGTGAATATTTTTTTAGCGCACCTGTCACATAGTTTCGTCCGTCGTCCGTCCGTTGTCCGCGCTCTAGCGGTCTTAATTTTGGTACGATCTTCTTTAAACTTGGTCAAAATGTTTATCTCAATGATATCTAGGTCAAGTTCGTAACTGGATCATCTCACCCTTAAAACTAGGTCACTAAGTCAAATTATAGAAAAGCTTGTCCGCAATCTAGCGGTCTTAATTTTGGTCCGATCTTCTTCAAACTTAGTCAAAATGTTAATCTAAATGATATCTGGATCAATTTCGAAACTGGGTCATGTGACCTTCAAAACTATGTCACAAGGTCAAATTATAGAAAAAGCTTGTCCGCACTCTAGCAGTCTTAATTTTGCTCGGATCTTCTTCAAACTTGGTCAGATTGTTTATCTCAATGATATCTAGGTGAAGTTCGTAACTGGGTCATATGACCTTCAAAACTAGGTCACTAGGTCAAATCATAGAAAAAAGCTTGTCTGCACTGTAGTAGTCTTAATTATGCTCCGATCGTCTTCAAACTTGGTCAGATTGTTTATCTCAATGATATCTAGGTCAAGTTCGTAACTGGGTTATGTGACCTTGAAAACAAGGTAACTAGTTCGAATTTTAGAAAAAGCTTGTCTGCACTCTAGCGGTTTAATTTTGGTCCCATCTTCTTCAAGCTTGGTCAGAATGTGTATCTCAATGATATCTGGGTTAGGTTCGAAACTGGGTTATGTGACCTTGAAAACTAGGTCAATAGGTCAAATTATAGAATAAGCTTGTCCTCACTGTAGTAGTCTTAATTTTGCTCCGATCTTCTTCAAGCTTTGTCAGAATGTTTATCTCGATGATATCTAGGTCAAGTTTGAAACTGGGTCATGTGACTTTGAAAATTAGGTCACTAGGTCAAGTTATGATAAAAGCTTTTCTGCACTCTAGTGGTCTTAATTTTGGTCATATCTTCACTTTCATTACCGTAAGATCTTGGTTCCTTTCTTCAAATTGCCATATTGCATTATTGGTTCCAGAGTTATGGCCCCTGAAAGTGCCAAAATTAACTATTTAGACCTTGTCTGCACAATAGCAGCTTCATTTTTGATTTGAATTTAATCAGACTTGTACAATACTTGAGTTAATATAAGATCTTGCAGGGTTGCCAGGGGACTTGAAAAGTCAGGGAAATTTGATTTTTTTTCAAGGTCAGGGAATTGTCAGGGAATTTTGAAAATTGGTCATTGAAAAATAAAAATCCAGAAAAGTTAGAGAAAAACCAGGGAAAAATAATTTTGAAGGGCTAATATTGTTCTATTTTATTAAAGATTGCTTTTACACATTTTTCCGTTATGAATCTTTTTCTTTATAATTGTGTACATTGTATTATAATAAAAGTTCTAGTATTATAAATAACATTACTTAAAGACTGAAAGTCTCTGCAACCCTTACAACAGAAAATTAAAATAAGTATGTGTTACACTCGAAACCCATGTTCCTCCCTCCAAGATCCATTCTTGCAACCATTGAGCAGTTGTTGGCAGGTGAGCGACCCAGGTTCCATGCACTCTCATTAAAGGGGATATATTGACATGAAAAAAATAAACATAGGAATTCTTCATTAAGTGTTATTAAAACAAATGATATATTACACATAAAAAGGCATTTGTAATGATTACTTTTTAGGAAATTGAACAATTATGGTATGATATTTTCCGTCCCTGCTGAGAAGAGATTAAGATATGTTCCCGTGGTCAATACGCATTTAAATTGTTAAAACTGATTTACTTAAATTTATGCCAATTTATTACTGATTTTGAAAACTTATCAAAATATCAATGTTCTATAGGACTATTAACTTTGAAGTTTTGAAATATTATAAACATGCAACACGGATCCGGGGTTTTTCTAAAATGCACTGTTTTAATTTGCAACAATAAAATTAAAGACTTCAAAAAATTTAGTTCACAATGCTGCTGTAATTAATCAACTATATTTTATATATATATTTTTTTTTATTGCGCTACTTTATTTCAAATGTCATACCTTTTTCAGATTTGCCTTTCTCTTTTTTTATCTCGTTCCAACGACTTAGTTACTCGTTATCATGTAACATACTAAGTCACAGATAAAAAAAAAGAGAAGTGTTTCTTCTGCAACTAAGTCAGTGGTTCTCTGTACTCGATAAGTTCTTGTAAACTTAATTATAGAAAAGAAACCTTAAGAGAGATGAAACGATGATGTACTTGGTAAATCTGCTTTTTTGTACAAACAACTGGGAATTTGTTTGATATACCGCATATTTTATCAGCTCTTGTTTGTTACAAAAGCAGATTTCGACCATACAATTTGATTAGAAAGTAACTTCAATATTTTATCAGTGACAATTGGAAACCCTTGCGAATATAGCGTACACTTGTTTATTGTTTCAGTTTATCTCGCACAAAAATGTTACAACCTGGTGATGTTATAATTTTAATTGAACTCTTAATGTCCTTCAAAGCTAAGGTTCAGTCATTATCCGAGGAAAGAATTTTTATCACTCTAGAAGCAATCCACCAGGCTAGTTCCAAATATTGATATGACTCTATATCTTCATATGATTAAAGAAAAATGATAAAAAAGCAATGCACAAAAATCATTCTATTGTTGCATGCACTCTCATTAAAGGGGATATATTGACATGAAAAAAATAAACATAGGAATTCTTCATTAAGTGTTATTAAAACAAATGATATATTACACATAAAAAGTATTCACTTTATTCACAGTAATATTGTTAGGCATTTGTAATGATTACTTTTAGGAAATTGAACAATTATGGTATGATATTTTCCGTCCCTGCTGAGAAGAGATTAAGATATGTTCCCGTTGTCATTACGCATTTAAATTGTTAAAACTGATTTACTTAAATTTATGCCAATTTATTACTGATTTTTAAAACTTATCAAAATGGCAATGTTCTATAGGACTATTAACTTTGAAGTTTTGAAATATTATAAACATGCAACACGGATCCGGGGTTTTTCTAAAATGCACTGTTTTAATTTGCAACAATAAAATTAAAGACTTCAAAAAAATTTAGTTCACAATGCTGCTGTAATTAATCAACTATATTTTATATATTATTCTCTTTTTTTTATTGCGCTACTTTTTTTCAAATGTCATACCTTTTTCAGATTTGCCTTTCTCCTTTTTTATCTCGTTCCAACGACTTAGTTACTCGTTATCATGTAACATACTAAGTCACAGATAAAAAAAAAGAGAAGTGTTTCTTCTGCAACTAAGTCAGTGGTTCTCTGTACTCGATAAGTTCTTGTAAACTTAATTATAGAAAAGAAACCTTAAGAGAGATCAAACGATGATGTACTTGGTAAATCTGCTTTTTTAGTACAACCAACTGGTAATTTGTTTGATATACCGCATATTTTATCAGCTCTTGTTTGTTACAAAAGCAGATTTCGACCATACAATTTGATTAGAAAGTAACTTCAATATTTTATCAGTGACAATTGGAAACCCTTGCGAATATAGCGTACACTTGTTTATTGTTTCAGTTTATCTCGCACAAAAATGTTACAACCTGGTGATGTTATAATTTTAATTGAACTCTTAATGTCCTTCAAAGCTAAGGTTCAGTCATTATCCGAGGAAAGAATTTTTATCACTCTAGAAGCAATCCACCAGGCTAGTTCCAAATATTGATATGACTCTATATCTTCATATGATTAAAGAAAAATGATAAAAAAGCAATGCACAAAAATCATTCTATTGTTGCATGAACTCTCATTAAAGGGGATATATTGACATGAAAAAAATAAACATAGGAATTCTTCATTAAGTGTTATTAAAACAAATGATATATTACACATAAAAAGTATTCACTTTATTCACAGTAATATTGTTAGGCATTTGTAATGATTACTTTTAAGGAAATTGAACAATTATGGTATGATATTTTCCGTCCCTGCTGAGAAGAGATTAAGATATGTTCCCGTTGTCATTACGCATTTAAATTGTTAAAACAGATTTACTTAAATTTATGCCAATTTATTACTGATTTTTAAAACTTATCAAAATGGCAATGTTCTATAGGACTATTAACTTTGAAGTTTTGAAATATTATAAACATGCAACACGGATCCGGGGTTTTTCTAAAATGCACTGTTTTAATTTGCAACAATAAAATTAAAGACTTCAAAAAAATTTAGTTCACAATGCTGCTGTAATTAATCAACTATATTTTATATATTATTCTCTTTTTTTTATTGCGCTACTTTTTTTCAAATGTCATACCTTTTTCAGATTTGCCTTTCTCTTTTTTTATCTCGTTCCAACGACTTAGTTACTCGTTATCATGTCACATACTAAGTCACAGATAAAAAAAAGAGAAGTGTTTCTTCTGCAACTAAGTCAGTGGTTCTCTGTACTCGATAAGTTCTTGTAAACTTAATTATAGAAAAGAAACCTTAAGAGAGATCAAACGATGATGTACTTGGTAAATCTGCTTTTTTGTACAACCAACTGGGAATTTGTTTGATAGACCGCATATTTTATCAGCTCTTGTTTGTTACAAAAGCAGATTTCGACCATACAATTTGATTAGAAAGTAACTTCAATATTTTATCAGTGACAATTGGAAACCCTTGCGAATATAGCGTACACTTGTTTATTGTTTCAGTTTATCTCGCACAAAAATGTTACAACCTGGTGATGTTATAATTTCAATTGAACTCTTAATGTCCTTCAAAGCTAAGGTTCAGTCATTATCCGAGGAAAGAATTTTTATCACTCTAGAAGCAATCCACCAGGCTAGTTCCAAATATTGATATGACTCTATATCTTCATATGATTAAAGAAAAATGATAAAAAAGCAATGCACAAAAATCATTCTATTGTTGCATGAACTCTCATTAAAGGGGATATATTGACATGAAAATAATAAACATAGGAATTCTTCATTAAGTGTTATTAAAACAATTGATATATTACACATAAAAAGTATTCACTTTATTCACAGTAATATTGTTAGGCATTTGTAATGATTACTTTTAAGGAAATTGAACAATTATGGTATGATATTTTCCGTCCCTGCTGAGAAGAGATTAAGATATGTTCCCGTTGTCATTACGCATTTAAATTGTTAAAACTGATTTACTTAAATTTATGCCAATTTATTACTGATTTTTAAAACTTATCAAAATGGCAATGTTGTATAGGACTATTAACTTTGAAGTTTTGAAATATTATAAACATGCAACACGGATCCGGGGTTTTTCTAAAATGCACTGTTTTAATTTGCAACAATAAAATTAAAGACTTCAAAAAAATTTAGTTCACAATGCTGCTGTAATTAATCAACTATATTTTATATATTATTCTCTTTTTTTTATTGCGCTACTTTTTTTCAAATGTCATACCTTTTTCAGATTTGCCTTTCTCTTTTTTTATCTCGTTCCAACGACTTAGTTACTCGTTATCATGTAACATACTAAGTCACAGATAAAAAAAAGAGAAGTGTTTCTTCTGCAACTAAGTCAGTGGTTCTCTGTACTCGATAAGTTCTTGTAAACTTAATTATAGAAAAGAAACCTTAAAAGAGATCAAACGATGATGTACTTGGTAAATCTGCCTTTTGTACAACCAACTGGGAATTTGTTTGATATACCGCATATTTTATCAGCTCTTGTTTGTTACAAAAGCAGATTTTGACCATACAATTTGATTAGAAAGTAACTTCAATATTTTATCAGTGACAATTGGAAACCCTTGCGAATAAAGCGCACACTTGTTTGTTTATTGTTTCAGTTTATCTCGCACAAAAATGTTACAACCTGGTGATGTTATAATTTTAATCGAACTCTTAATGTCGTTCAAAGCTAAGGCTCAGTCATTATCCGAGGAAAGAATTTTTATCACTCTAGGAGCAATCCACCAGGCTAGTTCCAAATATTGATATGACTCTATATCTTCATATGATTAAAGAAAAAAGACAAGCAATGTACAAAATACTCATTCTATTGTTGCATGCACTCTCATTAAAGGGGATATATTAACATGAAAAAGATAAACGTAGGAATCCTTCTTTAAGCATTATTAAAACAAATGATATTTTATACATAAAAAGTATTCACTTTGTTAGAAAAGTCTATGATAAAACAAAATATCTTAAAGGGATTTATGTACTGTAGGAACATCGCATAAAGTACATGCCAAACTTAACTACTTATATAATAATTTGAAATACGTTCATTATGTTTTATTATTGTTGTTTTCTTCTTATGAATATTACAAATACAAATAATATTATTTTTTGCTGACTTTCTACAGGTAGATTTATATGCCGTTGCATATTATATCCTGTAGCTCACAACATAAGTTTTTTTATGTTCTTAAAATATTGTTGCCTGTTTAAACAACGTTTAAAACGATTGGAAAAGAACTTCTTCAAAATAAAAGGAAAATATATAAAATTAATTTCAATCTTCTTGGAGTAATATTGTTAGGCATTTGTAATGATTACCTTCTAGGAAATTGAACAATTATTGTACGATAGTTTCCGTCAGTGCTGAATAGAGATTAAGATATGTTCCTGTGGCCATTACGCATCTAAATTCTTAAAACTGATTCACTTAAATTTATGCCAATTTATTACTGATTTTGAAAACTTATCAAAATGCAATGTTCTACAGGACTGTTAACTTTGAGGTTTTGAAATTGTAAACATGCAACACGGATCGGGTTTTTTTCTAAAATGCATTTCTTTTTAATTTGCAACGATAGAATTAAAGACTTCAGAAATAGTTTTAGTTCACAAGGCTGCTGTAATTAATCAACTATCTTTTATCAAATTTACAAAAGCACGAACAACTTACTTCCGAAATATGTGTACGCTTCAGTTTTAAAATAATAGAATTACCTTCACATTCATTCTATAGGATATTTAGGCATTCGCCATTTTTTGCAGATTTGGAGACTTTCTTCACTGTAGCTCTAAGGTTTTATCGTTACTTAGTATCAAACTAATTAATGTGTGCCTTGTAAAACATTTTAAATATGCACTGTATCAAATTCTTTATGCCGTCTGCAAATTCCTTCGTAATTCCATGCTGTCGATAATTGGGTCTACTAGGAATTTTTCAAGACTTATTTGTAATCTAGATTTATTGTTAGGGATAGAAAAGGTTTTATCTTTCCCGGTAAAATACAGATGATGTTAAACTGGTAGAGTAACGAGCACGTTTAAATTGACGCCCGTAGACAATTGGTTTCTGTAGGATAGATCAAACACTGCCTTCTACCTTAATATCATGCATTCTGTCATCTCAGAACTTGTTTCAAAGTACTTGACAACTTATTTAAAATAAAACTTTCAACGTTGATTGGATTAACTGCCATGCCCTCAGTAACATAATCTATTTTATATATACAACTCTAAGTAACAGCAAGAGCTTGAATCAGGTACATCGAAATACTCCCAGGAAACAACAACAAGAAAAAACACTTATTTTGTCACTCACGGTTCATAAGATATCTCTTTGATTTTTTAAATAAAGTTTCAATGTATGAATTCCTGCCAAATTCTATTTTCAACTTTTTCCGTGTTTATAATTTGATATGACTGTCTAAGACATGCTTTCACTGGAGACTTTGTGACATAAGAAGATAGAGAAATCTGATATTTATAGCATCTTCCATATCCATAAAATCCTACAAAAATAAATACAATCACAGGCATTTCGAAAATAATTGGCGTGGGGTTATTTTTACTTTATTTTTTAAATTTTGAAATCCTGTTTATATTCTCTATTTTGCTTTTAAAGTGACAAAAAAACTCTCTGACAAAGTCATCCAATCATACGATGCCATGTCAGTCTTTAGAAATATTTCAGCATTGTTGTCAGTTTCCTTGAAGAAACATAAATTCTGCCAAATTTTGCTTCTAATACAAATTTTATACTTTAAACTAAAAAAACGAGTTTCTAGTTCCAATGAATATGAAATGTGTTATGTGAATGCTTAAAATACGAAATTTTACGATCTAACTTTGGGTTATATCAAACCTTTCTACTCTTCTTAATCAAAAAGATGTGATTCCATGAACCCCGGAAAAAAAGAAGAAAAAAATCGGTTATATCTACTTATAAATGATTGAATGTTTTGCTTGCCAAGTAATTGATTCTTATGCAAATCAAACATGGAATTGAAACTCATCATTCACTCGAGGCTGACAAATTTGAGTAGATTTATTAACAAATCCTGGGAAATTTTAATACTGTTATTCTATATTCTACATGTATTGACAAATATTTGTGATGTATAATCAGTAAAGATGAAAATACTTCGCATTAGTTCATGTTAAATTCCATTAGTTTTCTGAAAGTTTTCCTTCGATGTTTTTTGTGTGAAAATGTATAACACTGAATAGTTGCACGTGATAAAGCGCTCATGGTGTCCATGTTTCTGAGGAAGTTTCGTCTCCTTAATTAAACCTGGGACAAAGAAGAGAGAAGTGAAATGCGCGCTTTGTCTGTATTATTTCCGAGTTAAAAATAACATCTGTAACCGATTGTGGTGTTTTCATTTCCTGGTTATATAAGCTTGTACTCTGCTGTATGTGACTGTAAATATTTTCTGTTGATTATTGCTCGTCAAGAAGAAATGCTTTATCATAATTTACTTTCATCACTTACATAACTTTTACCAAGTAAACGTAAGCTGCAAATGAATGCATGTTGTTCTAACTTTAGGCTGCACTTGAGCTACCCTAAACGAACACAATACAAAGATTTGTTGTCTTAAAATAATCGTTTCCTGTAATTTCATGTCGCGAATGAGCAATAGTTTTAAATTAACGGAGTCTGAAAATAACAGCCCACATCCTTACGGAAACATTTGGTAATGTCGGAAATTCCTATGATTGATTAGTTCTGAGCTTTAACTGCGCATTTTGCAATAATAACACAATCTTTATACTAAAGAATGATTGTTGCAGAAAAACATGCAGTCAACAACCGGATCTAAGATAATAATTATTGCATATATTTGACAAATTATTTTTTACTTGGTACGGTTCAAATGTTTTATTAGAATACGTGCGTTTTACATCTTTATTTAAATTAAGCTGTTATTTCTTAATGTTCTTAAATCTTATTACACCTTCCAGTAGGCATAGCTGTTTGATATACTGTTAAATACCTTGTGGTCTTAATAACAATAAGGTTTTTAATAACTTTGTAAAATTCAAGGAGTAAATCTAGCTATCTCATATCAGAAATATGTCACAATACATATATTTTATTCTTTTACTTTTTTTGTTTTGATGAAATTTTGTTCAAGTTAAAAAGCACTGTAACATCAAATGATATTTGTCCTTCTTTGTATGAAAGTTAAATGGTTCTGTCTTAATCATCATTTACTAACATTCAATGATTGAGTAGATTCTGATACAACTAGATCTTTCACTAATTAAAATAACTGCATACAATTTGAATATTTTCTTATTGACCACCGGCCCTTCTGAACATGTCTTTTACAAAACTCAAATTTAATATAAAACACTGTTACCTTATAACATTTGTGAATATATTTGCTCTAATCATTACAACATTTTATTATAGAATATAGAAGTATTACACGAATTTCACAAAATTGCTATATCATACTATATTTCCTGATCAGTTATTTCAGAGCTGAATACACAAAATTGTATACCATTATTAATATTGGAAATATCTTCTATCTCAGAATCACTATCGGCATCAATATTACTACCGCTTGCAAAACTGATTAGAGTTCCACGTATTCGGAACGCGGTAAAAAAATGACGTTGCAATGTTTATTTCAGTAGCTTAAAATGTCACTTTACTGATCACCCAATCATAGCGAGGCAGTTTTCTCAGGTATACCTGTCAATAAAACTGCGCCTTGCAATCTACCCGCGGCCAGAAAAATGTGTCTGGGCGGCGCCAAATTTGCTGTGTCGCAATTGTCTCTGCCTTGCTACCGGAAATCTTTACTCAATCTTTTTTCTTACGGTTTTTTTCCATTTCGTACACAGAATGACACTTGAATGACACTACTGACAGGTAAAAGGCGGAGTTTGAAAGAAACATATTGGGCGGCGCTTTAATTGAATTTTTGACAGGTGTACCGACGAGTCTCGTTCTTTACCTAACACTGTAAACTCTAATCAGTTTTGCAAGCGGTAGTAAAGCGGTTTTCAAAATGGAATTTCCATTTATTTTAGGGAAATGTTATTTTTTACTTGTACACTTATTTATTTTCTTCCGTTTTTTTCTCTTCCAAATTGGACGGATCAATTAGGCTATTGAATTGTTGCTCATAGTTATCCTTTTGTTTTTGGTCATAATGACGTCTTAATATTTTTAGATATGTTTGTATATTTCTGTCATCTCTATTTCTTCTGAATAAACTCAGTTGTTTGTTTTTATATATATTTTGAAGTTTGACATGTGTTATCAAACCAACTAGGTTGCAAGCATTCTACGTTTATTTATTTTTTTGCACAACAGTTACCCTTTCTATATAACATGTCGTTGAAATTGTTTACAATATGTATCAAACTAGTAGTAGAATCTGTCATTTCCTGCATAAACTTAATGAAACTTGGCGTTATGCCAGAGAAATTTTCACGACATACACTTGTATTTGATACGGTAAAAATATATTTTTCCTTAAAAGTCTGTAGTCGATTTTTGTTAACGACACAATCGGAATATGATATTGAGCAGTGGTATAGATAGAAACATGTGATGTATCGTCTGTTACATGCATCTGTTTCAATTCCTAAAGGAACCAATTAAAATTATGAATGGTGAGAAGCAGACGCTGATTGCTGATATATTGACACAGATGACATTTATTGAACGGAAGCAAAACTGACAAGATCCTGCATCGAATACAGACCACATTTTCTTACTGTTTTTGTGATTCATAAGCCAAATACCGAAGCGTTGTATATGAAACTTAAAGCAGTCCTTACAACTGTTTTTTCTGGTTCCTCGATTTGTTTTATTCATTCAGATCTTATACAAAATTTCAAATAGATGCAACTTTTCAAATTAAACAGTTGTCCTAAATAACAGACAAAAATACTTTCGACATACCTTTTTGCCTCAGATAAGGAATAAATTAGCCTGTTTTTACTCAGAAACAAATGTGAAATACTGAGGTAATTTTGTTTATAGAAAATTACAACATTCATAGGCTCACTGAATGAAGTAGGCCATTCGCTACGTCACGTATTTCGACGGACTGAAGGGAAGCCTGGAACAATTCAGGGATGTACGGTAAGTTTGGGATGTCTACACTTATGAAACCACCGTAAAAATGTTGTACCTACAGCAGGTTCCTCTAGATGAGGGAGTTGCTATCGTAAAATTGAAACATACTACCCAAATATATAGAGCATTGATTATGTTAGCTAGACAACTTCCCTTCAATCATTGTGACCGTGTTAATTGTACTCTCTGGGACTTTTTTATTCGATTCTTATCTCAACATATTATTAGACATATATCTATTATTCAGTTCCTCTTTATACTGACAAAACTATTTTTCCTACCTTGATGTCGGGTTATCCAGGGAATAATGTTATTACAAGAAGGCGACTGTGAAAAAAAATGAAAGCTCTTTCCTTGAGATTTATTCATTGTTATATGTCAATGTAGAAGAAATTTATGTTAAATCCTGCGTCTTGAGGGAGTTTTAATGTTGATTTCAAAGTTCTTAAATTGCAAAATTAAAGACACATGTGGGGTCACAGACGACATGTTTACTGTTAAATAATCAGTGTTGCAGTGACATTTCAAAACTCCTCTAGAGGAGTCTAAGATCTAAGACAAGGTATTTTTATTTTGACAAACATCTTTTGTTTCATTTGAAGAGTCATGAAAGCTTGGAGAATAAACAGAGAATAATGCTTAGTTCGCATAGCATTATAAAATAACAAAACATGAGAGCATGTAATGTTAGTAGCTTTGAATACGCGACAAACAACAGGTCGGAAACGTGTTCGCCCGAATCGTTGTTTGTTTTCGGGTTTTAACAGATTCGAACAATACAATTCACTTAACAAACACAAATACATATCATATCGCCGAAGCGTTCCAATGACAAATAAAAATTACAAGAAATGACACGTATGTGCTGCTGTTGCTAGAAAATTATAAATGTCCTATTAAGATATACTTTTCTTTTTGAAGTTAAACAACTTTAACACATTCAAATTAGGATCTTCCGACTAAGTACATACACAACAGTTTGTTACAAAAAAAAAAACCAAATTGGCAATTTTACGCGAAACCGAAAATGTTATATTTGAAACAATAAAGCACATTTTCTTTCTAGCAAAATACATATGCATTACGTGAAACTTTGCCTAAACCGGCGATAACATATTTTCATTTATGGGCAGTGTCACATCTTTAATTTATAATTCAAATGTGAAAGTAATAGTCACTTATTCAAAAACATTTAACAAAAATCAAAATATACAGCAAATAAATATAAATTCTCGATACTGAGAATGTTTCTGAACAAATCAAGTAAAATCTGAAGGTCTATAGTACCTTTAACAGGTTTCTACCAGAACATCAATACCATCCTCAGTCATTAAATTGCAATCAGACATTGATGGCAGAATATTAATTATAGTACAAATCAATTCAGATACATTAGTATCATAGCAATTTATTTCCGCGCAATCCAACTGTCATTCGCCGGCTTCATTTCAATTATCATGTTGAATACTGGCTTCCATTGAATTACCATGTTGACGACAATTTGGTCCGCATGGGATTGCGTTCATCTTATTTAATATAGAATTATTAATTAGTATATATTAGAGTTTACTGGTCCTGTACTTCATATAATAAATGAAGACAGAATATTTAGAAGATTTATTTTTCTGTGAAAACATTTTGCTCGTCAATACAGATATTTACTCCGCATTCCTTTTGTTTTCGTTCTTCCTATTTACGTTCAGTTTTTTAAAAGTACATACGTAGTTTTATTTTCTAAGAAAAGTTACCATCTTTGAGCAACTTTTGAAGAACACAGATTTCTACAATGTTCATACATTAATATGAAAATAAAATCTTTCAACAATCTGTCAACAAGGGCTTCAGTGTCCATCTGTTTGAAGAACACAGATTTCTACAATGTTCATACATGAATTCAAAAATTAAATCTTTCAACAATCTGTCAACAAGAGCTTAAGTGTCCATTTGTTTGAAGAACACAGATTTCTACAATGTTCATACATTAATTTAAAAATTAAATCTTTCAACAATTTGTCAAGAGCTTTAGTGTCAATCTGTTTGAAGAACACAGATTTCTACAATGTTCATACATGAATTCAAAAATTTAATCTTTCAACAATCTGTCAACAAGGGCTTTAGTGTCCATCTGTTTGAAGAACACAGATTTCTACAATGTTCATATATTAATTTAAAAATTAAATCTTTCAACAATCTGTCAACAAGGGCTTTAGTGTCCATCTGTTTGAAGAACACAGATTTCTACAATGTTCATACATGAATTCAAAAATTTAATCTTTCAACAATTTGTCAAGAGCTTTAGTGTCAATCTGTTTGAAGAACACAGATTTCTACAATGTTCATACATTAATTTAAAAATTTAATCTTTCAACAATCTGTCAACAAGAGCTTTAGTGTCAATCTGTTTGAAGAACACAGTGTCCATCTTTTGTTAGACAGGGATGATGGCCTAGTGAAATACTTTTCTGTCTTTCCTCCACCAGTTGCATTAAACAACCTCTCCCCTGAAAATTGTGTACCAAATTTGATAAGACTCGGCTGAGGTCTTGCTTGCTCAAAACAAACCATTCCATATAGATTTCTGGTTGTTATTATAATGAAATGAAAACAAAATTTTGTCTAAAACTAAATGTACTAGAATATTTTTAGCATTATCCAGTAGATAGTTCAAATTCTGTCCTTGCTGGTAACTATTGTCCCCGTCCCAGGGATCATTGTTTTTTTTCTACAGATTTTTAAAATAAAAGACATTCTAAGGAAAACCGGAAAACTGTTCTTTAAAACTGAAGGGCCTGGAGTTTAGTTGGTATAGTTACCAAATATAGTTACCTTCGGCTTCTGGTACAATACGACTGCACTCGAACAAATAACAGAGCATATGTCAATCTATTATTGAATAACACCGACTAGCTATATTCAGACATCGGGCCACAGTGTAGATGTATCTAAAAGAAAAAAAATCTTGTTCGACGTTGAAACTTAGCGGCCTTTTAGAAATAGCAAACCACCAAAAAAGAATTATATCGCTTAAAGAGGCTGTACTCCAGATTTGACATAAAAAAAATTTCATAAATTATATATTTAGATGCCGTGAGATTATAACAACATAATATTTTACTTCAAAACTGATTATAAAAGTCAAAATAGAATAAAAAAAAATATTTTCGCTCCAGCCTGATTTGAACTCTCATGTTAGCAAAATATTTCCAACGCTTTTACTGTCACCACCATCGCCGCACGTGATATTACAGATATTTACTTTAAATCTTATAAGATATAGTTATACCGTTGCGTTACGGTATAGCACTTTGAAAGAGAAAAATCAATTTATAATGTAATTATTTGACTTATTTTTTGTCGGTAAGTTATTTTTAAGCATTAGTCATAAATATTAAAAGAAATTTATAATACAAGAAAAGTTTCTTTTTTTGTCATCTGGAGCACAACCCCTTTAAAAGAAATATGCTTTAAAAATGCTAGTCGACGTAGTTTACATTGTAAGGATAATGTATAAATCAATAAAAAAAAATGTCTGATTGAAAAAGGGTAAACTGATTATGCTGTACTTCCAAGGGTAGCTACAATATCGTTCCCTTTATGTATCAGTTCAAATTAGATTGCATCCCATTCTCGGAAAAGGCTAATAGATTGTGTTTAGTGTACTCGTTTTAATGACCGAATACCACCCAGTGGACGAAGAAAGTCGGAAATTTACCCGTTGCTTGCAAAATCTCATTTCGCACGTTACATTGCCCAGGGGGTAGAATGTAATTTGGTTCGATAAAATTTTAAGCGAAGCAAAATGGTTCGATGCACTAAAATGGCGGATATTTACAATGTAAACAATTATCCAGGTTGAATTTTTTTCACATTTCAGTGACAATTGACAGTTTTTATGTAATTAATGCTGTGCATCATGTGAAGGTTAGATTATAATGAATTTCTTTAAAATCTACAGAGAACAGGTATCCAATTTAAAAAGTAATTGAAGGTTTCATAAAGGAAAAGTAACAGCTGTTTATGTTCCGTCGGTGACGAAAGCGTTAATTTCGAACCGAAATTGTTATTGTGTATTGTTTTATGAATTCGCACACATATCTTTTTACATACTAGAACTAGATGACACATCTTTGGGGGTAGAAATTCACAGTGGAAAATCCATAGCCTAAAATTTATTGTGTATGAATGGGTTAATTAAATGTACGAATTAATTAAATGTACGCTCCAAAAAGTTCCCAGGACTGTCAGTTATAGTACTCAAGTGTTTCGACTTTGGGCATCTTAAAAAAGCCTGAAAATCCGAAGACAACACAATATTACTATCTTTATGTGGTACTTTCTTCTCCGAGATCTTATCTTACTTACTCTTCAGTGGTCTGTCCGGGTATTTATCCCCAGCCAAAAGACGAGTGGTATTTGCGCCGGCACCGGCCGAACATATTATTCCCAATCCAATGATTTTACGGGGCTGTATTTAAGTAAATTTGATGACATATTCTGCAACGATCACGTCAGTTAGCCGATAGCTTTTGAAACTTAGAAACTCTGCATGTTCTTTCGCCCATAGCCGACTTTAAATACCAATACAATCTCACAAAACTAGGATGAAAAACGCGGTGCATCAACAGATGACAAGGGCATCTTATTCCGTTATCACTACATTGTATTTTTGAAGAATAACGAAATTGTTGGACGTGGTTATCCGACGATGAAGGCGGTTGTGCATGCTCAACTATTGTAAGTTAACCTCAAGTTATTACTCTCATTTTTTTTTACTTTCCATTTATTTGTCAGTCTGTCCGTTACATGAGTTATATAATACATAGAGATTGGCGTACTGCAGTGATTCACATGATAGTTTCGCCAGGATAGCCTTGATGAGTTATTCCTGTTTGTAAATAAAGTTTGATAAATAGCTTAGTACAACGGTAGGATACTACGTCGTCGCGCACCTGTTTTATGCTCTCTCGTGGACCATGTTTTGTCAACATTCCGTTGCTTGAAAGGTAAAATTGTCTTTTTCAGTAAGAAAACTGAAGAGCTACAAAAAATCAAGTTGTGCACCGAAGATTGGCTAGTATACTTTGTATTTACGTAAAAAAAGATTATAATGTAAAATTCTAGTTTAGGCCTGAAAACGGATGAAAGTTTTTTTTTCTGCATGCATTCGGTGCACAACACGATTTTTTGTAACTTTACAGATTTCTTATTGAAAAAGACTATTTTACCTTTTAAGGGACGGGTTGTTGAAGGGACGGGTTGTTGGTCCGCGAGAGAGCAGAAAACAGGAGCGCGAAGTATCCTACTATTGTAAGTACTAACATAAAAAAATTATGAAACGTAAAAGGACCCCATTGGAAATAAGCCTTCGGGCTTTCATGGGCCATCCTAGGTTTTTACACACTATACACTTTAAGTATTTCCATTTTGCTCCTTTCATTGTCCAATATACTCTTAATGATGTTACATACTGTTTCTATAATATACTTAAATATTAGCTTCTGATAATGTGATATTTTTAACTACTGTGATAAGTTATAAGCAGTCAATTTCTACATTTTAAATGTGAGGTAGTTGCTGATCTGATCCCTTCAAATCTAATTTGAGGTGATACGCTTTTTTAAGCTCATTTTAATTGCTGCACTTTTGTGCTTTGTCCCAATGTCGAATTGTACTATTACAATAATTTTATGGCAGTTTTTAGAATCACTGATGCTGATCAGCAGCAATCCGACAATTTTTTTTATTTTGCTTTAAATTTTCTTGTACATTGAGATATACTTGTTTATAAGTGTGTTTTAACCTGAATAAACATCTATCTATCTATCTTATACCAATTACCCGTGAATACTTATCACTGGTAACGTCTGTTATGAAATAATTGAAAAAATAGGCGGGTAGTCTTTGTTTCAGAACTTTTATTAACATGGTCTTTACATATGGCCCAGAAATAACAAAGTTTTACCATTCTTCAATTTAATAAACTGTCATCTGGTTAAAACCCCTAAATAAAATAACGTCTCTGGTGTCAAGTGTACCGAGTATGTATGCATACAGGTAAGTTCCTCCATTAACATTGAAGTACAATCCCTAGAGGTCCTGGATATTCTTAGCTCATTTTTACAAATAGACTCCCAGAGGAGTTCCCTAACGGGCAAGATATACAGTCACTCTATAGAATGCTCCAACTTCCTAGGTTATAAACCAGTACTACGTTGGAAAAGAGACACTGAAAATTGGCACACACCTTAATCGAACCTGCATCTCCGGTTTAATGTCCAACGTGTTACAACTAGACCACCTTTCCAACGAGCGTATGCCATTTGTAATTACATTGTATTTGGTGATACAATTTATCCCGTACATTGTGTCACATGGTCATTTGTCTCTCACCGCTGATTCAAAGCAAATCATGCTGGCTAAGTAGTCAGCCACTTGTAGAGAAACTGGTCATTACAGGTTAGATATCCTTGAACAATGGTTAGGTGGACTGGCCGTCTAGATCACCTGCACAACATACCAGATAGGATGGACAGATGAATGGATGGATGAAGAGAGAGAAAGACAGAGAAAGAGAGACAGAAAGACAGACAGACAGAGACAGACAGACATGATGTTGAAATCGACAATAATCCAAACATCATTCGTACAGTTTGGAAACACGAAAGTTCTGTTGCTCAGCCGCTAGTGTATATGACTTGTTGGCTTAAATCTAGTTTTATATTCAATAAGACACATTTCCATTATTAAAATGGAGGAAAAAATGTAAAACAAGAAATCGGTAGAACCGATGGATGCTCTCTGAATAAATGCCAATTCCAAAAGGGCTATTGTTTAATATGTATTTTTTTAAAGTATGAAAAATAACAAAGGGGATGACTCCTAAATTATGCAAAATAGAGCTACGGTTCTTGCACCCTGCACTTCTCCTCACAGAGATCTATCTACCAATAAAGTTTCATGTCAATATCTCTTATACTTTGTGAGATATGCCCCGGACAAAAAATAAGCATGAGAAATTTCAAAAGGCAATTACTCAAGAATTAATAAAGTAAGAGTTATGGTTCTTGTGTACTGCACTGCTCATCAATGAGATCTATCTACTTATAAAGTTTCAAGTTGATAACTCTTATACTTTGTGAGATATGCCCCGGACAAAAAATAAGTATGAGAAATTTCAAAGGGCAATAACTCAAAAATTAATAAAGCAAGAGTTATATTTCTTGTGCACCGCACTGCTCCTTAATGAGATCTAACTACCAATGAAGTTTATCAAAACTAGAACTATCGCTGAATGCGATTCATACCCCCACCAATGTCCTTGACAGAAGACGACATGGAAAGGTGGTTAAGGGAATAACTTTAGTGGCACAAATACATATACATAAAAAGAAATTACCTCTAGTGAAAAAACAAACAAATTGTACAGGTAATAGTATAAATATATATTGTCAAATCATGTTCGAAACAGTTACAAATAACCTTTCATTTTCGTGAATATCTGACTATCTGTTCTAGTTTCAGAAACATTTAAATATTAATGGTTATATCAGAACATTTTCTAAGCCTAAAAGGAGCATAACTTGTGTCATAATTCAATGGAATTGTAGAATTTTCGTCATCTGAGCTTGCTTGTAACCATTCATATAAATTTTAAGTTTCAAGTAAATATCTGTTCTGGTTTAAGAAATATCATAGTAAATAACTTTAAAGACATAAATTTGGACTTAACTTTGTCAAAATACAATACAAAGTTATCCCCCCGCCACTTTTTTTAGTTATGAAACTTCTAGTTTTAGAAACATTCAAGTACATGTTAAAATTTCAGAACATTTTCTAAGTCAATTTTTGACCTTCAAGTGTGGCCTTGACCTTAAGCTGACACAAGGGTAAGATGGGTTCTGCACATTGCCCAGTTGAGTTGAACATTTGAGTAAAGTTTGAAGAAAATTCTTTCATTAGTATAGGATTTATAGAGCGGACACGACATATTGTCTAATATTTGATTGTATGTAAATTTTAAGACTTAAAAAGGGGCATAACTTTGTCAAAATGCAATACAGAGTTATGAAACTTGATCTGCCTATCCTAATTGTAATACTTCATATATATTTTAAGTTTCAAGCAAATACGTTTTCTAGTTTCAGAAATATTCAAATACATGTTAAAATTTAAAAATATTTTCTAAGTCAATTTTTGACCTTCAAGTGTGACATTGACCTTAAGCCGGCAAAGGGGTAACATGGGTTCAGCACATCCCCTTGTTGAGGTGAACATTTGAGCCAAGATTAAAGAAAATCTTTCAATTAGTGTAGAGCGGACACGACATAATGTCTAATATTTGATTGTTTGATATTTGACCTTCAATTGTGACCTTGACCTTGAGCTGACACATGGGAAACATGGGTTCTGCACATCCCTTTGTTGAGGTGAACATTTCAGCCAAGTTTGAAGAAAATCCTTCAGTTGGTATAGGATTTATAGAGCGGACACGATAATGGAGACGGACGGACGGACCGACCGACCGACGGACAGACGCGACAAAGCGAGTCCATTATAGCCCCCCCCCCACATTTTGTGGTGGGGGTATAATTATGACGGACGAACGGACGGACAAAGCGGCAACTATATGCTCGCCCTTCGGGGAGCATAATAATGGGTAAAAAGTTAACGTTTTTAAAGACATGTAAACCAGTTGTTTACCTTCGTAACCGTTAATACATTCAATTACTTTCCTATCCTGTTGAATTTCTCGTTTTCTTTACTATAATCAAACGCAGAGATAAGTCCCTTGCCGACTGCGTGTGGTGTTTTGAACGCACAGTAGCATATAATGCAAAATATTAAGAAAGATCATTTACCTACTTTCGCTTTCATTTTTTCCCGCCATTTTAGTGCATCGAACCTTTTTGCCTCGCTTAAAATTTTATCGAATCGAATTACGTTCGACCCCATGAATGCTTATCTCAACATTCATACGGAGACAAAGGACGTTATTCGCAACAAACCGCCGATAATTCAAAGGCTTACCATTCTCCCTTTTTTGTGTACCATTAGCCGATAAGCCATGTTAGACGGTTAGATTATGCCTGCCCAGACGACTTGGATTCTCTTATCCAGATTGGTTAGATTTTAATGATTTTTGTTAGCAACACGTCCATATCAACGGAAGTTCAAACCAAAAGTAATCGACTACGTCCACAAAAATGTACTTAAAACTGAATGACGTAATTTGCCTTCAGTCAAAATATGTTCAAGCTGGACTTATTTTCACTGAAGAAACAATAAATACTTATTTGCGCTTGAAATGTCTACAAGAGGGTTGAACAAGAAAACAGCTTCATCATTCCTGTGCGCCTCTACGTGGTGGCGACAAAATCAGGCAATACGCCTTGTAACATCATTTTAGGAACATTTAAATAAATATGACGTCTTTGCTAAATTTACAGTAATGTTTCAAGTAAAACAAATTTGCACAATGTCACAAACTGTAGTACACCTTTTTTGTCTCACAAAAAGCCGCTAAAATTTGGAGATATTCACACAATTTGTCCACTAACAAAAGTTACGCTGCATTCTAAACTTTAGCTCAGGTATGAAGGCATTTGTTCAAATATAATCTGATCAACCAATATGATCAAATTAAAGTCTTTGCAACTGTTAAGATTGTATGAGCAAAATGTATTTTGCCTCTTAAAACTGCACCATTTTGTACAGTGTGCATATTCAGCGCTCACAACCCACTTGTATTCCACTGTCGGTGACGAACTTAGTTCTGCATATAAACCTGTAATAAAGCGACAAGAAATTTTATTGAAAACGATCTAGGAGCACAGAAGATTGCTCTAAGCACACTAAGCACCAACTTGGAGTTACTGGCTATTTTTAATTCAACTATCGTGAAGGCTTGTACTAGTTTAAGAAACCTGATATACATAAGAAGTGAAAAATAAGCCTGCGTGCTTCAATAGTGTTGGCAAAAACTTTTGTAATCTTTGCTTTTACCACTAGATTTGAGTCACCAACATGCTATTATCTGCAACGACTGTAAATAGAGATCTTTCTTTCACACATTGTTAGTTAAAACTATCGGTAAGTCATTGATAAGCATTTTCATTGTGATTTTCATGTACTTCTGATATTATTTATTATCCCTCACCGAAGGCGGAGGGATACACATTTTGCGTTGTCCGTCCGGCTGTTCGTACTTCCATCCGTCTGCCACACTTTTTGTTTGGAACATAATTAAGAAACTATATAAGTCATGAACGTAAACTTCGTGCGATTTGGTTTAACTGAATAGAAGTGTAATGCATAGATACTGTAAATCTTCACTTCATAATTTTAGATTTATTCCCCTTTGTATTTTTTAATTTATACTTAATTTTTGTTTGGACCATAACTCAAAGAAGTATTTGAGATACCAACTTTATACCTCATAGGTGCATGTATGTCATAAAGGAGTCGATCCATTCATAGGAACTGTAACTCTTCACTTGATAACTTTTGAATTCTTTCTCTTTTTTAGTTTTGTACTTATTTTTTTCGAAAAATAACTCAAAAATTATTAAAAGTATCAACAAGAAACTCCTTAGGTGCATAGAATGTTATTTAGGAGAAGAGGTATCTAGATTGGGCGTTGATCGTCCATCTGTTTGTTCGTCCATCTGTCCGACCCTCACACTTTTTATTTGGAATGCAACTCAAAAACTAATAGTTATAAACCTAAACTTTCTATGTGGTTAGATCCTATTTCAGTAAAAGTGCAGTGCACAGGAACTGCAACTCTTCACTTCATGACTTTAGAATTAGCCTCGTTGATATTTTAAATACTTAAGTTTTGTTGTACCATAACGCCAAAAGAATTTGAGGTATCAACATTAAACTTCATAATCATATATGCCATAAAGTAGTCCTGCAGTGCAAAGGAACTTGACTCTTTACCTGATATCTTTTGAGTTACTTTCCTTAATTATTTCATACTTATTTTTTGTTGGGAAAATAACTCAAAAAGTATATAAGATATCAACACGAAACTGCGTAGATGCCTAGATGTCACTGAGAAGAAGAGTTTTATAAATTTGGCATTGTTTGTCCGGCTGATCGTTTGCGCGTCCATCTGTCAGTCCGCCACACTTTAACTTGAACAAATCTCTAAAACTTAAAACTTTATCACTGGTTACATCTCATTAATTAGAAGCGCAGTGCATATGGCCTGTTCATAAGTTTTAGTCATTCCCCTTTGCTATTTTTCCTGTTATATTATTATTCCTGAGATATTAACGTCAAACCTCAGAAGTGCATTGATATCATTAAGATGGCACGTACTACATAGGTAATTTAACTGTTAACTTGATAATTTTTGAATTATTGCCCTTTGTTATTTTTATTATATAATTTTGTTCGGAATGTAACTAAAAAAGTGTAACATTATAATTATATCCTAGAACTTCCGTAACACTTGGAGTTGTGTAATACTTGGAAATCTGAAGCACTTGGACCAGCATGCTGATATTATTCAACTTAAACTGATAGTTACTTATTTGCTGGCTATGGTGATATATAAACTGTTACGTTTCAAACCAGAGAAGCAGAAAGAATAACCAGTAACACAATTTTAAGCATAAACACAAATATATTCTTAAAACAATTACTAAATTATTAAAGTACAATTACACAACGTCATAAAGAAAATGTTTACAGTACCTGGATTTATACGCTCCCTCAGCAGCTAAATGAATACACTACCGTTACTTCACACCGCTGCTTTAAAACCAGTAGATTTATGATATTGAACTTAACAATGAACTTTTAAACAACCAATGAAAGTGCACAAATATCCCCAAAACCGAAAAATCTTTAAACCATGTTTTATTGGTTTAAACGATCATGTGATTCCAAAAATTATAAATAGACGGGTGTTTTCTGACAATTTTGTAAACACATTTCAACTACGCCTTTATGTAAACATCTTAATACAGCAATTAAACGTCTAAAAACAACCATACCATCATGATTTTAACTTTTTGATAGTTTGATTGGTTTATTTACGTAAAAATAAAAATATCGTTCTGAAAATTGAATTTTAGCAGAGGTAAGAAAGTGAAACATTCGACCGATGCGCAGGAGAGTACTGGATTTAGTGCAGTCCTAAATAAATTAATAATCCTGTCTGATCCTGGTAAGAGTTAAATATCTAAATCAATTTTGAAGCATTTTCCACTAATGTCTAGAATAACTTAAGTAGAATAATCCCACAAAGTACTGAAAAGTTTAATTAATTCCTCACGAAGAATAATCAAAACTAATTCAAAATATTCTGGTAATAGTTAACTATCACTGATGAAAATTTAATCCAGTATTTTCATGACCAAAGATTTTCTAAAGATATCGTTTTAAGAAATTCTCTTTTTTTATACACATAAAGAAAATGCTAGAACATATTTAATCCAGAACATTCTACAATATTCAAAATACATCTTCAGTGTTCTAAATATAGCCAAAATAAGTTCTAGCTATTTTAAAAATCACAAGTACAACAATTGGGTTATTGATTAGTTCTGAAAATAGAACTGTTAACACGCTATCATCAGGTATTTATAGATATTTATACATAACAAAATATATAAATCTTATTGAAATTGTATCTGTGTTTAAGAGCTAATACTTATGTTCAGAGACTTCTTAATACGTGAATTTTATTCATAAAATTAAAGGACGACTGCTTAACAGAGAAGCTAAAATAGTTCTCCAATATTATTTTATTTAATAAATGAAAACCCCTGAAAACAAGAGATTTGGCAAACTTATTTTAACTTTGTAAGAGACAATCTTCATATTTAGGTCAAATTTCATGTCAAGGCTTCTACTCCCTGAAATCACGACTGTTGCTGAAAAAGGTCGACCTTCTGATTTAACAAACATTTTCATACCACTAGTAAGTTTTGTGTTTCCATGAAAAGGGTAAAAGCAGAGTCTTGTCTTGTAATTTTGATTTTGAATTTAGCCTCAGATGCATCTTGTCGACTTCTCATTTTCTACATTATTCTAGCACCATAAAGCAGTAATCAAACGCGTAATTGGTAGCAGCCTGCTATAAAATACATACGTCACTTATCTGGATTTATCTGGATTGCATTACAGCAATCTATTTCCGTGCGATCTGCTTTACAGTCGTCGGATTCCCTTGCACTACCATATCGGCGATAATTTGGTCCGTTAGGAACTGCTTGATTTTATTGTAATCTAGAATTATTTCTCGGGCTATATATGCTTGAAACGTTCTTGGTCATTTATATAATTATATGTAGACAGAAATATAGGTCACGTCAAAACTAAGTTAAAGAGAATTGTTTTAATAAATTGTAAAGTATTTGAAATCCAAATGTTTTTACAATATCATAAACGGCAATAAAAAGTAGATTGGTAGGTGAAGATGAAACAATGAAGACAATTTGAAAAGGTGTTAGCGAAACTATATTTCTTTAAAATTACATCAGTATAGAATAACAAAACTAAAACGCAGAATAAAAATATATATAATAAATAAAACTAAAATAAAAAAATAAATCAATAAAAGTGATGTGTAAAATTAAGCACACCGTGGGCGCATGACTGTTTTGACTCCAGATCACTTTGACAGACTTGGTAGAGATTGACTTGCAGATGTCGATAAATATTATAACATGTGGCGTGAAGTTTGGTCTTCCCTGCGTTGTTATTCTTGCAAGCCGCCTTTCAAGGAAATCAGAATGTTTTCTTTTTCTTACAATGAAATTGCTAGCCAACTTGTCCAAATATTTCAAGACAAACGTTTCATCGATCTGAAATAGCAGTAACAAAACAAGTGTGGTCCGTTATACAACGGGATGCCTTGATACAAAATGATAAAAAAGAATGTGATAACACATCTGACACTTGTATTCCGAAATTCTAACTAACATTTAAAACAGTTCATTTGTTATTCATTGAAATCGACGTGCTGCTCGAGATGTTTGAGATGTTTGCATTTGTAGTTTCTGATTGGATGAATTTGTTTGCTGTTGAATGTAATAGAAAATGACTCAATTGACGGAAGAAATGGAATGTTTTAGACGTAAATAAGATCATGTTGATCTGCATTGATTTTCTGGTTTACAATGTAAAACTATATTATATTTATAACTAGAGCCTATACATTAACTACACAATAAAGCTTACTTTAATGATAACGATTTATTGTTAAATTGTGATAATCATCTACTAATCTTGCGGTGCCTAGGATAGTTATTTTTAAGACTGAATTTTTGCGAATGTTTAGATGTACGATTGCAATTTGAAAGTGGGCCAAAAAATCAACCAGCTTAATCAAAGATGTTACATTATATCACATCTTTACATCTCGTGGTGATTAACTGACGTCAAATATAATACTTGACAATTTGTTAAATGAGATCAGAGGTGAATAATGTTATGATATTTATCATCGCTTAGTTGCACAGATTCAATAATGCTGTGAAATTCTCAACCTTAAGAAAATTTCTTACAGTGCAGCTGATTTGATTTATTACAGTAAATGCAAGACATAATTTGCAGCTGTGCGTAGTTTTTGCAATATGTGTAAATAAGCAGTGTAAGAAAGACAACTTTGCTTTTGCTCTATATAAATGCTGAGTTTTAGATTAACACCACTTCTTATGTTTACAGTGTGTCGAACATTTGTTCGTAGCAAACCATATACGTTAATATGGCAACAAGACCAGCAAGGATATGTCGACAATTTTTAATTTTAAAGAAAAGAGACACCAAAGCACATAGTCAAATGAGTGTGATTGAAGTTTTGAAATTTGTCGAGTTCTTAACGTATAATTAAGCTGAAACTACGTTTTTGTTAGAACTAGATAGAAGTGGTTTAATAACGGGATAGGTTGACATTAATATGTTGGTGTAAAAAAATTCATACTCAATATGGAGATATTCTGTAATCATGTCTTTGTGTCTACATGTAAACAAACAATCATTTTCGAAGTTAGTCTTTCTGTAAAATACAAATTCTTCAAGGAATTCTGTAAAATCACAACCAACTTCTAAATTATAAACAAACAATATACTGAATTATGAGCTATTATTATGGATATTTAGAGCTATATATAATGGAAAGATAAACTATTCTGATCGATATGTAATTTCTATTCATAAATACTAATAACAAATTCATCTTCAAAACAAGAAATCGGTAGAACCGATGGATGCTCCCCGAATAAATGCCAATTTCAAAAGGCTATTGTTTAATATGTATTTTTTAAAGTATGAAAAATAACAAAGGGCAATAGCTCCTAAATTATGCAAGATAGAGTTATGGTTCTTGCACGCTACACTTCTCCTCGTAGAGATCTATCTACCAATAAAGTTTCATGTTAATATCTCTTACACTTTGTGAGATATGCCCCGGACAAAAAAAAAAGTATGAGAAATTTTAAAGGGCAATAACTCAAAAATTAATAAAGCAAGAGTCATGGTTCTTTTGCACTGCACTGCTCATCAATGAGATCTATCTACCAATAAAGTTTCAAGTTGATAACTCTTATACTTTGTGAGATATGCCCGGACAAAAAATAAGTATGAGAAATTTCAAAGGGCAATAACTCAAAAATTGATAAAGCAAAGGTTATGGTTCTTGTGCATGCACTGCTCCTTAATGAGATCTAACTACCTATGAAGTTTGGTCTTGATATCTCTCATAGTTTTTGTGTTATGCGCCGGACAAAATTATGACGGACAGACGGACGGGATGGAAGGACAGACAAAGCGGCAACTATATGCTCGCCCATCGAGGAACATAATTATCTCCAAGGGTTTACAGGTAATGCTCCGGACAAGATTTTTCTAAAAGGGGAGATCATTCAAAAAACGGGGCAAAAATGAGTTATGGTTCTTTGGCACTGCATTCCGCGTCAATGCCCTCTACCACTGTGTGCAGTTTAAACAAATTCTGTCCAAGGGTTTACAGGTAATGCTCCGGACAAGATTTTTCTAAAAGGGGAGATAATTCAAAAAACGGGGCAAAGTTGAGTTATGGTTCTTTGGCACTGCACTCCGCGTCAATGCCCTCTACCACTGTGTGCAATTTAAACAAATTATGTCCAAGGGTTTTCAGGATATGCTCCGGACAAGATTTTTCTAAAATGTGAGATAATTCAAAAACAGGACAAAATAGAGTTATGGTTTTTTGGCACTGCACTCCGTGTCAATGCCCTCTACCACTGTGTGCAGTTTAAACAAATTATATCCAGGGGTTTTCAAGTTATGCTCCGGACAAAATTATGACGGACGGACGGGACGGACGGGCGGACAAAGCGGCAACTATATGCTCGCCCTTCGGGAGCATAAAAAAAACAAATCAGATTACATAAACAAACGCCGCTGGAACATACAAAACACTTCCATGCCGTTTTATTGAAGGGAGAAAACCTCACTGGTATAAGCAATTATGAGAATTAACAATTTTGTCCCTTTAATGAATGAATGAATGAATGGAGTTTTATGGCCAGTCGGCAACTACGGTCATTTTGGGCGCAATTATCCCTTTAAAACCATTGTGTTGTCATGTTTCTTTCTCTTTACAACATGATGACGTGCACGAGTATTTGTGGTTATACTTGTAACAAAATTAAATTTCTTAGAACAGATCTTGCTAAAATGAGACGGGAAAAGCAGTACGATTCACAATTGTGTTAAAACCACACGGTCGAACCTATCAGTATGCTTATGATACTTAACATGAATTTCATGTAAATAAAGACAGTTAAAGAAGGGGTGTGGCACGCACCGTCTCAGAATCAGCCCTTATGCCCATATGTTTAGGAACCTTACATAAATGTTATATTAAAGTTTAGTTTGTCCGAAATAAAAGTGGTTACAGAACTCAAAAAACAAATCCTGTAAACAGCCATCTTAACCAGAAAAATAATACAAAATTGTCCATTTTCAACAATTTGAAAAAAACTTTTAAATGCTTGAGAATTATTTTTGTTTGCGTAATTATATTCAAAGGTACTGTCGCTTTCAGAACTGTTGATTTTCTTGTAAAATATTTTTGATTTTTTTTTTTGCTGCAATGGTTTAACTACAGGGTAAAAATGAAAGTCTAAAAGATACAAAAAATGACAATTTTAGGTCACATATAAGTAAAGTGCTATAGCGCTATAGTGCTATTTTTCTGATAGCGTCATGGTAGAACTTTGATTTCATGAAATATAATCAATGGGCAATTCAAAGCAAAAATTTTACAATTTGTCAAAATGTTGCAATATTTTGATATTCTAGTATCAATTTTTAAACAAACTCTTTAATATTTAATATTGTAGTGAAGAGAAAAAAATCTTGCAAGTATTTACATTTCAGAAATATGTTTCTGTTGACAAGAAATCTTTATAACAAAAGAAGTACTAAAATGAAAAAAAATCATTTTTTATATATTAATAAAGCAGCTTCGTGGCAACGAAAACAATTTTACTCATTCTGTGTTTAAAATGGGTATTTCTTGCTCTTTCTAATTTCTAGACAGAAAACAAATAATTTTCTTCTCTAAGCAAAATAGCATAACATACAGTTTTTTTTAATTAAGTTAATTAATATGTTTCCATGGCAACAGAGCAAAAGTACTGTTTGTATTTATTAAATGGCTAATTTTATTTTACTTTCTCAGACTTTTTATCTTATTTGTAAAAGAACTTTAATTTTCCTCAAGGACTATTATAAAACATGAATTCTGGGGATTTTTGTTGTTGTGGCAACCAGTGTGTATGATTTCTGGGGAATTTTGTTGTTGTGGTCCATCGTCAAAAATAACCAAAAACAAAAGTTTAATACATCTCGACATGGAATAAAAACAATGTGGGAACACCCAATAGAAACAGAAACGGTGCCGTCGCCGAAGCGAATGCACGAGTTAGTGAACATTGTTCCTACAGAACTTGCAGGGACAAGATAGTAATAATAACACCGTCGAGAATACATATAAATATACAATAACTATTTACATGAAAAAGCATCTACATAATAGTCTGTAATAAGTAAATTCGTTTATTTCAAGAATCGTTAATCAGATTTAGTCGATTTGGACACTAAACAGAAATACATGTACTTTATTATATCACAAAACAGATTTCAAATTTCTGTAATAACTGAATTTGTTTATTTGAATGTTTTTTTTTATTTCAATGATCGTTAGTCAGATTGAGTTTATTTTTGTTACTTATCACTTTACAAAAACAGATTTAAAGTTCCCATTACTCTAAAAATAATAAGTAAAGGTTTGTCCAGATATAAATATAGAAACAAATCACGCTTTCCCACTGACCGCCTCAAGGTGTTGTACTCAGAGGTAAAGAAACAGTAAATGTAATTAAATACATCCACATTTGATGCACATTAAACAGATAGTACATTTAGTCATAGACAAGCCATATCTATTTACATGAACAAATGTTTACTTATACATTCTGTAAAAACTAGATTCGTTATATTCAGATTTAGTTCATTTCTATCTGTAAACCAATTACTTTACTATGTTGCAAAAATAGATTTCAAATTCCCTTTTATCTATTAAAGATAGTTCCAAGATATATAAATAGTAACAAAAGCACGATTTTTCACTGCCGGCTCGAGGTATTGCACACGGAGATAAAGGTAAGTACACTTACTTTCAACATTTGTAAAGCTATTTGAAAATTTTACGAAACAAACGCTATATGCTGTTATGAATTTAAATATTCTATTCAATGTCAATGTCTGTTCATTGTCAGGACAATTAACAGGTCCAAGATATCCCTTCAGTCGAGAGATTATCTTTCAAACGAACGATAATCTCGCCTTTTACATATAAATATATTTTTCGATCGAAATTTATCGGATTCTTTACATGTAACCCCGTCAATTTTTTTTACATTGTGCACTTCCGCATCATGTCATCCGAAGAGACAGACACACCCCAGGTTAATCTTTGTTGTTAAAAATGTTTTTTTAGCAATATATTATATCATTACCAAGTAATACCTAGTTTTCTTATTGAATGAATGAATAAAGTGTATAGAATATGAATTGTAACCCTGAAATAAGCATTTTTTGGCATTTGATTCACCACTATATCTGACTTCCTACTTTAGGCGTCCATCTTTTCCAGTTGCATGCCGGGAAAATTGTTTAACACACGGCTGCAGCATAAAGTATCAGAATCCTTAATAAAATACGGTGCTCAATAACAGCCACTATTTTAATTTGCTTTTACAGATTTATTTTTGGAATGTGTATGTTTTAAACGGGTAAATGTTGCAATAAAGTAAATGTAATTAATGAGTATTTTGATATTTAATGTTATTTCATTTACTGCGGCATGTGTTTTTTTTAATTCAAAATTTCAGGTGGTGGATTTTATTAAATTAAAGAAGAAGCAAGCAAGCCATAGACGAGTAAAACCAGAAAAGGCCCTACAAAATCATCATGTAGGGCCTATCAACACTCACAGTTTCGAAGAGGATACAAAGAAGAGGACCCAAATGTTTTCCAACCGAAAAAATACAGTTTTAAAAAAGTATTCAAATTGAAACTGCTATTGCTTTCATAATCATTTTAACATTTATCATAATACTGAATAAGTGCTTAAGAATGTTGATAAACAAGTAATACATTAATTACATATAACTTTTACATGTAACTATCAGGTTATAAACAAAATCTTAAGATAACAAATAAAGATACTTAAATGCTTAAACATTTATTGTTATTTCTGTATTATGTTTAATGTGATCAAATTAAATTTGTAATTAATTGTTCAGGCAATGGCACTGGCAGCTGTCTGTGGGGCAGAGATTGACATTAAAATAGAGTGGAAAGGCACCATTTTAAGCTGGAGTTCAAAGGTTGTCAATAAAATAAAAAATACACTGCACTCTTATAACTATATTATTATTATGCATAATTAAATATCACAAAAATATGATGATATATGTAAATGCCTTTATATTTAACATTATATTATATTATTTAAAGATTTCGAATCAAATTCAATGTTCAGGACATAATCTAAGTAAATAATAATCTTTCATACAATATAGTTCACATCTGAATTTTAACATTAGATCTCACATACATATAAATATCAACGATAATACTAATATATAGTACAATTTGAAACGGTAATATTTAAAGAAAATGATATATGAAATGATAAAACTGGGTACAGTTATAATTCCTATTGTAATTGAAGTTTTATATTGATATTGTACAATTCTTTAACATTAAATAATTTTTATTTTAAACAGAAAAAAGAAGCAGCAACGAAATCTAAAACCCCACATCTACTGTTACCTCACCAAATCAATCTAATTCTATAAATCAGCCTGAATCTGATTTCATTACATCAAATCCTTATTCTCAAGACATTGCTCCTCAAGAACCATTGCCTCCTCTGTCGCCAACATTCCACCTTCATAAGAAGCAAAAATGGAGACTTTTGAGAAATGTACAAATAAAGGACAAGGAATTAACCAGATATAAGAAGGTAATATGTTTACCATTGTAGCATCAATAGATATTGCTTTGAAATATTTAATATCGAGAAAATTGTTAATTGAAACATTTCATACAATTGAAGAGCAGTTTGCAGTAAATAAACAGAATATAAACTGTAAATAGTTGTAATATTGTATTATTGACCGTCTTGAAAGTTTCTCACAAATGGCAATTGTACGAGTGTAGTAATTTTCATCTGTTAAAATTAATAGAAATGAGTTAATTCGTATAAGTCTTCAATCTTTAGATAGAAATGATAACCAAAACATTCAAGATAACAACAACAACAACAACATCAGTGTTGATGAAAACTTGTGCAGATTATGTGGAGAAGGGGAGGAGGGTGACTCAAGTGAGGTAACTGTGTGGCTTGGTTGCAGTATAACGCCAGGTTCCCTCCTTTTAGTGTACTAATAAATTGTATAAATGTTCCTTTTTATATTTATATTGTATAAATGTACATTGTATAAATTGTATTAACTTGTATGTTATACTATAAGTTTTAGGTAAAGAACTTATATTTATAAAACATAATGGACTAATACACAAAAATGTCGCCATGTTATGTTTAAAAAAGACAGATTTTATGTTGACTGTTTTTTGTCATATTTAAAAAAATGTAACATCTCTATCTTAAATCAAATAGACCCTGTATATTTATGTATTATACACGTAATTTATACTGATTTCCTATTTATGTTTTTTTAGCCAAAACTAACTTGCCACATTTCAAAGGACGTCTACTAAAGATACTTATTTTGCCAAGTATATTGACGGTTTAAGTTGCCAGTTTTTAACAGATCCTTCAAATTGTTTTCATTATAAATTTCAAGTGAAACTTATTTAGAAGGATTCTTGAATTATCTATTAAAATTGTTTCTATTTAAGATATTTGATTTTAAAAAAATCAGTTAAACTGAATCATGAATAAAGTTTGCAGGCACTGCAGGGCTTATGCATTCCCACTTGTTATTATGTTATTATTTTACCAGTTCTAGTTGATTGCATTTAGAGGTTTTGTAGGGTTTATAATTGTTATGATTCAATGTATGCCTACATTGTTTCCTTATTTGCAGAGTATTCATGCTGCAGATTTGCTGAAAACTCATAAAACAGGGGTGATTAGCCATGGCCAAGGTGAGTTCTATACTTTAACAGACTTTAATCAGTATCCACATGATCCGAACTTAACTATTAACATAATACTGAAGATGCTTCTGATAACATCACAATCAAATGTAAGTATTTTTTTCATTTACTACCTTCAAAAATTCAGTAGTATTCCTCAGAGTACCAAGTATCAAAACTTTTAATATCCCCAAAAGAACGTATTATATTATGAATCTGGTTGTCCATTTATCTGACTGTCAATTATCACTTTCATGTTTTGCTCTCTGTTTCTTGAACTGTGCAGAACTCACATTTTGTCCCACCACTTTAAGGCCGAGGTAACAGTTCATGTTTATGACAAAGGTCACTCAGTTTCTTTCAGCTTCCTATAGGTGAATATTTATATATTGCCCTGCCTTTAGCTCTTATTTTTCTAAATATGCACATTCCTTTGAAGAACATGTATTGTTTGGGTGATTGAAAGCAGAGAAATAGAATTTTGCCGATATTTTATAAATCTTGGATTTACAGGGTGGCCAGCTTCCTCCTACACTGTATGTACATGTAGACACCTGTGCAAGGGAGAACAAAAATAGATATGTCCTAGCATTGTTACAGCTACTTGCTGAAGAAAATATTTATAATGAGGTTAGGTTCATTTTTCAAGTTTTGAAACAAAAAATAACAATAGAGGTCAAAGTTCATATTTCTTAGTAGTCAACACCGTATGGGTGACTGACTGTTTTGCTCAGACTATTGAATAGTCCAGCATACTGCGTATTTAGTGTTTCCTAGATGACTCTGTCTTTGTCTAAGCTTGTCAAATGGTCATGTAGAAAACTTTAGTGTCATAGCATTTGTGTACTGTCAGTAAAATCAGTTTCCTGTAAAACGATGAATCGGAAGACTCTTGTTCTTGGCTATTGCCTGGATAGGTGTAAATCAAGTAATGGGATAATTAACACTCACTTTTTTAAGTTATTTCATGATTTGTGAGCATTTTGATAATCCCTGAAGGATGAGTGTTGAAGTTGCAGCTTTGACCATGCACCTGCTTTCTTGATTGAATCATAATGCAGAGATGATTGAAAATACCGTCTCGAGACAAGACAATTTGCTTTCAAAATGCACAATACCATCTGGTGCCATTGGAGTAGATAATCAAAAGTAACATTTGGGTTCCAGGTTATCAAATAGATCGAAATGTTCAGCTGTGTTCTGATCAAACCGTTTGAATCAAACATTGGGAGACCCAGTTGTTTACAACAATGTATTTTTTGTGCATACTTACATAAAATTCAACATTTTTTCAGGTTCATTTTTCCTGCTTGCCAGTCGGACATTCACATGAGGATATTGATGCCAGATTTTCACTAAAAGCTATTCAGAAGAGACACTGAGGCAATAGACGAGTTACTTGAACTTTTAGATAATCATCATCCTGTACAAACTGTGTATGATGTTAAGACTTGGCTTTTTCCAAATATGCCAAATTCAATTACTGGAATTTGAGGATCTTTACATTTTAAATTTGAAAGAATAAATAACATTGTAAAATAATTTTATAAAGACTCTCAAGATTCAGACTTGAAATAATCAGATTATGGATCTCTGTGCAACATTTCCTGAACAAAACCAAAACATATCAAGCTAGACTTGACAAATTTCGAAGAAAACAAATTTAAATAAGTGATACCGAACAATAAATCTCTTTTTAAAAGATCAAACATCATTGAAATCTGGGAAAGTTTTATCAAGAATATGCAAAAAGAACATCTAAAGAAAAAAATATTATGCCTGAACTACCTACAAAAGAAACAAATCTTTTTGAGTCTGAAAAGGAAAGCCTACCAGATGACATGCAACAAATGTTAGAAAATAGAGAGCCACAGGTAACAAGGCTATAGTTATACTTTACACTTAAAAAGTAAACTACCGACTTTCATCAGCAGGACTTTAAACAGAATCAATAATTCATCTAATTTTTGTTGCTGCTTTAATTTAGATTTATCTTTTTACATTCTTTATGATACAGAAATCAGTGATAGAAGATCATATACTAACCTGGTAATTATTCAAGATCAAAAATGATATATTTCATTCTGATACTGCTTGAAGGGACATCTGTGAAAAATAAATATTTCGAAACAAATATTAACAAATACCTCACGATATCCTGCTTCATGTTTTCATTGCAGATAATCACTAAAGCTAGAGAGAACCATCCAACATAGGACTGAAAAGAATACAAAAAAAGAAAAGATGTGGATTTAAAGTTGAGGAAAGTTACCAGCACACTCATTATACCACTAGACCAGGAAACAAAAAGACATACCTGGATATTATTTTTTATTGATTTTTGTTTCAATTTGATGACCTTTTGTTTGTACTTTGTTTTTGTTCTCATGTTTATATCAGCTTTGTGTGAACTTTTATTCTTGATTAAACACTTATTGTTAAAAATCATCCAGAAGCATATTGGATATTTTACTGCATTGAACATTTGCACTGATGTGTTATCTGTTGTCAGATTTTGTTCAAACATTCATACTTTTAACTTCTCTAAAGACAACCGTACACGTGTTTAGTTATGTCTGCCAACTCAAAGAAGTCTATCCGTCAGTCTTTAAACTTCAAGTGATGAAAGTGTCTCTGTTTCCAATTAAGTTTTAAACAAATGTTTTATAATACTGCTGTAACTATATTTACATTATTCATACCAAAATAGAGTGATATGAGCTAGAAAGATTTTTAAAACTTAGTCACATATTAGCAATCGTGGACCTCTTTGTTTTCATTTCCAAAATGACACCTATTAAATCATGTTTTCTGTTACAATAAAAGCCAGTCAAATACTTTTTGATTAAAATTATACAAGATCATCAATTCTTTGCATTTATTTCGATAAAAAAAGATATTATGACTTACTTGCATATATTCTTAATGAATTCTAAAATAAAATGATTGTGTAGCTTCCATCTGAATTTAAGATTAAAGTGCCAAGTAGATACTAGATTTATAAGATGTTTTTATTTATTGTATCCGTTTATATAAGGATTGCCTTTTTAAATATCATATCTGTATATCCTTTAGTTTGTCGATTTTCTTTCGACTTCAGATTAGGTTTTTTTTAGGTTACTTATATCTGTGTAGCTTGTTGTATGTTTCATTATTGCATTTCGATTTCAAATGAGGTTTGCTTTATCAGATACATATATCATAAGTGTGTGTCTTATTGTATATCTCGTGAATATTTTTTTCTTTTGATTTCAAATGAGGTTTGCTTTATCAGATACATATATCATAGGTGTGTTTCTTTCGATTTCAAATTAGGTATCCTTTATCAGATAAATTATCATAAGTATGTATCTTGTTGTGTATCTCATTATCTTCTTTCGATTTCAAATAAGGGTTGCTTTATCAGATTACATATCATAAGACAGTGTATCCTGTTGTATGACGCATTTTTTCTTCATTTGATTTCAGATTTGGTTACCTTTTCCGCTTACTTATGTCATAACTGTGTATCCTTTTGTATATCTTATTTATTTCTTGTGATTTCAAATGAGGTTTGTTTTTTTCAGTTCATTTATATCATAACTGTATATACTGTTGTATGTCTCATTAATTTCAATTTCAAAGGAGGTTTGCTTTTTCTGGTTACTGATGGTGTTATGTTTATATTTAGTCACTAAATAGATTGCTTATTTGCACATCTTCTAGTAGTTATTGCATGCATGTATGACTACATGTCAAACCAGATTGTTCATTTGTATGTCTGAAAGATTGTTCCAGCTTATTAAAAATATTCTGTCATATTTAAGGTAGCAAACTGTATGATTTATTTCAAAATTAAATAAGTTATCATTCTTCCAATGTATGGCCATGTATCTCCAAGTCGCACAGGTACAATGATTTTGAGCTGAATTTATCTGAACAGTCTAAATAAAGGGCGACTTGTTTATATTATAGTCTGTAATTCATTCATTTCTCTTAAAAGCATACAGCTTGTTCGGACGTATGAATAAATTTTATACTTTCTGTTAAGAACTGTTGCTTACTTATGTTATGCTTTGGACTGCATAATTTGTTCAAACGTACGAACAAATTGGATTAATAATTTTATTGCATGTCTTACACTGTTTTTTCTGTGAAAAAAGTCATTTAATTCATCCATTTGGAAAAGCAAATATTTTGTTCGTACGTATGAACAAATTTTTATGCCTTCTGTTTATAAACTGTTCTTTCTACTGTAAAATTTATACAAATGTTCAACAAAACAGTTTGTCAGTTTTATTCTGAGTTAGTAAATGTGTGTCTTCGATTAGGTTATTCAATTCTCTGTGAATATATTCAGTTACTTCGTGCATACTTAAAAGCAAACAACTTTTTTTATTCCGACATATGAACAAACTTTATACTTTCAGTTTCTGAATGTTTGTTACATACACAATATTTGAAATTCATAATTTTTTCATACGTACGAACAAAATTGACTGTCAGTTTTATTTAAAATTTATGATTTGAGGGTATTCTGTTATCTCATGCATTTTCAAAAGCACATATCTTGTTCGGACGAATGAACAAACTTTATGCTTTCTGTTTCAGACCAGTCCTGTTTCATACGAATACTATTTTTGCATAATTTGTTCGTGCGTGAATCATCATTTTCATCTGAAATTAGCTAATGTACATCTTTAACCAGGCTGTTTCAGTGTTTATCTCCTGCAATTGTATTTCTCTATATAAATCTAATTGAACATCTGAATTGTTCGTACATATGTACAAATTCGAATCATTTTACATATTTCATCTTTGTTCTTAAACAAAAACAATTTTGATAAGATCCTGGTGTGGAAAGGGTTAAGTTCGTATGTATGAAAAAAATTTTACCCGTTAATTATAACTATACCTGTCATTGTTCGTACGTATGAACACATTGTTAATTAAAAACGTCCTATCAATGAGTTAAATTAAATGAATATTTCATACCTGATGTTTACTTTTTTATTTTTATGAGTTTTTTCACTGTTAGATTTATTCGAAAAAGCTCTATATTTGGGTCAAAAAAGAGGGACAAATCGGAAAATCCCTTTTTATTCTGCAAGCAGTTTTAAATTCTTTAGGTAATATTAAATCCAGTATTAGTGTAGATCCACATGTCTTAGCCTTGTCTGGAAAGGATTTACCCATAATGCCTGACGTTGAAAGCTTAGTGACCTTTAACATGTCGAGCTAGAGGTACCAATACCTAATAAAAATTATGTAAGTCACTGCACAGCATCCTGCAGGCTGTATGTCGAGAATAATGATTCAATGACAATTTCCGGTAGGTTTTTTTCATATGTTTTATTGTGAGATTATTCTACTCTGTAATTAATAGTTTTTAAAAACTACACACTGCCTATTTGACGATATTTTATAATTAATATTTAAATATTGAAATATAATGTGGGATATTACGAAACGATAAAACATAGGATGTATATTTGTTCATATTTCTGTGTGTACTCTATCCAACTGATGATGTAGCAAAATTTATTAATCATTTAATTTAGCTCTAACTGATAAATCAAGACATGTTCTGGTCACAACAGCAAGAATGAAGGTGGGGATTCCTGTTGAAAAAAAGTGAACGGCAAAATAAAAATGGATGCTTCAGGGTGTTCTCAAAGAAATACAGGGAGTGTGTAGCAACTTAAATTAGATAAAAACAGTACACCTTTAGTTCTAATTTTTTTAAACATTCTGGGCAATAAAATGGTAGTGTCTTTGTCTGATACACTGATAAATTAAAAAAACATGCAATTAGCGTGAACGTAGAAGTTACACTTCCCATTGCAACAAACACGTTTGTTTCCTCCCTGTACGCCAACGCAAAGCTATTCATGTTATATACAAGATAAAATTATCATCATAAAGGTGTTTCCCGGCAAATTGAACGTTTTGACAAAGCTTTGGCACCTTATCATATATGTTGTTCACCCGCATGCTCATACTCCTGATAACTCACTGCTTTCTCCAATAGAACTAAATAATCTGATTCCTTCTTATTCAGCCTATGCAAAATGGTGACTTTACAGACATGAATGGTAAAATGTTTACACTATGTCGGCCAAAGGTAAATCAAAAGGAAAACTGTATTTTGAAAATTGGCGACAAAACCTTTCACTCTTCTCTAAATACTGCCGAGGGACAGAAGTAATAATTATGGTATAAAAGTAAAAAAAAAACTCTGTAGCGCCTCTAATTACTTTTCTGTTTTATAACGATGTATTACATATTTAATGCTTTTTAAGTGACAATTAAATAAAGCACTAACTTTTATTAGCTATTAGATCTGGTACTATCACACCACTGGTAACGGGATCAAGCCAGAAGAGTATCAGATTTCAGGGTTTTTTTCTAGTGTTCCTTTCAAAGGAGTAACGTTTCCATAGTTACAATAGAAGTCTTTTTTAAACATAGTTTAATAGGGTTTTACACACGGTAAAAAGAGTACTTTTCAGAAATGCACAGAAAAACAGGCTACAAATCGCATATGGTGCCTTACGTTGATAGCGTAACGTTGTAACGAAGAAACTAGGGGACATTTGTACCATGTTTTGCATTGTATACATTGTCGTGTATTTGTACATGTTGAATCAATAAGGCAACTAAAGCATAACTGAACTGATTATAAGGCAAATTACTTGATTTCAGACAAATTCCTTATCAAGCAGACCTTATTCTGTTTTATATGTGCGAGTACTTAATTAAACCAACCCAGGAAGCTGTCAACGAGCGGGATGAATACAAGATGCAAGAATTGTTTCCCAATCAATGTTAAATAAATAGGTTTAAACATTACTCAATGGTCCATTTCTGTAGTAATGCAATATCTTTAATTCAACTCTGTTTTCTATCTTCCATTTTGAGCTTTGTAGTTTTAATTAGATTTATTTGGCATACATATATCAAATACATACACAGTAACTCTGTTTCCTCTGTTTCCTTATTAGTTGTGTAGCAGATTTTTAAACACCTTTCAAAGGACATAAATATATCAGAAAAATACACAGTTTTGAAATATTGTTAAATAATTAAAGGATTACCTTTGCACAACTTCGTAGTGATAACAGCCCACTCCAGCACAACCTCGTTTTTTGCACACGTCCTAATTTCATGATCGACATAACATTTATCAAGCTCACCGAGGCAGAAATACGGGCTTACTGTGTTTATCAGTGAACACATTTCTGACAAGCATAGATTTACTGTTACAAATGCGATTGACTAGATTTAAATGGCTTGGAAATCACATGACGTGTTTCATTGGGTCGCAGTCATTGTGTTTTGATTATGCTTGAGTAAAATATACCGCTCATGTCATGTTTACTGTTACCCCTGTTTATGTGCATTATCCCAAAATGTGTATTAAAGGCTGAAGGACGTTTTTTCATGCAGAGTGTGAATTCTTAACAAATAATAACTTAGATATAATGTAATTGTAAACGTGTTGTAATTAACCAGTACATTCAGAAAAACAAGATCTTACAAGGACGAACAACTAGCTGATATAAACTTACTAACACTTTCAAAAAGCTGTTTCACATAAAATGTGAGAATCGGAAAAGAGTAACAACGTATCGTTGATGGAGCTTTGTGTGCAAAAAAAATCTTAAAGAACAAGAAATTGGTAAAACCAAATAATGCTCCCGAAGTATTTTTGTTCAAAATGGCAGAATAGTAAGAAATGTACTATCAATGGTATTTCAATGACATGTGCAATTAAATAAATTTTAAGTTATAGTAAGAATAATCATGATGAAACATTTTTGAGGATTTATAGTATAAAAAACACATTTGTAAGGACAGTAAATGTTGATTTATTTCAAAATTTACCTACTACTTGTTCAACCTGTGAATGTTTGCCAAAATTTTTGTAATCACAACAAGAGGTATCAAGTGCTTGGCTGGCAGGTTTCAAAAGTAGACCTGTACTTCATATAATCAGTGTTGTTCTCCAGAATTTCAGCTGATTAACCATTGATCTATCGATCTGGGTTGCTATATTAAGTTTTATAAAGGGAGATAATTAAAAAACTAAATGATGTAAAGTGATGGTTCTTTCACATTGCTTCCTCTCTCTTTCTTTTTAACTGTATGAAATTTTACTCAATTTATTTCAATACTTTTCAAGTTATTTTCCTAACAAGCTTTATTATGTATTATAAAGGGAGATAAGTAAACAACTCAGTAATGTAGAGTGATGGTATTTTAACAATTCACTTCACCTTACTAATTTCTATAACTGTGTGAAGAAATAATTAGACACTTTAGAAGTTATAATCCTGACAAGCATTATTAAACTGTTGTTATTATCATTTGGGGAGATAATTCGGAAATTAAACAAGGTATAATTAAGGTTCATAAACACTGCATTTCCCCTAACTGTTCTCTACCACTTTTTGAAGTTTTAATAAATAGTTTTGAAGTAATTCTCCGGACAAGCATAATTAAGTAATTTAAAGGGAGATAATAAATAAACTAAGTAATGTAGGGTTATGGTTCCTTGACACTACAATTCCTCTCACTAGTTTTTATACCTGTGTGGAGTTTCAATGAGATATCATAGATAGTTTAGAAGATGTGCTTTTGACAAGTATTATTAAACATTTTAAGCATCATTAAGGGAGATAATTTGAAAACTAAGCACGGCAGACATACGGTTATTAAACAGTGCACTCTCACTCACTAGTATCTATGACTATGAAGTTTTAATCAAATCCCTTCAATACTTTTCAAAATTATATCTGGACAAGCAGTATTAAATATTATAAAAGGAGATAATTCATAAAATAAGAAAATAAGAGTTATGGTTCTTTGACACTGCACTTTCTCTGACCAGTCTCTACAACAGTATGAAGTTTCGATGAGATATCATGGACAGTTTAGGAGTTATATTTCGAACAAGCATTATTAATTTAAGGGACATAATTCAAAAATTATGCAAGGTAGAATTATGGTTCTTCAACAGTGCACTTTATCTGACTGGTCTCTATCAATGTGTTAAGTTTCAATGAAATTCCTTCAATACTTTTCAAGTTATTCTCCGGACAAGAGTGTGTCGGACGGACGGAAGGACGGACAAGGCGGCGACTATATGCTCTCCCTTCGGAGAGCATAAAAAAGGCATAATACCGCGATCTGCCCCAAAGAAAAAAGTTGTTTCTTTACATGATCACGGTCATTCAATCGCTTGCATTGGAAAGAAAATATACAGACACGTGATGTTATGCATGACAAGATGGATACGCCCTCTGCCATGATGTCATTATATGATTAGTACTAGAATGTATTAATGTGATTCGCCCACCACCATGATGTCATTAAATGATACGTACTAGAAATGAATCTAAATATTGCATTAATGTAATACTGTGCTTTTATTATATTTAGAGTGATATTTAGTAATTAGTTTTTGTTAGAGTAATTCATATATCGTTATTTACATAACTACATAAAATTTTATATTTCATTTAACACTCATGAAAATGTCTGAGACAAAATCTGTCTTCATTCAGTAAATCATATTTGCAATAATTTGTACCTAAAAATGACTGTACTTTGAAACTGAATGAAAAAATATGAGAAAGGAGTAGAATGGGAAATGTTAAAATTACCTGAACTAAATCGTAGCTCAGCTGTCTACTACATCCACATATATGTAAAGATGCAATGAATGGATGAGTCTCACTTTCTCAAGTCATAAATGTTGATGCAAATGAAATGTTTCTAAAAAGCTCTTATAATTTAAAAACCACTATTTTTAGAGTTATTGGTGAAGCATTTCTAGGCAAAGTCAGAATCAGACAATGACCACACAAATGCGTCTCGTCCATATAAATTTACACGCATACGTTCATAACCTACAGGATGACAAACTTTTTCTGTACGCATTTTATTGTGATAACCCTGCTTCTGTGCGATTTGGCTTTTTTCCAAAGTCTTAAGCTAATTACAAGTGGGATTGGCAGCTTCAGATGTCAGATCCGGTTCCACAATGGCATTAGTAAGTGTTCTGTTACATTCTTCTTTACTATCGGAGCTGGTAAACATGTCTTTAATATTTTGTTCTAGTTTATTTTCTTCACTGTTCCTGTCTAAATGCAGTTATCTCCACATGAGGCATTCATTACACTTGGACAGGTTACTGTTTTAGATATGTGCATGTGGTCAGATGTCCTCCGAGACACGTTATCTGCTTGTTTAACTGTTTGTATTTCCGTCAATCTTGAAAAAAAAACTTCAAATAAGGGGCAAAGAGCAATCATGTCTCTATTAATTGGTGTAAAAAAGTGAAATCGGTAAAAAATATAGAAATTGGCCGTAAACGAAGATGACTGCATTTTTCTTGATGTATCTGTAACGGGAGTTGTATACCTTTATTATACATACATGGCACTTTTTTAGCCATGTGAGAAATTGAATTCAAACAGTTAAAATTTAGAAACGTTTTAACCTAAAGAAAAAAGTAATTACTTTTGTTCTAGAGAGGAAGGTGGATATTGAGGAGTGGGGTAGTGGTAACAAATGAAAGCGCTTTAAATATGACACTAAGCTATCGGCCGTCCACTTATTAATATGAGATAGTAAACGAGATGCACGTGCTTCACGAACCTTCGTAGATAAAGCCAAAGTGTTGTCTTCGGGATTTAGAAAACGGTAATACTGGCCAGTGGAATGTAGCTGTGGTGGTCTAAATGAATATCGCTCATGTACCAAAAATTCATTGTAAATCTCGGATTTGCAAATATTTTAGTAAGAAAACGCAATGAACATAATCTGTGATTAAAAATAACGCTCGACTAATTCTCGAGTTAGCAAATCCTGGATTAACTCTAGGTTAATAAACCAGTAAAACAACTGGTCATTAGTGTCAAGAGCAAGATACGAGAGTCAAGGGAGATTATCATTGTCAAACTGCTTTGTCCAAAGCGTATTCATGCGTAAATATATTACTTGCACAACAACCACATAATACCTTTCATCGAATTATCCTGTTTTCCTGTTTTTTTTCATTTCTCGTGCCTCCTGTGCAAAGCATGTGTGAACATATCGACGGAGAGATTGTTACCATATCGTGAATGGTATGCTGAAAGTTGTAAATACCAAAGTCCCATTTCTGTATTATTGTTGAAGTATTGCTAATGTGAAACAAACAAATCGGCTGTGAAATTCCACACTAGAGTGTTCACTAAAGATTGTTTCCCCTGGTTTACGAAGTAATATGTGTGAATATTTGTCATATCGTTGTCGTTAATGTTTATCGCCTCCAACTGAAAGGATTCCGCTGTTCTTGCGTACTAATTGGTTAATGATAGCTGTAGTCGGATACGTGGGGGACTTGTGTATTTCAAGCCAGTCAAAAAGCGTATTCAGTTTTATTGTTTTGCATTAAAGCATGACGTTTAATTGATTTGAAGACGAGAGCGATCTGTGATCAGCTTAGGACACTTTCAGGTTCTGTTCTCTTCTTTGTTATATTTCTCGCACTGGAAAGACACATGAACAAAATACATGAACAAAATACCCGTCCGTCTACCAAACCTTAGCACACAATCCTGGTTTTCTGTTAACTAGGTTCAAATAAATATGGTTTGTGCTGCAGTCATAAAAGAACGAAACAAAAACTTTATTTCATATTCATAAAAAAGTACAGATTTAAGTTTGTGTTACTTATAATGTTCTACGTATACCGGCAGATACAGTTATGAAATTTTTCAATAGAGAAAAAAGGCATCAAATAAAGGCAGACAACAATAATGTGGTTTTCATCATTCATGACCATTCAAATTTGTACAATTTCTGCATTATATTGTCTTAGCATTAAAGTGAAAACCAAAAAGAGTCATGGCGGTCAAATTTCTGTTAAAAAGAGGAAATATGTACAATATCTACAGTTTATACAAAACAATTAGCAGGCAGCAATGAGTCTTTGTCTGCAGCGCAAAATAATTACAATCACCATCAAACCTTTTTAAAAAAAAATCATCGTTACAAAGCGGAGGCGTCGAGTTATATCTAGCAATCATCAATCGCTATTTATAGAAACATTTCTTATGCTGCTCATTAATTCATAAGAACAGGCCATGACCTCAGACATATTAAGGTTGTAGCCCCCGCTGTAATAGTGGCAGTGTCTTTAGCAAAAACTTAGTCAAAGGTTTTATCTTTACTTGGAGTATCATATTGTTTTCCTGTTTGGTGTTAAATATTTTCAACGCACATTAACAAAAACCTGTAAAAAATGAATAAAAGATTTGTTGAATATATCATTTCTTGTCTGAAAATATAAAAAGGGAAAATTCAAAGCTGTAAGGCGACTTACATGTGATAAGAGAGTCAGTATTTGACATCGCGTTCAGAGATACAGTCAGTATTCGACATCGAGTTCACAGAAACAGTCAGTATTCGACATCGCGTTCAGAGATACATCAGTATTCGACATCGAGTTCAGAGATACAGTCAGTATTTGACATCGCGTTCAGAGATACAGAAAGTATTCGACATCGCGTTCAGAGATACAGTCAGTATTCGACATCGAGTTCAGAGATACAGACAGTATTCGACATCGAGTTCAGAGATACAGTCAGTATTCGACATCGAGTTCAGAGATACAGTCAGTATTCGACATCGAGTTCAGAGATACAGTCAGTATTCGACATCGCGTTCAGAGATACAGTCAGTATTCGACATCGAGTTCAGAGATACAGTCAGTATTCGACATCGCGTTCAGAGATACAGTCAGTATTCGACATCGCGTTCAGAGATACAGTCAATATTCGACATTGCGTTCAGAGATACAGTCAGTATTTGACATCGCGTTCAGAGATACAGTCAGTATTCGACATTGAGTTCAGAGATACAGTCAGTATTCAACATCGCGTTCAGAGATACAGTCAGTATTTGACATCGCGTTCAGAGATACAGTCAGTATTCGACATCGCGTTCAGAGATACAGTCAGTATTTGACATCGCAGTCAGAGATACAGTCAGTATTTGACATTGCGTTCAGAGATACAGTTAGCATTCGAGATCGCGTTCAGATCAAGGTTGTTAACAAGGGAAGTAACAAAATAATTGTTTATGTACAACAGTTGTTTATAGCAGTATAAAATGTTCCTAATATAGATATATGTATAATCAAGTTTTGCTTTTAAGTTAGGACTTCTAAAAATGTTTGTCTGAACCTAAGTTTGAATGGAATTCTTTTATGAGTTGAATTGGTCGGGGCTTAATAACCAAATACTGAAATACTGAAATAAAACCAAAGAGCCATAAATCGAATGAAATAGGTGCAACATAAAATGTCTGAAACGCGGCCCTGCTTATCTTCACCGCCTCTAGATATTTCAAATAAATGCTGCAAGATACGTAAGGAATTGAATATGTGACTAGTAGTGTCCATGTAATGAAAATACACGGGACTCTATCAAAAGAAAACTAAAATCAAAATAACGCCTGAAAAATCGATTTCCACCCAAGCATAGGTTGTACGTGGAAGTGTAACGGATAGCTGGAGTAGGACAAAGAGTTCTGTCTACATCCCATACAGTGAGAAAAAAATAAGGCTATATTTACACCATTCTATAAGGAAGTCTGCACAATGTCATGCAATTTTTGCCGTTGCATAAAAAAAATAGTTTCTGTGAGAAAACTTACAGTTCCCGTCACGTATCAGTAAGTTGATATCCTGATTGTTAACTTTGAACGTTTGCAGCTGCATTAGCTAAGGAAAAAAACAAAATTGGCATAGTCCTTGATAAGATTTTGTATTCCAAGGAAAAGTTTGTTCTCGAGGTGAATATATTTTTTGTAATTTCCTTCGTGCTTCAGGGAGAAAAGTCGACAGATAACATTAACAAACATTTTGTTCTCTTTAGTTATGACTAGCTAACTGTCATAAGTCTTCAGTCAATAGCAACCTTACAAATGAAATAATTAAACAGAAAGGTTTCCTACTTTCCCAAATAGAAAAAGAAAAAAAACCAGAACGTTTTGTATTCTTCGATTCATATCCTCTAAACTAAAAGGTTGGGTGTATTGAGCAAGCTTTTAATTTTTCTTTACAGGTCGTGTTAAGGATGCTGATATGCTAAAATCATTGGCTTTTAATTTATAATTTTAGCATTAAAGTAACTTGATGCGTAATGCATCTTATACGGGTTTTAAGAAAGATCTTGTTCAGCACTAGAAGTAAGTTATTATCATCCTCTCTAAATCTGTTGAAATCGGTCAGATCTTAAGACGTTTCAGATATTATAATGACTGTTACAGTTTTACAGAATTTTGATTAAGGGGTAGTACATAACTTCATCTGTTGTGTAACGCACAATTAATAGGGCCGCGGTCCCATGAAAAACATAGACAATAGATATGTTAAGCAGCACAATTCGTGATGAAAATATAACACTCTTCTTTTTTATAAGAAGGAAGATAATTGATTAGCATTCGTTTTGGATATTGTATATAACTTATTGCATCAATCGTTATTTACTGAATGGTCAAGTTGATATGAACACTCTTTTGGACTTGAAATTATATTGTGTCGAATTTATCTGTGCAGTATTTGTTTTTTTTCTATTTCATTACAGTTTATTTGTATGAGTTTATCAGCTGTCGACACTAGATCAGTTAATTAATTGATTTTAGTCGGAAGTTAAAATATGATTTTAACCACTAATGCCTGTTATTGCTTTTACATGTAAACTTTACAAGATGAGAAAATAGAGTCATTGTTGTACCTTCTTTAAACTAATAACCTAGATAAATGATGGTTCATGTGAAACAGATATACTAAATATTAAATTCTGCAGCTTTTTAATTCCCCTGCCTAGATGCATTAGATCATGTTGTAAATAGTTTCATTTCTTATCAGCTAGCTCTTTCAATAATAAAAGAAAGCACTTTTTATGACAAAAATGTTATTTTACGAAACATGTACAAAAGTAACAATACAGTTGGCAATGTAAAAATCAATTGTCAGGCTGATTAGCTCGCAAAAGTCGAGCTGGAGTTTTGGTTGTGACTACAAACTTGGGTGGCTTGGAGTTAATTTACCAAGGCAACATGTGCTTGTTTGTTCTTATGAAAATACTGCTTGGGCAAGTGTGAGGTGGGTGCACCCCATAGAACCTGTTAAAGCCCCTGGTGGCAAATGTTTTCTCATCGACTTTTCTAAGGCGGTAAAACCTTGGGTTCTCATTTTCATTAATTGTTTGTGGGGTCTTATCTTTTACTGATCTATAAACGAATTTATGCTATCTTTTCCTCTCCTATTTGACTGTTTAGGGAGGCCGTGTTTTTGACTGTTTTTCTTTTTTTTCTTTTTTTTTTGATATGCGTTTTTCACTTTTTTGATCTCTTGCGGTTACCTTGTCAAATGTGTTTTCGAGCTGTTTCTCTAGTTTCAGCTGAGGTGGAGTCTGAGTGACCATTTTAACAGTTTATCCCTTATGACATCTGGGACTGGTTTTACGATAAAGGAACAATATTTATGTAACACAAAAATGACCAATGGAATAATTAAGTTTTCTCTTACATAAAGATTTCTTTTGCAAAATTAACACAAACTTCTCGATTTTCTTGTTTTTAACGCAAGACATTTACCGTTATTATTTTATATCCATAACAAGTAATGTTTTGTGAGTAGATTTTTGTGTCAGCATTAGGAAAAAATAGCTATATTAATTGTAGTCCAACTAATCAGACTTGTCTAAAAGACATCGAGAAACTTTTTAATAGGCGATGTCTTTTTCCAAGTCCAACCACAAGTTGCAACTGGAAGTCGTTGGGAGCGATAACTAGCATACTTTTAGGAGAAATGACCAACATTACCTTTTAGAGAAATGATTTTTATAAAAGTAACCGTAATATCATTGTTCAATGAACAACTTAAGATATCAAAATTGACTTAAATTTCAATCGCAACGCTAACTGACTATAGAGGCAGCCATTATGAATAAACAGGTATTTTCAACATTAGATAATTTTCTAGAGCATTCCTAAAACAACCAAACAAGTTTAAACAGTGAATACCTATTTACAGAACAGCCAGAAAATTCTCTTACTATCAAGACCAGCAAACAAGTAAACAACCCAACCATTATTTCTTACAAATATGAAAGCTCGCAATAGTAAGATTCAATTTATCTAGGAAAAGACAACCCAGAGCGGAGTTCAAACTGAGGATCAAAACCAACGGTGTACCACTGCACCAAATAATCGATTCACTAACGCAGTTTACAGAAGTTGTATTTATACAATTATAGGCCGGTGTGCACCTGACCATAACACACACCCTCTTGAGAAAGTCATCATTTATCATGACAAATGGCGTGGTCTTTTTTATATCCCAGAAAATTTGAAAGATGATTTGATCATTTTCAGTAAGTCCATGAGGGTTTTTCTCGGATGAACCTCCATCCTACGAACATGGAAGTTCGTAACAGAAAGATGCAATGCATCTTAGAAAAGACCACCAAACGCAGAATGTGAACTCAGGTCATCCCGCATCGAAAACAAACACACTAACCACTGAGCCAAATAATCAATTCCCTGCACTGGACATAACAGAATACATACATGTATATAACATTGTAAATAAAAAGGAGGACCGGGTGACTAGTGTTTACAAACAGAAACAAATAACTTACATGACACGTCTTCGTCGAATTATGGAAGATCACTTATTTTCTCAAGTCTCAACCCAAGTTCAGAAAGTTTTTTTACGCAGAACAGGAGACAGTCTAATATTGACCTTTCCAGGAACGATGTTTTTTTTAAAACGGCCTGCCCGATATGATTGACTGTTTAAGTGCTTTAAACTCAACTAAACGAATGCTGACCGAGACCTGCAATGGAGTGAATAAAGCTTGTGTGTTTAAATTTAAACCCGGACTAGTGAGTTATAAAGTTCATGGTTTCATTATTTTTGTGTGAAACAAATCAGCACAAAGTTTGTTTGATCATAAAGTGATATTAAGAAGACCAGAGCGAAATATAATAAACGCATTTGTTAAAGTTAATTACAAAACTCTTCATGAGGTTTAATGAAATAGTAGATGCCTAGTACATGCCATCTAAAATCAACCGTGAGATAATATTGGTTTGAAAAACAAAATTATCAAGCTTTTCTGAAAAAGTATGAAGCATCAGTTAAATTTATTTTACTTTCAGCTTACACCACCGTAACGTTCCACTACTAAGACTACTTTAATTATTGTAAAATCATACGAGGATCAGCAAATTCAAAGCACAGGGCCACGGCTCAGTGATATGTTGGTAAATTGCAGTGACAGTTGATACAAAACACTTTAGAATCTTTCAGGAGAAGATATTGGTCAGATACCAAGTCACTATATACAAGAAAGAAAGAACAGGAATAAATCATCAGTGTAGACGATGTACACTACTCTCAGTTCGGACTTAATATCTCATTTGAAGCAGTGGTAAATTCATTAAAAGCTACATGTCCCAAATACTTTAGATATTTATATATCGAACAACGGTAAGTTTTTCAAAATCGGTCAACAACGGCGAAGATATCGCCATATAAATTTCGAAGAAATCGTGAAAATGTACATGTCGGAAGAGATCGTGGCTGAACCAATGCGTGTAATTTACACCCGTGAAGTAACACATTGACGGCTTATGCCGACAAAAGATGACAACAAGTCATTCAATAAACTTAAATGGTAATTATTCCATTCAACTTTATTCACCTTTAAACTATGTGGCAGCTGAATATTCGCTTCTTCCTCTCACTCGTTTTATTTTTATTTACTGTCAGACATGATTAAATTCAAAGTGTGGCTCCAACTTCTGTACGTAAGCGACGATTTTATTGGTTGGCGCGTTCTGACGTTTCGGTACTACTGGTGTCCAGCGCTCAAAAATATCCCTATGATAAAAAAGGGTAACAGTATAATTTGACGTACTGCGTGAAAATTGTGAAAACAAAACATGGCAGATCCTCCATTGCTGAACAAAGAACAAAACCTAGCTATTAAGATGGTCCTTGATGGCAATTGTTTTATTTGGATCAGCAGGCACCGGAAAATCGACAGCAGTGTCTGCGATGGTGGAGCAACTTGCAAAGAAGGGGAAAAAGTTGCATAAACACGCGCAACATGAATAGCGTGCCGCGTGTATGATCCAAAATTAGGGGTATACAATTTTAAACTTCGCAGTGCCCAAATGTTGTTCAACATATTTTAAACATATTTGAATGCCACTATTTATTTATGTTTTAATTATATGAAATTTATAAAAGCATTGCAGTATTAACATGAAATCCAAGTATTTCTTTTACTGGAAAAGGGTATGAAGAAATAGTCCAAGCAATATTGTATGAGCTCTCATAGGTTCTTAAAATATTGATTATTCTCATGGCAAATGCCTTAATCATAAACTTTACACACTGTTTTTTAGCTCACCTGAGCACAAAGTGCTCAGGGTGAGCTTTTCTGATCGGTCTTTGTCCGTCGTCCGTCGTCCGTCCGTCCGTCCGTCCGTCGTCAACTTTTAATTCAAACGACATCTTCTCTGAAACCAATGGGGCAAATTTAGTGAAACTTGCCTGGGATGTTCCTTGCATGAAGCTCTACCAAGATTGTTCAAATGGTTCTGGTCCATTGCATTTCTGGTTCACTGGAGCTAAAAATAGATTTTATAAGTTAGATCTTTAAAAATCTTCTTCTCAGAAACCACAAGGCCTGGAGCTTTGATATTTGGTATGAAGCATCATCTAGTGGACCTCTACCAAGTTTGTTCAAATTATGTCCCTGAGGTCAAAACTGACCCCACCCCAGGGGTCAGTTGATTTTACATAGAGTTATATAGGGAAAACTTGAAAATCTTCTTGTCAGAAACAAGAAGGCCTAGAGTTAAGATATTTGGTATGTAGCATTGTCTAGTGAACCTCTACCAAGTTTGTTTAAATCATGGCCTCTGGGTCAAAAATGGCCCCGCCCCGGGGGTCACTTGTTTTACATAGAGTTATATAGGAAAATCTTTAAAAAATCTTCTTATCAGAAACCGTAAGACATAGAGCTTAGATATTTGGTGTGTAGCATTGTCTAGTGGACCTCTACCAAGTTTGTTCAAATCATGGCCTCTGGGTCAAAAAAAGCCCTGCCCCAGGGGTCACGTGTTTTACATAGAGTTATATAGGAAAATCTTAAAAAAATCTTCTTGTCAGAAACTGTAAGTTATAGAGCTTAGATATTTTGTGTGTAGCATTGTCTAGTGGACCTCTACCAAGTTTGTTCAAATCATGGCCTCTGGGTCAAAAATGGCCCCGCCCCAGGAGTTACTTGTTTTACATAGAGTTATATAGGAAAATATTAAAAAATCTTCTTGTCAGAAACTGTAAGGCATAGGGCTTAGATATTTGGTGTGTAGCATTGTCTAGTGGACCTCTACGAAGTTTGTTCAAATCATGGCCTCTGGGTCAAAAATGGCCCCGCCCCAGGGGTCACTTGTTTTACATAGAGTTATATAGGAAAAACTTTGAAAATCTTCTTATCAGAAACCGTAAGGCATAGAGCTTAGATATTTGGTGTGTAGCATTGTCTAGTGGACCTCTACCAAGTTTGTTCAAATCATGGCCTCTGGGTCAAAAAAGCCCTGCCCCAGGGGTCACTTGTTTTACATAGAGTTATATAGGAAAATCTTAAAAAATCTTCTTGTCAGAAACTGTAAGTTATAGAGCTTAGATATTTTGTGTGTAGCATTGTCTAGTGGACCTCTACCAAGTTTGTTCAAATCATGGCCTCTGGGTCAAAAATGGCCCCGCCCCAGGGGTCACTTGTTTTACATAGAGTTATATAGGAAAAACTTTAAAAGTCTTCTTGTCAGAAACTGTAAGTTATAGAGCTTAGATATTTTGTGAGTAGCATTGTCTAGTGAACCTCTAATAAGTTTGTTCAAATCATAGCCACTGGGTCAAAATAGGCCCAGCCCTAGGCGTCACTTGTTTACATAGAGTTATATAGGAAAAGGTTTTAAAAATCTTCACAGAATAAACCATAAGGCTTAGAGTTAAGATATTTTGTATGAAGCATTGTCTAGAGGACCTCTATCAAGTTTGTTCAAGTCATGGCCCCTTGGTCAAAAATGGCCCCGCCCCAGGGGTCATATGTTTTACATAGAGTTATATAGGAAAAGCTTTAAAAATCTTCTTGTCATAAACAACAAGGCCCAGAGTTAAGATATTTGGTGTGCAGCATTATCTAATGGACCTCTCTCAAGTTTGTTCAAATCATGGCCCCTTGGTCAAAATAGGCCCTGCCCTAGGGGTCACATGTTTTACATAGAATTATATAGGAAAAACTTGAAAAATCTTCTTGTCAGAAACCACAAGTCCTAGAGTTAAGATATTTGGTATGCAGCATTGTCTAGTGGACCTCTACCAAGTTTGTTAGAAAAATGTCCCTGGGGTCACTATTGGCCCCGCCCGAGGGGTCACAAGTTTTAAATAACAATATATAAGAAAATCTTTAAAAATCTTCTTGTCTGAAACCACAAAGCCTAGAATTTTAAAATTTTGCACGAAGCAAGCTTTACCAAGCTTTTTCAAATTATTAGATCAGGTTAAAGGTCACTGGGGCATAAAGTAGATTTATCTACTGTACCTCATAGAGCCTTCATTTATAGACCAATATCTTTGATATTCAGTATAGAGGTTCCTTGCATGGACCTCTACCCATACGTAGGGTTTGAGGTCACTGGGTCAAGGTCAAGGTCACCATAACTTATAACAGATATTTCTACTTTCTGTCATAGAGCCTTTATTTATTGACTGATATTTTACATATTTGGTTTGTAGGCACTTACATATTTCCAATTAAAAAATGAAATACTGCTTAACAGCAAACCTACAGCCAAAGTACTCAGGTGAGCGATCCAGGGCCATCATGACCCTCTTGTTTTATTGTTTACTGTCATACTTTGTTGGAGACAGTAGTAATTCTTTGCCACTTCATCTGTTCATAATATCATATTATATAAATTCAAATGAATGGTGTTATGTTACACCAGATTAGATAACAGAAAGGCCAAAAACCAAAAAAGGCCTCATACCAGAAAGGCCTTTTCCCAAAAAGGCCACACCAAAAAGGCCAATTTTCAAAACAGGAATATAGATATGAGAAACACTACTTGTACTGAATAAACTATAAATTTGTAAATGTAATTTAAAAAAGATATGATGATTGGACATGCATTTCAAAAAGGTCCTTTGTTATTTTTCAGTCATTCATTGCACAGCAATACCAGGATTGATTTTTTAAAAAAAATCATATTTTCGTTGTGGTCCATGTAATGAAAAATAGCAATATCCATATTGTTTGAAGGAGGGTGATGAGTATGGTTTTTAGCCAGCCATTTTCTGTTGCAAACAAAATACATTGTGCTTGTTTTTGCCTCTCTCATTTCTAATGAAACACCTGTGCATCACAGTTTTTTTGGGTTTATATTGTTCCTTCTACCAAAAATGTATGTATAAGCAGGCCCCCCAAAAACCTAAGGAATGTCTGATGGAATCCAGGTTTCTTTTTTCATTATTGCAGGAGTTGTGTTGATATTACAAGAGAACCTGAAGAAGAACTCTGGTTTTGTCCCGCCGGTTTATAGACTGTCAAAATGTAAACGGATATTATAGGACCGATTCGGGCTATTGTAGGGTTAGTTTAAACATATTTTGTTCCCAGAATATGTACACATATATTTACAGTATCCACACAAGAAAAAGATCAGAATGAAAGACAAAGTCTTATAAAATTCTTCTCCAACAGTTATTGTAGGGTTGAATATTCTATTGAAAACTAATTGACTGGTAATATTCTACAGTACCGTACCAAGAAACAATCATATTGTCGGCAGTTGTGTCAATAAAACTGGAATTTATTTGCAATTTGTGCGAATGATTTTAAATAGCCTCCAAGACAAGGTTTGTTTACATTAGGTCGGAGACCGAATGCACTCTAGAATTACGTTTGAGCGCTGGGCACCAGTAGTACCGAAACGTGAGAACGCGCCAACAAATGAAATCGTCGTTTACGTACAGAAGCTGGAGCCTCAGTTTGAATTGAATCATGTCTGACAGTAAATAAAAATAAAACGAGTGAAGGAAAGAAGCAAATATTCAGCTGCCACATAGTATAAAGGTGAATAAAGCTGAATGGAATAATTACAATTTAAGTTTATTGAATGACTTGTTGTCACCTTTTGTCCGCATGAGCCGTCAGTGTGTTACTTCACAGGTGTAAATTACACGCATTGGTTTAGCCAATTTACTACTGTTTCAGATGAAATATTAAGCCCGAACTGAGAGTAGTGTACATCGTCTACACTGATGATTTATTCATGTTCTTTCTTTCTTGAATATAGTGACTTGGTATCTGACCAATATCTTCTCCTGAAAGATTCTAAAGTGTTTTGTATCAACTGTAACTGCAATTTACCAACATATCACTGAGCCGTGCCCCTGTGATTCAAAGAACAAAAGCTTAAAATTTAGAACAATAAAGGTCCGCTATTAACTTTTAACATATAACAAGTATTAGCATTTCCAAAAATGCTTGAAATCGCCGTTCAACCATGCATTTCGTCTTATCCATAGATGAATGTTTTTCATGTTCTTCATTCATTAATTTGATAATCTTGCAACATGCTTTGCACTGAAAAGCGAAGTTATATTTGATAATTTTCACACAGAAATTATAAAGTAGATGAAATATACATTGTAATTTTTATAGTAGCTGGACTATTTTTGAAAGCGGACGATTTGGCTTCTTTATGAAAAACATCCCAATATCTTTATACATCATGTTAAAATTTGCAGCATTAAAACCTTGTAAATATTACTTTGTTGTAAACAAGTCTGCGCATAATTAATTGACTATTTGCGTAGTTTTTTAACTTTATTTATTACTAAAAATGTATACTTAATAAAAGCTAGATACAGTTCTTCAATACCATAAGAATATTATATGTACAATTTAAACAGAATAAATTTTAGGTAAAAATTACGATATTGCCCTGACCCTAATCAAGCATATATAAAACACGGATCCTGATCAAACTCCTCGCACCGGTTACGTCACGCTTTGCTACTTTTACTGTACTAATCAGGGGAAGTAACCCCTGCAGGGAGTTTGAATCCTGATTAGAATCGCCCGGAAGCAAGCATTTATTTTTTTCTTAAAGTGCAAGTTTTGGAAAAAACAAACAAACCATACTCTTATTTAGACTACATTCTCTAGTTAAAAATGACATGTAGCAAAAAATATTGCGTTTATCTTGTATTTATCCTACACGAGCCTGAAGACTGGTACTAAGATCGTACATTGATGATGGTATTTTTCAGTTGTAAGAATAAGTAACCCGACAAACATGGCGGTTGGGCGAGTCCATTTACGCATCCCTTGCTGAAGAATTTTGACGTCCATTTTGTTATCATGTGATATGAAATGCTTTGCTTTAATTGGCTAAAGGCAGGCGGTGTACAGGCAAAACTGTTCAAATCTTGTTAATTGTATATATTGCCGTTCAGGAACGGCGATAATTAATAAGTTGATCAATACCTAGTACGTCATTTACCATGTAACATTTAAACGATACGGTATTTTCCTCCATATGCGAGGAAGATGGTATTCATCCACACAAGACTTTAATAGCTTGATTTGATAAATGGAGCTGGTATTCAATGGAAATGCTAAGAATTGATTTCTGGGACGTTTACGCTTGGTCAGCTTTAGATACTTCGTATAATAAATGGATTCTGTCTGAAAAAAAAACATATACAATTTTCGTTTTTGCAAAAATTCATGTAAGGATATACACGGGAAATATCAACAAGGAATCATGGACTGGTTTGTATGTTTTTATGGTGTGTATTTTTTAATATCTTTAATTTGATTTGTCAATTGAATGTCCATGAAATCCAGTAAAACGGATATTAGTTTCAAAACGCTGTTCTTGGAGAAGTAATTTTTTTCTAGTAACTTTGAAAAGGCCCAATTTTATACACTACCTATAATTTACTGTCACCAAGCGGAAATAAAAAGGAACTTTATCTGACAAAATTACTAAGGCAATGTCTGTTGTGAAAGAGGGAGACAGATAACATTTTAACGAGCATCAGGCGAGTTTAAGGTAGTTTTATATCGTTCCTTGGTGCCATTTTGATAAGGGCTTTTGATGGCTGTTCTTTATGAAACACTGATACAAACACCGATATGACAATTATTGGAAAATTTGCTCCTAGCAAGTCGTGGGGCATTTTGCTAAGCTCTTGTTTCGAGAAAACATTTGTCAGAGGATTTTCTGTGAAAAAAAAAACGTTTAGATCATTAGCCGTGGAAAGTTTGGAAATCATAAATCACAAAAAAATGGAAACCGGTAAAATGTCTAATATCCGCGATATATGAATGCTTCTGATGACAGTTTTATCAACATCTGACTCGAGTATATTTCTTTATTTCATATGTGTAGAAATTGAAGGTGATGTGTCATAGTACGTACCAAAGTGATTCCTTATTTCAAAACAGGATTATAGTAAAGAGCATAATCTCTTAATATATGAAACTTCAAAATGACGTTTGTAAAGCCAAGAGAAAACATCCGCAGGCATTACATAATAATGGAATTGAATGATAACGAACAAAGATTCTTGATAAAGCTGTTCTGAAAACTGAAGACATATTGGAATTGTCCTGATATGGATGTGTTAATGAAAACACTCATTTTATTAGTCGGCTGTTTATATGCAGCAGTTGAAGGTAAGAATTTGCATTTATTTATCAGAGATTACTAAACTGCTTCACTAGACTGTGTTTTATTTCTTAACCTTCTAAAGGCAGTCCAGAAAGATTCCGAAAATAAAAAAATAGCTTTTTAACTTTTCTAGAAATTAAAAAGGGAAAAAATGAAATTGAATGTATACATTTATGTCATTTATAGGGTTAAGATAGTGTTGAAAATATGTAAAATGCTTGTTAGCAATGATATCATTCTTGTTTATTTTTTTTAAACTTCGTGTGTTTGTAAATATATATATTTGTACAGAAATAATGCACCTTGCTGTTAGTATAGCTACTCAAAGTAAAAGGATGAAAAGGGAATTTAAGAACGAAACGAAAATAAAAGCTGTGTTTAATACCTGATTTTTTTTCTTTTCCTTTTGCAGTACGTGCCTTAAAATGTTGGAAATGTATTGCTCACGACTGCGATTCCAATCCGGAAGAAAACTACAAGGCATCGAAGGTCATATGTCATGAGGGTCAAAGATGCATGGTGAGTTAGACGCAGTATAATTGTTCCAGTTCTTTATCTGCTTTTTTTAACGGTAGTTTGATGTATGTGCGTAAATACTGCTTGACTGCATGCATGCGTTCTACCTCGTCATGCTTTTTTGTTAAAAAAACAATGAAAAACAGTGAAAACTTTTACCTAGGAAAAACCACAGACACTTGGGGTAAAGAAATAGCACTTGTTTCACAAATGCGAAGACATAAGGCACTCATATACCAAGTTTGGTGCCTGTCTGAGAACGTTTCAAAAATTGCTAAAATTCACGAATTTGCATTATAAATATAAAGATATAAATGTTTGTCTTTCGAAAATTGTCAACACGCGTCGATTTACATCGCGTATTTTTCTCGTTCAAAGTATATCACATGCAGTACTGATGTCATGCGACGCAGAAATGATTTATCTTCACGTTCATGTCACTCAAAATGCCTGTTATCCTTGTTTGCCAACAAAATTCGTAACGAAACTCCAAAATTTCACAAAATTTCCTGATTTTACACAATCTTTCGAGAATAAGTGTGCTTGAAGAGAATTATAACCAAAGAGAATATATTCTGTGAGAAAACTGTCAAGAGTGCAGAGTTAAAAATCACTTAAACGTCATGAAAACTATCACAAAATAAAAAGAGAGTATTGTTTTTTTACAAATCAAAGCCAGTGTTTATTGGTGAACATTTTTTTGTTTTAATTTTGAAATGTCAGTGCGAGGAAGAAAAAAAATCGATTTACATAGTGATTACCGCATAGGTTCTTCTAGTTCCTACGTGTACCGCGCTGTGTATTATAGAACTGGGCAAGTTAGGAACCAGCAGAGTACCTGTCGAAAGATTGTGTAAATTGATGAAAAAACGTTGAAATTCGAAAGAAATTTGATGTTTTCTCTTGGCTAATTCTCACAGCGGGTCTTTTCGTGTACATAATCCTGAAGATTAACCATTTCTGCGTCGAAGGACACCAGCGGTGAGTGTGAATAATGCTGAACGAGTAAAATACGCGATGTAAATCGACGCGTGTTGACAATTTTCGAAAGACAAACATTTATATCTTTATATTTATAATGCAAATTCGTGAATTTTAGCAATTTTTGAAACGTTCTCAGACAGGCACCAAACTTGGTATATGAGTGCCTTATGTCTTCGCATTTGTGAAACAAGTGCTATTTCTTTACCCCAAGTGTCTGTGGGAAAAACGGAACTTTGCGTAAACAATCAGGTTTCTTGCTAAAACAAGGTCGCAATACTATGTCAAAAGTAAAGAAAAAACAGCTTGGATTGTCCGCTCTACATTTCCGCTGTGCAAATAATGATATTTTTTATAACTAAGAACATGAAGTTTTGCAATACGGTGATGCAAAAAGACGATTCCAGAATTGATAATTTGTCCGTTACCATTACAAAGGTCACGTGACCCGTCGGCCATTACAGTACTGAGAAATGCTTGCTGTAACTTGAGTTAACCCCCAGTGGCATATGTTTTGCCACTGACTGTTCCAAGGCGGTAACCCCTTGAGTTCTCATTTTCATTAATTTTTCGTGGTGTCTTTCTTAATTGATCTATAAATAAATTGATGGTTTCTTTTCATCTACGTTTTGACTTTGTAGGGAGGCTGTATATTCTGACTGTGTTTTCCTGATAGGCGATTTTCATTTTTTTTGTTTTTTTTGTTTTTTTGTTTTTTTTGTTTTTTTTTGTTGTTTTTTTTTCAAACAATTAACAAAAATATTTACATACAAGCTCCATGGTTTTTCAAAGTACTATACTAACAAAGTTAGTTACTACTATCTAAAGAAATTAATATTAGATAACAACTAAACCTAAATAAGAAAAAAGAAGAGGATAGGTTAGAGAACAGTTTACTTTGGTATCTATAGATTTTCATTTTTTGCTACGGTAGAAACAATAGCTTTTAGCTACGCAAAGGGTAATGGTAATGGTATATTCTACACTAAATAAGTAACGTGTTTCCTCATTCTTATGTTTGTCAATAATTTTGTGTGTGTTTCGTTGTATTGTTAATTTTCGAAAGCTTGGAGCAGTCAAAAGCTTTAGAAGCATATACTGTGCTTTTAGAAATATTGAATTATCAATTCGTCACATGCTCCTGACTGTCGTTGAGTAGTAAAAAAACACTAATTATTTTTAGATTAAACATTTGCCTGATAAATGACAGTAGAAAACACTAATTCTTTTTATAGTTAACATTTGCCTGATAAGATCGAATTAGCTGCTCATTTCTGTGTTTTACGGCAATTCAGTAAAGTTATTCTTATCACTTCTGATGTAAACAACACGATAAGCAGTCTTTACCAAACCATCGTAAAGTTTCTGATAGCTGCAATATTCCAGATATCATTGAGACATCAGTACCTGTCCGATAGGGTCTTTTGACATTCTGTCAGAGCCACTTGAAACCAAACATCCTTTCGTCTTTAGTGGTTCTGTATTCCTTTTACAACATGATCTTTACGTATCAATTATGTTTTGATTATATTGCTATATATCGCTAAATCACCATTATATGTTTTTCTAGTGTATCAAAGTCGACAAAGTTTGACGCTTTTATCATGATGTTAATATGTGATTTACTGATTATTCTAAAGAAAGAATAAGGTTCCTTTTAAAAATCCTGCAAAAGACCAGACTTCAGATGTGGGATGTTTTCAACAAATACATGTTTTAATTTTCATTTTAAGTAACATCTGATAAATTTTTGATAATTGAAAGCCTTTTATATCTTATTATCAAAGACATAAATGTTAATCCCATCACATCACTTAAAGTGGGTTTTTCCTACATTTTTACTACAAATGTAACAGTGAAATCATTGACTGAAAGATAACTGTTATGCAGGACGTGGAGGTTTTCAGGGGAGGTAATCAGTAGTGATTTCTGGAATAGTTTATTAAAAGCAGATCTTTATCAAAATTGAAAAAAAAGGTACCGTCAGCTTGTCGAGGTTTGGTTCTGTGTTGTACAAAGTGATTTGGGAATTCTTGTTCAATATCTGTGCATAATTGTGTACTTAAACGATTGTGTACTTAAACGATTGTGTACTTAAACGAGAACAAGACTGTAGCGTGTACTAACTTCGTCTGTTTCGCATAATGAGTCGTCAGCGATAAATAGTACAGTAACACTCTACAGGGCTGTAACTAGGTCATGAACGAATCTTTATGTGCCAGTGTACAATTATGTTACAAGGTAAATGTCAGTGCCCCTATATTGGTGCGTATTCTGGAGCTAAGTTCAAAGTTGAAGATTTCAACACTACACGGTTACTTATATTGGCAAATTACTAAGCTGCGCTGCAGTTATCTTAAAATAACTGCTTGTTATAAGATGTTACTTAAAATAAACATAATACAGCGACATATCGAGGGTTCGACAATCTTCCTCTTTGGGTGACCTGTAATTACAGGTTTATTATCTCCAGTTTGCACTTTCAGTAAGACCAATTCATACTGAGTCAAGAAAAGTTTTACTTAATACTAAAAATTATACGGCAAACTTGAATGTTTTGGCATTGGAATAATTATTATTGTTATTATTATTATTGATTATGATTTCGTGCTGGGCACAGTACTGATGTTAAATGACTTTTAAAACAATCTTGTACTGGCAGTCTGTTTCTCTTAAAACTTATAGAAAACTTACCAGTAAAAATTATAGTGTTGTTTCTTTCCCTTCTTGCATGCGCGCTTATAAAAATTTATCTGTTTCAGAAAGTACGATACAGAATGTTTGACAATGTTACCCACTACGATTCTGTGATACGAACCTGCACAGACAAAGACTGTGAAGCAGCATCTCCAGACCAGTTTTTCTCTTGTGTGGCCACGCCTACTAAATATATGATTGGTGGATGTACCTTGCGCTCGTGCTGCAATGACCGTGATCTCTGCAACTCTTGTGGTTCAGTACATTTGATGACTTTCATCCTTCCAGTAGTAGCATGCATATTGACTTTGCTTCCATAGTTTATTTTCCAGGAAAGGAAACCGATATAGTTCACTCTGTACATCGGAGACACTTAGTGAAAAAGTCATTAAACATCTTATGTAGAGTGCATCTAGTGTCACACAACGTATATTAAGTTTTCATCTTAAAAGAAAAGCACTTTCACTGCGAAATTAGGTCGGCAAAATTCAGTCCGCTGCTAAAATGCATATAAAATGTGTATGCAATATCTTATCATGTTAACAACCATAGGGCTGATTGGTAGTCTGCCTTAGGCTCTTGAACTGTCCCTCTCTCTCGTTCTGTTTCTTTTTTACAAATAAAATTCTTGATGTTGATTCTTTTAGCTTTGATAATGATACTCGCCATGGCTTCAAATTATAGCAGTGTTACAAGTTATTAATGAACTTTTCTTGTCAGAAGTTTGTTATATTTAAAATCAATAACGTAACTGCGATACATGCTTTACAAAGATTTCTAATGTACGCATTTGAGCAGATAGAGTAAGCTGACGTAAGATTAAAACTAATCAATCAAAATATAATCAATGTGAAAAAAAAATAGTTACCGTATCAATGCCTTGTTTTATAATCATGATCTAAGATCTGCTAGATGAGAAAAGTCTCAAGTTAATGATCAACATTATTTTTTTGTCCAATCACATTGCAGTATTTTTCAAATTTCTGCTAAGTCTAAGTATAGGTTAGTGTTTAATAATACGCATTAACAAAAATAAATTGGTCAACGCCATGGGGATTATGTTATAGATTCAGTGTTATTTTCGTTTTGCATATTTTTCCTTATGTCTTGCCTACAGCTGAGTTATTTCACACAGGATTGTATTCGTTTTATGTCTTGATTTGATAAATGGACTCAATATTCAAATGTGATCAAGTAGACGGAAAGCTCTAAGGATTGATTACTGGGACTTTTATGCTTGGTCAGGTTTTGATAGTTAATTTGGTAAATAGATTCTTTCTGAAAGAAAACATATTGGACTCTCTCATTTGTAACAAGCCCTTTTAGGAAATACGAGGAAAGATTTAGAATAGGTTAATGTTTGTTGTCGAAAGTTTACTATTTTAACCGCTCTAGCTCGGAATTATGTTTTGACGATACTATTTATGTCTCTACCCACAAACATCGTTTGCGTGTAAAAAACAGTCAAATTAAGCTTCGAGAATGCTTATGCTAATTGGATTCTAAAAGACATATTTTAAAGATAGACATGATGCAATCGGATCATTCTACGCTTTTGATCCGGTCCCTGCGCGCATGCGCCGAGCTAGAGCGGTTAAAATGTAAACATTAACCTATTTACAATAGGCCGTTTTTTATTAAACCTCCACATTAAACGTTAAATGTTAGAAGTCACGATTTATCCGAGGAAATGTTTATATCCACCTGTGAAAAAAATCTCAAAGCGGTGCTGCTAGTATACATTTACAGGTTACAGGATACGGACAGATGTCCGATTTGTTATAGATACAATACAGCCGTCCTATGTGTGTTTCTGCGAATACATATATATTTCTAAACGTACACTATGGTATCTAGATACTAAGTGTTCATCACTGATCAGCTGCTAGTCGTCAGAATCACGTTAGTCGAAGTATGAAACACCAGTCCTAAACTGCATAAGACCAATATGAACCTTAAAAAGGTTATGCATGTTTGTATAAAGCATTACTTAAGTCGTTTGGCAGAACATGAACCACTCGGAAATGTAGTTATTTATTTTATATTTTCTCTGTTTGCTCAGCTTCCTATGATTTACATTACATGTTTCTTCCTGATTGTGTATTTGACAACATTTCACTGACCATGTTTAATTATTTGAACAATACGGTTGGATGAATATATATTATATAAAATATATATATCACGTAAACTAGACATATCGAACAACGCATCAATTAACAATTAACATTTAAGACAAAGAAAAGTGACAATATCTTTCTCATTAGCTATATCCTAATCAGTTCCTTGTGGTTTATCATTAACCTTTAAGCTACGTCTTTTAAGAATTGAAAAATCATACTTTTTCAAGGCATAAAGTGTTAGCGGTGAAATATCAAACTAGTGGTACCTATAATAAAGGCTAAAAGAGGATTATCATGTGACTAAGATGACGGTACTTGAAACGAAAACATATTAACAGTTAACGACTGAATGGTATTACTTTCACTCCTGTTGTCAAGATTGTGTTAAAGGTATATATGAAAGTAAGACTAATTGAGTTGGTCTGTCATATCTTAAGGTGGGCGAATGTCAGGTGAATCAAAATTCCTTTAAGCGAGGTTTTTGTGACCTGACTTCCAAAATGGCGGATAAAAGAGTCCTTTCCGACTTATTTTGAGAAATTTTCAACTTGGTAAGCAGTTTAACTTAATACTTAAGTCAAATGACTACTCTCTTTCGGATCTATCGTTAAAACGCTTCCCTCGACTTTTTGTTGGAAATTCGTAGGTAACGAAATTAAAAAGGTTTTACAGAAAAAATGCATGTGTTGCCGGAACCACGCGTTTCCATAGCGGCGACAGTCTTACAGATAGGCCCCAAATTTTCCTCACTAGTGAGGAAGCCTGTACCGTTACTTCTATAATCACCAGGAGTTCATCAAGTGGTCAGTGAGGATAGAAGCACAGCATGAGAGCAATTAATTTCCAGTAACAATCTGATAAGCCAAAAAATTCACCACACAAGATTTGTCTGTTTATAAAAGTATTCATCAGTTTGATAAAATGGTCAACAAGTGCAGATGCAATTTCAGACCATTTTTTTCATACATTTCAGAAGCAATTATTAATATGGATAAATTTATTCAGTGGCATGTTGATCTTCATTTGAAAAGGCAAGAACATTAATTTTCTTTTAACTGGAATTCTTAATTACTTTCAAGGCGGTTCAAGAACATTTCTTGGTGAAGACTGTGCAACAGTACTATCAGTGTTAAAATATTTACGCAAACATAATTCAAAGAACTTGTGTAAAAAGATACTAGAAATTATTGAACAAGAACTTGTATGCAGACATCACTTCTCAAACAACATCTCTGGAACTTAATGAATTAATTGCCAAAACACAGATATTAGGAACATCTACCTTATTTAAAACTTTAATTATTAATGAAAATGATATTCCTACATTAGTCATGGAATTTTTCAATGAGTCGGAGTGGAAACGCATATGCTGGTTCGAGAACGACTTTTCAAAATCAGTACAGTTCAAAGATTTATCTGTAAAGCAACAATGTTTTACGGTTTAAACCCACTGTGTACTGTATCTAAGTCCCTGTAAATAATACACCATTACCATTACACATGTATTTTTGATGCGAAGATGTGAAACTGAGACCTTTTTGTCCAAAATTATGAATGTTATACCATTTCATATGCTATATCATTTGAGCACAACTTGCGTTTAAAAGGGCGATGCCCTCAAATGAACTGAAGTTGTTGTACTAAGGGCATCCAAATGCCAAATTAATATCCTTGATTAAGGCTGCACCACTCATACTGTGGAAATTTGATTCACTTTATTCTATTTTCCATTTATTTTTATTTTTTGCAATATTTTTATGTTTTATCCATTTGCCTGGCCTTATGGTATATGAAGTGGCCCAAGTTAATTTTTGGTGATTGCATGCATGCGTGTAGCCCTGAATATTTTATAATTAACTGAAATTGAAGAATTAATTGTGCCCCGTCAAGGTAAAAGAGGGCTTTTTTAAAGTTATATCAAAAGTTCCAAATCATACTTGAAAGCCCAGCTATAAATAAAATATGTAATTTTTTTAACATACCAAACTACATCAAATTCTGCAAATTACATCTCTATCAGGTTATGAATCTATAAAATCTTGACCAATTCAAATCTAGTGCATTTTCAAAATTTAGGGGCATTGAATATATTGTTTTTTATTTCCAATTTTTAAAATTTATAACAGTAATTCTGTAAAAAATCAGTATAGACCCTGATCTGGGTCTATGCTGTTTGCAAACATACTTTTTATTGGACATTATATTATGGGCATTAATGGATTGTAACAACCATTTCATGGGTTTCTAAAGAACCGTTTTGTGAGTATAATAATTATATGTGTATATTTTATCAATAAAATTGTAACTTGTTTCACAGAATCATTTTTAAAAGCTTCATATATTTTCAACACAAGAGGTTGATTATTCCATCTGTAGTGACCACAGCTGACAGGCCATAAATTGGTTTTGATCTGATAAGCCAGGTTTCAATAACAAACCATGAAGAATTAATAGGTTGCAGGATGTTTAAGATTAGATATCCTGCAGAGCAGTCATTAGGTGAACAGTTATCTTTTTTTCCTGAAAATCTCTAGCAAGGGGTCTATCTGTAAGACTGTGTAAGCTGTATATGTGGAAGTCACGTCTTCAAGGGATAGAATCTATATTTTTCGGCCAATAAACAGTGTCCGAAAACTGAGTTACCATATTTTGCTCACATATTCCGGCAATTGGTTTCAAATGATGAATTTGATAGACGAAAATAACACAAAATTCGTGAAAAATCATAGAAAAGGTATGACAAAGTTTTTTTCTGTAAAACTTTGTCTTTATTTCATTACATACGAATTTCAGATAAAAAGCCGAGAGATGTTGTTTTTTATTGCTACGGTGTAAATAGTAGAAAATCCTGTCTGATATGCAAGAAATAATATGGCACTTCTTCTCCCTTGCCTGCCAGTTAGCTTTTATGGCGACGTGGTAGAAGTGTCCGCTTAGTAAACTATGGTGCCTGGCTTAGATCCAACTCAGGTCAAGTTAATTTTTCCGGTATACATTTGCGCAAAACGTAAATAACTCACTAGTGTAGATGTGATGTCACCCTTAAAGAGTCCCACAGACATTTACTACTCCAAAAATTCGAGGAAAGATTCTGAGAAGCATGTGGTGTATGTAGCAGAGATATAATACGGCACTTCTACTCCCTTGCCAATCAGCTAGCTTTTATGGCGAAGTGGTAGAGTGATAGTATAGTAAACCAAGGAACCTGAATTTAAACACGTAGAAGAATAATAAGTGCGTATCAAGTTGTACGTGGAAAAATGACGGCTGATAACAGTTAAGAAAGACTACAGCTACAATCTCCATATTCATTTTATATTCCAGCTGCTTTATGAGCCTGAGGGGAGAAAATATCGCGTGAAAATACATCATAATTCTAAGAGAAAGGTGTAAATCCTTTGAGAAAATTTTATTGCCTTGACAGGTCTTGTATTTCTTTGACAAGAAAATTAAAAGGAAAAATCACGTTTTGGAAATAAATTGCGAATAGAAAATATTAAAACTTAGCGTGATTTTATGCACGTTTCAATCCATATGTTTTCAGGGCTATTTAGTTGCTCAAACATCTATTTTTCAGGTTAAGAGATGCTTTTACACATATGTTGATAGTTCTTGTACTCTATAGCGCGCTGATATTCTCTCGTCCTTATGAACAAGTAGTCTAAAGACAGTTGTCGGATAGGTTCATAACCTTAATCTGCTGTTTCTTGACTGGTCTTTAAGCTGAATGTTACACGAGCAAATGCTTGTGCTGTCGTTACAGAAGTCTTTATTACTAGTGTATCGTAAGCTAAATGCATAAACTACATTTCTAAAAACACTGTGCTTATAAATAACTAAATTTCATTGTTTTCTTGCTAATCAAAATTATTGTCAATTAGCGAACTGTTCTCACTACACCTTGCAGTGTCAGTCTATACAAATATTTCTTTTATTTTCTTTTACAATGCAACAAGTCCGAAATGATTAACACCAGCGCGACGTTAAGTTAAGACAAGCTACATGAGACTTTGATTACATTGATAAACATTATGATTTTGTATAAGATACTCCAACAAAAACACTCCAGATGTCACATCTAGTAAAATTACCAAATTGAAAACTATGTTTAAAACAGAAAAAAAACGTATCAAGGAAATTATGTTTATGTATATTTAAAAATTATTTAAATGCTTTAAATAAAAGCTGAGTTAAAAATCGTAATGAATATCTCTTGTAACATTTGTACCACAGAACAACATCTGTAGTTTCTACAAATGTAAGTTTTAGATCATATATTATCTTCCGATTATTGTTTATTGGTTGGGTTCACCTAAATGTGTAAGCATAGTAAAAATCAACGAATACCGATATATACATACATTTGATCTTAACTAAGACGTAACACCCCATTCTCACAAACATCGCATATTCATCCTTGGATAGAGGTAATTGCGTGCGCATTTTATTTTATAATAATAACTTTCGCAGTCTAACAATACGTGCAAAAATTCAATGTCTGCAAAACTGAAGCTTCTCTTTGAAGCAGCAAAATGTTATTTATACAGAACTGGCAAGTAAGGTGTGACAAAGAGCTCCTCTCATGATTTAATGACTTACCAACACAGATTCAGAATAATTTAAACACGTCATTCGAGTATTACACTCACGTAAAAGTGTATTTTACAATGTGACACAACATACAATGTTAATCATCAACTGAAACGCAACATGTCACAAATGAATTGGAAGTGGAATCCCTTCACAGATTCACAAGTTATATAGATATTTGCTATCTCTTTATAATTGGTTTTCAAGATAATTCTCTCTCTCTTTCTAGTACAAATCAATTTAAAGATTTCATTTTTCTTGTCAGCAACGCAGAAATTATGCAATGCAATAATGCTAATGCCAAACAAGTCAAACTTGTCAATAGGTACATGCTAAATATTCGTTTTATATAAATATTTTTTGCAGGATTCTTATCGTTCTAGAAGTGTGTCATAGCTTCCAAATGGGATGCGTAATAATATGATAAAATGAAATCAACAAAATTGTTCTATCCCAGTTAGAACGCACCCAAGTACTTATTCCAAACGTTGAATATCTAATTAAAACCAACCTGTTTGCAACTGTTCTTGGCGGCTGAATAATAGAATGCAAATACTTTTTTGCTGCTTTCTGCATACAACATGAAATGAAGAAACATTTTCTGCGTCTTGATGTCATTTTGTTCTGATTTTATTTCATACAGTAGGCACCGTTTCAATAACAAACAAAAAAATGCACCGTTAGGTAATTCGAATCACATTACATACTGATTTGGAAATACAAAAACAAAAATACCCCCTTTTTTATAGTAGATTTGACAAACCAAAAAATGGTTCACTACAAATACTATATATACGTTAGCCAATTCCCCTACACTAAAATGTTTTACATTTTGACATGTTTTTGTTCATTGTAAATACCAGTAAAATATGTTCATGTCTAGTTACACTTTCTTTTCATCAATCATTTTTTAGTATTCTATAATTAACTCAATGGAAAAGAAAGAAGGCATTTCTTGTAAAAACTATATCGCCATTTAGCTCAGTCATTTTGGACACGATGCTGTTTTTATATAAGGAATAACCTCGTCTATGCGTACAAGCTATCTTTTAACATTAAGAATATACTAAGAAAAAACAAAAAACACCGATTTTGGTCAGTTGCAGCCAATATTTTCAGAAACGTTAAATAAAGTTTTAACGTTACCTTGTTTACTTGTACATAGTTTTATGCCCCCGAAGGGAGGCATATAGTAATCACACTGTCTGTTCGTCCGTCCGTCTGTCCTGTAAAATCTTGTCCTCGCTTCATCTCCAAAACAGCTTGAGGGATTTCATTGAAACTTAATAGGAGTGTTTGTCACCAAGACTAGTTGTGCATATCGTCAGGAGATTCCGCTAGATTTATTTTTGGCACAGTTATGGGCACTTAGTCATTTTTGTTACTCTAACTTCTATATCAAAGTCTTGTCCACACTTCGTTTCCAAAACCGCTTAGAGGATTTCATTGTAACTTCACAGGAATGTTTGTCATCAAAACTAGTTGTGCATATCGTCAGGAGTTTTTGCTCGGATTATTTTTAGCAGAGTTATGGGCACTTAGTCATTTTTTACTATAACTTCTATATTAAAGTATTCTCCACACTTCTTCTCCAAAACCGCTTGGAGGATTTCATTGTAATTTCACAGGAATGTTTGTCATCAAAACTAGTTGTGCATATCGTCAGGAGTTTTTGCTCGGATTATTTTTAGCAGAGTTATGGGCACTTAGTCATTTTTTACTATAACTTCTATATTAAAGTCTTCTCCACACTTCTTCTCCAAAACCGCTTGGAGGATTTCATTTAAGCTTCACAGGAATGTTCGTCACCAAGCCTTGTTGTGCATATCGTCAGGAGTGTTTGCTCAGATTATTTTTGGCAGAGTTATGGGCACTTAGTCATTTTTTTACTCTAACGTCTATATTAAAATCTTGTCCACGCTTCATCTCCAAAATCACTGGAGGATTTCATTGAAACTACAAAGGAATGTTTGTAACGAAACCTAGATGTACATATCGTCAGGAGTTTCTGGTCGGATTATTTTTGGCAGTGTTATGGGCCCTTACTCATTTTTACTATAACTTCTATATTAAAATCTTGTCTAAGCTACATCTTCAAAACCGCGTGGGGGATTTTATTATATAAAAAACATCAGTAGAGATTTAGAATAAAACAAAATTGCTCGTATTCAAGGCGAAACTCACAGCTTTCTTTTTCTTTGAATAATTATGTCTTCAACGTTCATATAAGAATCTGAAGCAGAAAAACATTACTTTACCATTTAACTTCAGTTCATATTCTATGTTTTGTCTGATCTCTTTTCCACAGGCATATTCAATTATATATTTACACCAGTTTCATTTCAAAGCTACATTTCGGGGGCATAGTCAATTTCCAGCGACAGTTCTTGTTTCTCTTTAAATTCTTAGAAAATCTAGATCTTACGCCTGATATATAATTATATATAAAAAGAAATTGAGCAGTACGCGTATGTTCGATTTATTTCGGTGTTGTCATTCAAACTTTATTAACAATATGATGTCTGCGAATTAAAATAATAGAAATGCGGCCGAAGAAGAAGCCTTTAATTTTTTTTAAAAAAAATGAGGCACTTATACCTTCTCGTACTTTAAAGATTATGTTATGGTTTGTCCGACTAGCACATTAACTATCACAGTGTTCTAGAACATGAAATATGTTGTACATTCTGTCTCACTAAAGGTGGACTTTTTTTCAGTAACAAACTCTAGTCACGGGAAAGACTTGACACAAACCTCACTGTAGATGAACAACCCGAAGATCACTTACAAGTTTCTTAAAAGCTACATGGAGACGAAATTTCTCGAATGCTAACAAAATTAAAAATATGTTCTTGCTGATCCGTTTATTGGTAGAAACATATTTATTAAAATTGAAATTCGTTTTCTGTTGCATGTTCGGTTGAAGAAGATATACTAGTCAATCAACTCAGATTATTACAACTATAAACTGAGCTTACGATCATTTCATATCTCTACTACATAAATATGTTACAAGTTATTATTTCTATATGACTGTTCTCATGGCATTTTATAACTTTAATCTAACTTAACGAAGACATGTAAAACCCTAACAGAGGTAATATTCCTGACACACAATTCATTTCGTCTGTCTATATAATATAAATTAACTACTCAGTTTTTCTTATACAGCACTATACAAACTTCATTCTTCATGTCTGTGCATCCTATATAACTCAAATCATACAGACTGGTTGTTTTATTGTTTATGTTAAATACAGACTTTAATAGGCTTGCCAGTTTATGTTTCACTTTATGTTATTTTATGATATTTAACTTCATCTACTGAACTATAAAAGTACTTAAAAGCTGTATAAATAGCTGTTTATTCTATTTAAACATGGCACAATACATTGTATTGCAAATGACAATCCATCCTGACAATTCTTTTTTATGTTTGTCCTTTGTTACATTCTCCATATGACTTTAGCTTAGAGATTATATTTTTAGTAAAAGATTGGTTTAAATTTTCCTTAAAGAAAGTTTTTTTTAAATTATTTAAATGTGCAATATTGAAGGCTTGCTCATTGAAATTTCAAATTAAAAATGGGAATATACAAAGATCACAACATATATATCATGACTGGCATACAGCTTGTATCTTAGTAACCCTAACCAACAGTCACAGACAAAAAACAACATATTTTTATGCTTCTATACACCATAAAAATAAAAATAAAATAATTACAGCAGGATTCGAAACAGTATAACGATTTGGTTTTTGGTTCTATTGGGGTTGAACGCCAGTTTAACAGCTAATGTTATATCCCGGAGGTCAGTCCACCTAACCAGTGTTCCTGGGTATCCAACCAGTTTACTAACCAATTTCTCCGTAAGTGACTGACTACTTCCTCACTTGCTTCAGAGGTGAGGGACAAATGACCAACTGACGAATTGTCTGAGATCAATTATCACAGAGAAATTTTCCCGGCCCAGATGAGGATTGAACCGGGATCGTCAAGATTGACAATCCGATGCTCTACCGATTGAGCTAGCCAGACGGGCTCCCAGTATAACGAAGAACGGAATAGTAAACCACTGAGACATTGAACATAGACCAGTTATCACAAATTTCCAAATTAACTATATAAACAAATTATCTACTCTGTGACTAACGGTGTAAAAGTTTAACCAATAAATATGTGTAAAACTTCATATGTGTTTCTGGAACAAAAAATAAATGAGTCGCCAACTGTTTAGATATGTTCTCATAATTTATACCCCCAAAACGAAGTTTGAGGGGTATAAAGGAGTCACCCGGTGGTTGGTCGGACGGTCGGGGTGTACCTTGTCCGGAGCATAACTTGAAAAGTACTGGTTGGAATTCAATGCCACTTCAAACAATGGTCAAGCACAATAAGAGGAAGTGCAATGTTCAAAAATCATAACTCCAACTTCACAATTTTCAGAGTTATTGCCCTTTATTGGTGTTAATTGTCCAGAGCATAACTTAAAAAATTACTGGTTGGAGTTCAATGCAACTTCATACAATGGTCAAACACAATGAGAGAAGGTGCAGTGTCTAAGAAGCATAACTCCATCTTCTCTACTTGCAGAGTTTTTACCCTTAGTTTGCTTTCTTTATTTAAATTATAACTTAAATATTACTAGTTGGAATTCAATGCAACGTCATACAATGGTCAAGCACAATGAGAGGAAGTGCTATGTCTAAAAATCATAACTCTATCTTCACTATTTTTAGAGTTATTGCCCTTTATTGGTTTTCCTTGTCTGGAGCATAACTTGAAAACTACAGGTTGGAATTCAGTACAACTTCATACAATGGTCAAGCACAATGAGAAAAAGTGCAGTGTCTAAGAATCATAACTCTCTGTTCACTATTTGCAGAGTTATTGGCCTTTGTTGGTTTTCCTTTTTATATAGCAAACCTTGAAAACTACTGGTTGGAATTCAGTGCAACTTTACACAGTGGTCAATCACAATGATTGGAAGTGCAGTGTCCAAGAATCATAACTCTATGTTCACTTCTTGCAGAGTTATGGCCCTTTGTTCGTTTTCCTTTGTATGGAGCAAAACTTGAAAACTACTGGTTGGAATTCAGTGCAACTTCACACAGTGGTCAATCACAATGAGAGGAAGTGCAGTGTCCAAGAATCATAACTCTGTGTTCACTGTGTTTAGAGCTATTGCCCTTTATTGTTTTTTTTTGTCCTGAGCATAACTTAAAAACTACTGGTTGGAATTCAATGCAACTATATACAATGGTCAAGCATGAGAGGAAGTGCAGTGTCTAAGAAACATAACTCTACCTTCTCTTTTTGCAGAGTTATTGCCCTTAATTGGTTTTCTTTATTCGGAGGATAGATTGAAAACTACTGGTTGGAATTCAGGGCAACTTTAAACAATGGTCAAGCACTATGAGAGGAAGTGCAGTGTCAAAAAATCATAACTCCATGTTTATTATTTGCAGAGTAATTGCCTTTTGTTGGTTTTCCTTTGTATGGAGGATAACTTGAAAACGACCGGTTGGAATTCAATGCATCTTCATACAATGGTCAAACACAATGAGAGAAAGTGCAGTGTCCAAGAATCATAACTCCATCTTCTCTATTTTCAGAGTAATTACCCTTAGTTTGTTTTCTTTATTTGAATTATAACTTGAAATATTACTAGTTGGAATTCAGTGCAACTTCATACAATGGTCAAGCACAATGAGAGGAAGTGCAATGACTAAGAATCATAACTCCATTTTTACTATTTTCAGAGTAATTGCCCTTTATTGGTTTTCCTTGTCTGGAGCCTAACTTGAAAACTTCTGGTTGGAATTAAGTGCAACTTCATACAGTGGTCAAGCACAATGAGAGGAAGTGCAGTGTCCAAGAATCATAACTCTATGTTCACTATTTGCAGAGTTATTGCCCTTTCTTGGTTTTCCTTTGAATGGAGGAAAACTTGAAAACTACTGGTTGGAATTCAGTGCAACTTCACACAGTGGTCAATCACAATGAGAGGAAGTGCAGTGTTCAATGATCATAAACCCATATTCACTTTTTTAGAGTTATTGCCCTTTATTGTTTTTTTGTCCGGAGCAAAACTTGAAAACTACTGGTTGGAATTCAATGCAACTTCATACAATGGTCAAACACAATGAAAGAAAGTGCAGTGTCCAAGAATCATAACTCCATCTTCTCTATTTGCAGAGTTATTACCTTAGTTTCTTTTCTTTATTTGAATTATAACTTAAATATTACTGGTTGGAATTCAGTGCAACTTCATACAATGGTCAAGCACTATCAGGGAAAGTGCAGTGTCTAAGAATCATAACTTCATTTTCACTATTTTCAGAGTAATTGCCCTTTATTGGTTTTTCTTGTCTGGAGCATAACTTGAAAACTACTGGTTGGATTTAAGTGCAACTTCATACAATAGTCAAGCACAACGAGAGAAAGTGCAGTGTCCAAGAATCATAACACTGCGTTCACTATTTGCAGAGTTATTACCCTTTGTTGGTTTTACATTTTATGGAGCAAAACTTGAAAACTACTGGTTGGAATTCAGTGCAACTTCACACAGTGGTCAATCACAATGAGAGGAAGTGCAGTGTCCAAGAATCATAACTCCACATTCACTATGTTTAGAGTTATTGCCCTTTATTGGTTTTTTTTTGTCCGGAACTTCACTTAAAAACTACTGGTTGGAATTCAGTGCCACTTCATACAGTGGTCAAGCACAATAAAAGGAAGTGCACTGTCCAAGAATCATAACTCTATGTTCACTATTTGCAGAGTTATTGCCCTTTCTTGGTTTTCGTTTGTATGGAGGAAAACTTGAAAACTACTGGTTGGAATTCAGTGCAACTTCACACAGTGGTCAATCACAATAAGAGGTAGTGCAGTGTCCAAGAATCATAACTCCATATTCACTATGCTTAGAGTTACTGCCCTTTATTGGTTTTTTTGTCCGGAGCAAAATTTGAAAACTACTGGTTGGAATTTAATGCAACTTCATACAATGGTCAAACACAATGAAAGAAAGTGCAGTGTCCAAGAATCATAACTCCATCTTCTCTATTTGCAAAGTTATAACCCTTAGTTTCTTTTCTTATTTGAATTATAACTTAAATATTACTGGTTGGAATTCAATGCAACTTCATACAATGGTCAAGCCCTATCAGTGGAAGTGCAGTGTCTAAGAATCATAATTCCATCTTCTCTATTACTCTCAGTTTGTTTTCTTTATTTGAATTATAACTTGAAAACTACTGGATGGAAATTCAATGCAACCTAATACAATGATCAAACACAAATGAGAGAAAGTGGATTGTATAAGAGCTATAACTCCATCTTCACTATTTGCAGAGTTATTGTCCCTCCTTGGATTTACTTTTCCAAAATATAATTTGGAAACTCGTGGTTGGAATTCAAAGCAACTTCATACAATGGTCAAGGACATTGAGTGGATGTGCAGTGTACAAGAGCTATAACTCTGTCTTCACTGTTTGCAAAGTTATTGCCCTTTGTTAGTTTTCTTTGTCTGGAGAATACTTGAAAACAATTTTGTGGAATTCAATGCAACTTCATACAATGGTCAAGCGAAATGAGAGGAAATGCAATGTACAAGAACTACAAATATTTTTAATTGCCCACAACCATAACTCTTTTTCATAACTCAATTTTTTTTACGAAGTATTCTGTTACTAAATTGATAACTTCCTCTGTTTTGTAGCGGTGTTTTGGGGTATAAATCACATTTATTGATAGCTCTAGTTACAACCAGACTTTCTATATGTATAAACATATTCTTTTTATGCATCGTCGTCCATCTTAAAGTCAGTAGCTTTAACAGTGAAACTTTACCGTTTCTGTACTAAAATTTTAATCTCAAAAATGTAATAACAGTGAAAAAAGATATGAAGATAACCCAGCTCTACACGCATTTACTCAGTAACACAGTATGCTATACTTAAATATCCTTTATCCCATTTGCGAAATGTTCTATAGCTCATGATGTTGAAAATAATTTCTTGTATTTGTCCGATTAATGTCTTACAGAAATCAGAATGAAATATTTACAAGCAAAATTAACAAAGGAATATGTTTATTCATCATCAGTCAGACGAAATATATTTACCAAACTCAAACAATCACACATTATTTACTCATTATCGTTAATTATTTTCCTTAATTTGGATTTTAGTTGCATGAATCCCCCACGAAAACAATGTAAGACAAAAAGCAATAAGTCGAAATTAATAACTTTCCCTACTTTAATTATTCTGTCGGCAAATTCCCATAAATACATTTTTTACAAACAAGAACATTATAGTGTAACTTTGATATCGCGTTTTACGTCATATATTTTAAAATGTAAACATATTCAATACTTTTTAAATCGTATGCAATGGTCGGTATTGCTAAAATAAAGAAAAACAACACATTAGGTTTTTCTTAATTTACTAAGAATATTGCCAAAGTACTTGTCTTAAAATGTTTTCGTTATTTTACATTGAAACATGTCTGATGTAGATTGCAAAATATTAAATGACATACCAAATTAGTACTCGGCGTGAGAGAATTTTCATGAGAGTGAAAATTATATAAAACGGGATCATAACAACATTAAGTTTACAATATATGTTAATAACATAAAAATCAGTTACACAGAATGTTAGATGGTCAGAGTGATAACTTATCAAAACTTAAGATAACAAAAAACGAGAAGAGAGCGATACACATAAAAAATACCATAAGGTTTTATCTTTTAATTCGTCAAAAATGATATCGCTTTCTGTTCATGTCTAATTGTATAAAGCATATAATATCAACATACAAAGATAATCAGTTTATTACTTTCAACTGCAAAACTTGGACTTTGTCATAGTATTGAGCAGTTGTATAAAGTTATGATAGTCGACATTTACCAGTCTCTGGCAAACTGTTCGACTCAAGAAGTACTGTTACTTTAAATATTTTATGGCGCCCATCATATTTCTTTCATTTTTAGTTTGAAGCAACATAGGTTTTTTTTATCCGTCTTAGACTACTCTTGACTTGCACCTGATAGATACTTTGCATATGGGGTATCATAATATTTCTAAGATAAGTCAAGAAAAGAATATGGATTCAATCCATTGTGAAGAGATCTTCAAGACTTCAACAGTCAAATTTTCTTGATTTTTTTAATATTATGTCATCTGAAAATGATTCCATAAAAATGTGTCATATATATTTTTTTCTATTTAGTAGTATTAAGCCTGTTACGCAATATTGTTTTATCATTAACGTGAACATATGTATTACTAATATGGCAAAATTGTTTAATTTTGCCTTTCCCGATTGTTTCTTTGTGAGATTGTTTAAAGAATTGATGATCACCCGATAAAATAATTCTACATCTCGATTATTACTAACAAGCGTTATCATAAATTTCTGGTAATGAGGGTAAATTACATAAATCATTCAGCTTATCTTTTTCTTGATTGCGATCGATATCAGAGAAGTATTTATAACTGCAAACTCCGTATTGCTTCGTATGCAGGAATTAGATGTCGTGTTGAGTCATACTCCAAAATGTAACAAGAGGTCGCTTCTTGCGGAACAATTGCAGTATTGTGAGAAAAATGTATAAGCGAGTGGTTTCAGCGTTTTTTTTTCAAACTCAATCTAGGGTTAGGTGCTTAATGTAAAGTAATTTTTATGCGGTTAACAATCAAATATCGGCCTTTTATCAATTGCTTAATAATTACAAAACAGCTGTTTGATATTTTATCTTAACTGTCGGTTTTTAACTCAGCTTATCAAGTGGTTTGTGAATAGTAGAAACGTGTTTCTGTTGAGCTAAAAAGTAAATTTGTAAGGACCATCTTTATTACAGGTAAAAGTTTTTCGAAAAGCGAAACGCATTTAGTAACACAAGTCATGCAATTTTAAATTGCCTTGTTTTTCTCTTCATTCCTTATACCAGTCTTAAATATTTTAAGTATTTCCTTCACTGTTATGGATTTGCTCTTTTCTATAGAGATAAGTTAAGCACAATGATGTAAAAAAATTCCCCTTTTCCCCTCTTTTTTCTTTCTTGGCTACAAAGCCTGTAAATGAAAGTCATTCTATAGAAGGCCACTTGAGACATTCGATACATTTAAAGTAAATGGCATTTTGTTTGGAAGAGGATTTAAGCTAAATATTGATTTTTCTTCAGATGTGTTATGAAAACGACTACGGAATATATTTACTTATAATATGCCATCGATTTTAATTTGTACGAGCAGATAATCTAATGATAAACTTAGCAAATATTCAGATGTGACCAAAAGGTCGAAAACATTTTAGGATTGATTACTCGCAGGTTAATGCTCAAAACGGTAGGACAGAAAACAAAGTACTTATGTCTAATGGAATCTTATAGGATAAAGATGTGATACTTAAATACCATTACTTCTATCGTTGTCTACTAAAACAACACTTAGGCGTTTTCTACTATATTATGTACTGAAATATGCTGGATTATTTTAATGATTTGTTGTATCGTTGCATCGCCACTATACTGTGCTTGGATATGGTAGACGATACTTTTCAAAGTCGTGTATCAAAACAAAATATATTTGTACTAATGATAGTAATTTTTTTTATAATATATGTGCATATATTATAATAGAAAGCAACAACAACCTAATTGACAGTTTGTATCAATGATAATAAGTTCCCTAGGACCGCTGACACACGTTCAGTTCAGCTTAATATTACATTTCCAAATTACCTCTCTGCATAGAATCAAACGTAAACGTTCAAGGGTACTGTTTGTATTGAACAAACAAATATTCAGACTATTTTGGTAATAACATTTCCTTCCTTTTCAGACGCATTTCTAATTCTACGATTGCTTGATTGATTGAATTGACTTAAAGCGCCCATGAGAAATGTAACAAAACGATCACTATCTTTAGTTTACTACGATCTGTTAAGTGTTATCATAACAAGGTTTTATACTTTCTGAAGATAACTACGATCTGTTAAGTGTTATCACAACAATGTTTTATACTTTCTGTAGCTAACAACGATCTGTTAAGTGTTATCATAACAAGGTTTTATACTTTCTGTAGATAACTACGATCTGTTAAGTGTTATCACAACAATGTTTTATACTTTCTGTAGCTAACAACGATCTGTTAAGTGTTATCATAACAAGGTTTTATACTTTCTGAAGATAACTACGATCTGTTAAGTGTTATCACAACAAGGTTTTATACCTTCTGTAGATTACTATCATCTGTTAAGTGTTATCATAACAAGGTTTTATACTTTCTGTAGATTACTACGATCTGTTACGTGTTATCATAACAAGGTTTTATACTTTCTGTAGATTACTACGATCTGTTAAGTGTTATCATAACAAGGTTTTATACTTTCTGTAGATTACTACGATCTGTGAAGTGTTATCATAACAAGGTTTTATACTTTCCGTATCTTACGGTGATCTAATAAGTGTTATCATAACAAGGTTTTATACTTTCTGTAGATTACAACGATCTGTTAAGTGTTATCATAACAAGGTTTTATACTTTCTGTAGCTAACAACGATCTGTTAAGTGTTATCATAACAAGGTTTTATACTTTCTGTAGATTACTACGATCTGTTAAGTGTTATCATAACAAGGTTTTATACTTTCTGTAGATTACTACGATCTGTTACGTGTTATCATAACAAGGTTTTATACTTTCTGTATAATACTACGATCTGATAAGTGTTATCATAACAAGGTTTCATACTTTCTCTAGATTACTACGATTGTTACGTGTTATCATAACAAGGTTTTATACTTTCTGTAGATTACTACGATCTGTTACGTGTTATCATAACAAGGTTTTATACTTTCTGTAGATTACTACGATCTGTTACGTGTTATCATAACAAGGTTTTATACTTTCTGTAGATTACTACGATCTGTTAAGTGTTATCATAACAAGGTTTTATACTTTCCGTATCTTACGGTGATCTAATAAGTGTTATCATAACTGTAGGTTTTAAACTTTCTGTAGATTACTACGATCTGTTAAGTGTTATCATAACAAGGTTTTATACATTCTGTAGATTACTACGATCTGTAAAGTGTTATCATAACAAGGTATAATACTTTCCGTATCTTACGGTGATCTGATAAGTGTTATCATAACTGTAGGTTTTATACTTTCTGTAGATTACTACGATCTGTTAAGTGTTATCATAACAAGGTTTTATACTTTCTGTAGATTACTACGATCTGTTAAGTGTTATCATAACATGGTTTTATACTTTCCGTATCATACGGTGATCTGATAAGTGTTATCATAACTGTAGGTTTTATACTTTCTGTAGATTACTACGATCTGTTAAGTGTTATCATAACAAGGTTTTACACTTTCTGTAGATTACTACGATCTGTTAAGTGTTATCATAACAAGGTTTTATACTTTCCGTATCTTACGGTGATCCGGTAAGTGTTATCATAACTGTAGGTTTTATACTTTCTGTAGCTAACAACGATCTGTTAAGTGTTATCATAACAAGGTTTTATACATTCTGTAGATTACTACGATCTGTGAAGTGTTATCATAACAAGGTTTTATACTTTCCGTATCTTACGGTGATCTGATAAGTGTTATCATAACAAGGTTTTATACTTTCTGTAGATTACTACGATCTGTTACGTGTTATCATAACAAGGTTTTATACTTTCTGTAGATTACTACTATCTGTGAAGTGTTATCATAACAAGGTTTTATACTTTCCGTATCTTACGGTGATCTGATAAGTGTTATCATAACAAGGTTTTATACTTTCTGTAGATTACTACGATCTGTTACGTGTTATCATAACAAGGTTTTATACTTTCCGTATCTTACGGTGATCTGATAAGTGTTATCATAACAAGGTTTTATACTTTCTGTAGATTACTACGATCTATTACTCGTTATCATAACAAGATTTTATACTTTCTGTAGATTACTACGATCTGTTAAGTGTTATCATAACAAGGTTTTATACTTTCTGTAGATTACTACGATCTAATAAGTGTTATCATAACAAGGTTTTATACTTTCTGTAGATTACTACGATCTATTACTCGTTATCATAACAAGATTTTATACTTTCTGTAGCTAACAACGATCTGTTAAGTGTTATCATAACAAGGTTTTATACTTTCGGTAGATTTCTGCGATCTGTGAAGTGTTATCATAACAAGGTTTTATACTTTCCGTATCTTACGGTGATCTGTAAAGTGTTATCATAACAAGGTTTTATACATTCTGTAGATTACTACGATCTGTTAAGTGTTATCATAACAAGGTTTTATACTTTCTGTAGATTACTACGATCTGTGAAGTGTTATCATAACAAGGTTTTATACTTTCTGTAGATTACTACGATCTGTTACGTGTTATCATAACTGTAGGTTTTATACATTCTGTAGATTACTACGATCTGTTAAGTGTTATCATAACAAGGTTTTATACTTTCCGTATCTTACGATGATCTGTTAAGTGTTATCATAACAAGGTTTTATACTTTCTGTAGATTACTACGGTCTGTTAAGTGTTATCATAACAAGGTTTTATACTTTCCGTATCTTACGATGATCTGTTACGTGTTATCATAACAAGGTTTTATACTTTCTGTAGATTACTACGATCTGTTACGTGTTATCATAATTGTAGGTTTTATACATTCTGTAGATTACTACGATCTGTTAAGTGTTATCATAACAAGGTTTTATACTTTCCTTATCTTACGGTGATCTGTTAAGTGTTATCATAACAAGGTTTTATACATTCTGTAGATTACTACGATCTGTTAAGTGTTATCATAACAAGGTTTTATACATTGTGTAGATTACTACGATCTGTTAAGTGTTATCATAACAAGGTTTTATACTTTCCGTATCTTACGGTGATCTGTTAAGTGTTATCATAACTGTAGGTTTTATACATTGTGTAGATTACTACGATCTGTTAAGTGTTATCATAACAAGATTTTATACTTTCCGTATCTTACGGTGATCTGTTAAGTGTTATCATAACTGTAGGTTTTATACATTCTGTAGATTACTACGATCTGTTAAATGTTATCATAACAAGATTTTATACTTTCTGTAGCTAACAACGATCTGTTAAGTGTTATCATAACAAGGTTTTATACATTCTGTAGATTACTACGATCTGTTAAGTGGCTAACAACGATCTGTTAAGTGTTATCATAACTGTAGGTTTTATACATTCTGTAGATTACTACGATCTGATAAGTGTTATCATAACTGTAGGTTTTATACATTCTGTAGATTACTACGATCTGTTAAATGTTATCATAACAAGATTTTATACTTTCTGTAGCTAACAACGATCTGTTAAGTGTTATCATAACAAGGTTTTATACATTCTGTAGATTACTACGATCTGTTAAGTGGCTAACAACGATCTGTTAAGTGTTATCATAACTGTAGGTTTTATACATTCTGTAGATTACTACGATCTGATAAGTGTTATCATAACAAGGTTTTATACTTTCCGTATCTTACGGTGATCTGTTAAGTGTTATCATAACTGTAGGTTTTAAACATTCTGTAGATTACTACGATCTGTTAAGTGTTATCAAAACAAGATTTTATACTTTCTGTAGCTAACAACGATCTGTTAAGTGTTATCATAACAAGGTTTTATACATTCTGTAGATTACTACGATCTGTTTAGTGTTATCATAACAAGATTTTATACTTTCCGTATCTTACGGTGATCTGTTAAGTGTTATCATAACTGTAGGTTTTATACATTCTGTAGATTACTACGATCTGTTAAATGTTATCATAACAAGATTTTATACTTTCTGTAGCTAACAACGATCTGTTAAGTGTTATCATAACAAGGTTTTATACATTCTGTAGATTACTACGATCTGTTAAGTGGCTAACAACGATCTGTTAAGTGTTATCATAACTGTAGATTTTATACATTCTGTACATTACTACGATCTGATAAGTGTTATCATAACAAGGTTTTATACTTTCCGTATCTTACGGTGATCTGTTAAGTGTTATCATAACTGTAGGTTTTAAACATTCTGTAGATTACTACGATCTGTTAAGTGTTATCATAACAAGATTTTATACTTTCTGTAGCTAACAACGATCTGTTAAGTGTTATCATAACAAGGTTTTATACATTCTGTAGATTACTACGATCTGTTAAGTGTTATCATAACTGTAGGTTTTATACATTTTGTAGATTACTACGATCTGTTAAGTGTTATCATAACAAGGTTTTATACTTTCCGTATCTTACGGTGATCTGTTAAGTGTTATCATAACTGTAGGTTTTATACATTCTGTAGATTACTACGATCTGTTAAGTGTTATCATAACAAGATTTATACTTTCTGTAGCTAACAACGATCTGTTAAGTGTTATCATAACAAGGTTTTATACATTCTGTAGATTACTACGACCCGGTAAGTGTTATCATAACAAGGTTTTATACATTCTGTAGATTACTACGATCTGTTACGTTTTATCATAACTGTAGGTTTTATACATTCTGTAGATTACTACGATCTGTTACGTGTTATCATAACTGTAGGTTTTATACATTCTGTAGATTACTACGATCTGTTAAGTGTTATCATAACTGTAGGTTTTATACATTCTGTAGATTACTACGATCTGTTACGTGTTATCATAACTGTAGGTTTTATACATTCTGTAGATTACTACGATCTGTTAAGTGTTATCATAACTGTAGGTTTTATACATTCTGTAGATTACTACGATCTGATAAGTGTTATCATAACTGTAGGTTTTATACATTCAGTAGATTACTACGATCTGTTAAGTGTTATCATAACAAGGTTTTATACTTTCCGTATCTTACGGTGATCTGTTAAGTGTTATCATAACTGTAGGTTTTATACATTCTGTAGATTACTACGATCTGTTACGTGTTATCATAACAAGATTTATACTTTCTGTAGCTAACAACGATCTGTTAAGTGTTACCATAACAAGGTTTTATACATTCTGTAGATTACTACGATCCGGTAAGTGTTATCATAACAAGGTTTTATACATTCTGTAGATTACTACGATCTGTTTAGTGTTATCATAACTGTAGGTTTTATACTTTCTGTAGATTACTACGATCTGATAAGTGTTATCATAACTGTAGGTTTTATACATTCTGTAGATTACTACGATCTGTTAAGTGTTATCATAACTGTAGGTTTTATACATTCTGTAGATTACTACGATCCGGTAAGTGTTATCATAACAAGGTTTTATACATTCTGTAGATTACTACGATCTGTTAAGTGTTATCATAACTGTAGGTTTTATACATTCTGTACATTACTACGATCTGATAAGTGTTATCATAACTGTAGGTTTTATACATTCTGTAGATTACTACGATCTGATTAGTGTTATCATAACAAGGTTTTATACATTCTGTAGATTACTACGATCTGTTAAGTGTTATCATAACAAGGTTTTATACTTTCCGTATCTTACGATGATCTGTTAAGTGTTATCATAACAAGGTTTTATACTTTCTGTAGATTACTACGGTCTGTTAAGTGTTATCATAACAAGGTTTTATACTTTCCGTATCTTACGATGATCTGTTACGTGTTATCATAACAAGATTTTATACTTTCCGTATCTTACGGTGATCTGTTAAGTGTTATCATAACTGTAGGTTTTATACATTCTGTAGATTACTACGATCTGTTAAATGTTATCATAACAAGATTTTATACTTTCTGTAGCTAACAACGATCTGTTAAGTGTTATCATAACAAGGTTTTATACATTCTGTAGATTACTACGATCTGTTAAGTGGCTAACAACGATCTGTTAAGTGTTATCATAACTGTAGGTTTTATACATTCTGTAGATTACTACGATCTGATAAGTGTTATCATAACAAGGTTTTATACTTTCCGTATCTTACGGTGATCTGTTAAGTGTTATCATAACTGTAGGTTTTAAACATTCTGTAGATTACTACGATCTGTTAAGTGTTATCAAAACAAGATTTTATACTTTCTGTAGCTAACAACGATCTGTTAAGTGTTATCATAACAAGGTTTTATACATTCTGTAGATTACTACGATCTGTTTAGTGTTATCATAACAAGATTTTATACTTTCCGTATCTTACGGTGATCTGTTAAGTGTTATCATAACTGTAGGTTTTATACATTCTGTAGATTACTACGATCTGTTAAATGTTATCATAACAAGATTTTATACTTTCTGTAGCTAACAACGATCTGTTAAGTGTTATCATAACAAGGTTTTATACATTCTGTAGATTACTACGATCTGTTAAGTGGCTAACAACGATCTGTTAAGTGTTATCATAACTGTAGGTTTTATACATTCTGTACATTACTACGATCTGATAAGTGTTATCATAACAAGGTTTTATACTTTCCGTATCTTACGGTGATCTGTTAAGTGTTATCATAACTGTAGGTTTTAAACATTCTGTAGATTACTACGATCTGTTAAGTGTTATCATAACAAGATTTTATACTTTCTGTAGCTAACAACGATCTGTTAAGTGTTATCATAACAAGGTTTTATACATTCTGTAGATTACTACGATCTGTTTAGTGTTATCATAACAAGATTTTATACTTTCCGTATCTTACGGTGATCTGTTAAGTGTTATCATAACTGTAGGTTTTATACATTCTGTAGATTACTACAATCTGTTAAGTGTTATCATAACAAGATTTTATACTTTTGTAGCTAACAACGATCTGTTAAGTGTTATCATAACAAGGTTTTATACATTCTGTAGATTACTACGATCTGTTAAGTGTTATCATAACTGTAGGTTTTATACATTTTGTAGATTACTACGATCTGTTAAGTGTTATCATAACAAGGTTTTATACTTTCCGTATCTTACGGTGATCTGTTAAGTGTTATCATAACTGTAGGTTTTATACATTCTGTAGATTACTACGATCTGTTAAGTGTTATCATAACAAGATTTATACTTTCTGTAGCTAACAACGATCTGTTAAGTGTTATCATAACAAGGTTTTATACATTCTGTAGATTACTACGACCCGGTAAGTGTTATCATAACAAGGTTTTATACATTCTGTAGATTACTACGATCTGTTACGTTTTATCATAACTGTAGGTTTTATACATTCTGTAGATTACTACGATCTGTTACGTGTTATCATAACTGTAGGTTTTATACATTCTGTAGATTACTACGATCTGTTAAGTGTTATCATAACTGTAGGTTTTATACATTCTGTAGATTACTACGATCTGTTACGTGTTATCATAACTGTAGGTTTTATACATTCTGTAGATTACTACGATCTGATAAGTGTTATCATAACTGTAGGTTTTATACATTCAGTAGATTACTACGATCTGTTAAGTGTTATCATAACAAGGTTTTATACTTTCCGTATCTTACGGTGATCTGTTAAGTGTTATCATAACTGTAGGTTTTATACATTCTGTAGATTACTACGATCTGTTACGTGTTATCATAACAAGATTTATACTTTCTGTAGCTAACAACGATCTGTTAAGTGTTACCATAACAAGGTTTTATACATTCTGTAGATTACTACGATCCGGTAAGTGTTATCATAACAAGGTTTTATACATTCTGTAGATTACTACGATCTGTTTAGTGTTATCATAACTGTAGGTTTTATACTTTCTGTAGATTACTACGATCTGATAAGTGTTATCATAACTGTAGGTTTTATACATTCTGTAGATTACTACGATCTGTTAAGTGTTATCATAACTGTAGGTTTTATACATTCTGTAGATTACTACGATCCGGTAAGTGTTATCATAACAAGGTTTTATACATTCTGTAGATTACTACGATCTGTTAAGTGTTATCATAACTGTAGGTTTTATACATTCTGTACATTACTACGATCTGATAAGTGTTATCATAACTGTAGGTTTTATACATTCTGTAGATTACTACGATCTGTTAAGTGTTATCATAACAAGGTTTTATACATTCTGTAGATTACTACGATCTGTTAAGTGTTATCATAACAAGGTTTTATACATTCTGTAGATAACTACGATCTGTTACGTGTTATCATAACTGTAGGCTTTATACATTCTGTAGATTACTACGATCTGTAAAGTGTTATCATAACAAGGTTTTATACATTCTGTAGATTTCTACGATCTGTTAAGTGTTATCATAACAAGGTTTTATACATTCTGTAGATTACTACGATCTGTTAAGTGTTATCATAACTGTAGGTTTTATACATTCTGTAGATTACTACGATCTGTTAAGTATTATCATAACTGTAGGTTTTATACATTCTGTAGATTACTACGATCTGTTAAGTGTTATCATAACAAGGTTTTATACATTCTGTAGATTTCTACGATGTGATAAGTGTTATCATAACAAGGTATTATACATTCTGTAGATTACTACGATCTGTTAAGTGTTATCATAACTGTAGGTTTTATACATTCTGTAGATTACTACGATCTGTTAAGTGTTATCATAACTGTAGGTTTTATACATTCTGTAGATTACTACGATCTGTTAAGTGTTATCATAACTGTAGGTTTTATACATTCTGTAGATTACTACGATCTGTTAAGTGTTATCATAACAAGGTTTTATACATTCTGTAGATTTCTACAATCTGTTAAGTGTTATCATAACTGTAGGTTTTATACATTCTGTAGATTACTACGATCTGTTAAGTGTTATCATAACTGTAGGTTTTATACATTCTGTAGATTACTACGATCTGATAAGTGTTATCATAACAAGGTTTTATACATTCTGTAGATTTCTACGATCTGTTAAGTGTTATCATATCTGTAGGTTTTATACTTTCGGTAGATTACTACGATCTGTTACGTGTTATCATAACAAGGTTTTATACTTTCTGTAGGTTACTACGATCTATTACTCGTTATCATAACAAGATTTTATACTTTCTGTAGCTAACAACGATCTGTTAGGTGTTATCATAACAAGGTTTTATACTTTCTGTAGATTACTACGATCTGTTAAGTGTTATCATAACAAGGTTTTATACTTTCTGTAGATTACTACGATCTATTACTCGTTATCATAAGAAGATTTTATACTTTCTGTAGCTAACAACGATCTGTTAAGTGTTATCATAACTGTAGGTTTTATACTTTCGGTAGATTACTACGATCTGTTACGTGTTATCATAACAAGGTTTTATACTTTCTGTAGATTACTTCGATCTATTACTCGTTATCATAACAAGATTTTATACTTTCTGTAGCTAACAACGATCTGTTAAGTGTTATCATAACTGTAGGTTTTATACTTTCGGTAGATTACTACGATCTGTTAAGTGTTATCATAACAAGGTTTTATACTTTCTGTAGATTACTACGATCTATTACTCGTTATCATAACAAGATTTTATACTTTCTGTAGCTAACAACGATCTGTTAAGTGTTATCATAACAAGGTTTTATACTTTCGGTAGATTACTACGATCTGTTAAGTGCTATCATAACAAGGTTTTATACTTTCTGTAGATTACTACGATCTGTTACGTGTTATCATAACAAGGTTTTATACTTTCCGTATCTTACGGTGATCTGATAAGTGTTATCATAACAAGGTTTTATACTTCCTGTAGATTACTATGATCTGTTAAGTGTTTTCATAACAATGCTTTCTTCTTTTCGTCAGACTGCTTTGTACATGTTTGATATAAAACGTACAATGTGATTCTTACATTTTCTTTGAAAATGCATGGAAAAACTCTTGTGAGCTAACTAAGAAAGTGTCTACTTAAGACTAGAATATCCGTTACCTCTCAAAAATCTACCTGAATTTCATAAATGAAACTCATTGACTTTAGTGAGTAAGTCTAAGTATTTAATATTGCGTAGTATTGCATAACGTTATCTGAAAATCAAATAGAAATCCATTGTGTGATGCTAGATTGTTAAAAACTATAATAATAAAGTATCTTTACAACAATTTGATTGCACTGTTTTTGAGAAATACTGACGGCTATAACTGAATTAAATAGCCTAAAAGAAAATACTAGAAACATATCAATACAAAAATGTAAACTTTTACTGAAATGCCGATAATCATCTGATTGTTTTTTAAAACTATCGTTTAAAAGAAATATTTACAGACATACACAACAGAATCACAAATATAGCTTGTATTTGAAAATCTAAGTTCAGTGCTTCGCCCAAGGAAAAGTAGCAGTCATTTTAGTTATGATGAATATTACTATACAAGTTGACGATCTCAAACAAACTAATTGTCGTGTTTATAAGAAGAATATTGAAGGCCTTTGATTTTAAAAATGTAAAGTTCATCATTCTTCGATAACATTCTCTTTAAAAGATCGTTTCATATTTGTATTTGAAGTTGATCACGATTTTTATTATACAAGAATCAATATTTGAAACATTCTGCTATACCTCGGCATTCCTTGCGTAAAGCGTCTCTAGTTTTTGTAAATCATTCAGCTTTATCTCAGATGTAATCAATATTGCAGCAATGTTTTAGAAATTATATTTTGTAGAAACTGGATTTTATAATATATCACTTTGTTAATACAACTTTCAAGAGTAAAAGTCAAATTGCATTTGCATGCCATATTTATCCTATTTCCCAGTTTATGATACTCATTTTGCCTTTTGTAGACATGCCCATTTTTAGTATAACATCGTTTGCCTATGTACGGTAAATAATATATTGTACCGCAATTGACAGTTCATCCTGACAAGTAATTTTTTCTGTAACTGCCGCTTGAAAAACTGATTAGAGTTTCTATATTCGGAACGTGGTAAAAAAGTGACGTTATGGTGTTTATTTCAGTAGCTTAAGCTGTCACTTTACCGATCATCCAATCACAGCGAAGCAGTTTTCTCAGGTATACCTGCGTCTTGCAATCTACCCGCATCCAGAAAAATGTGCCTGAACGGCGACAAAGTTGCTGTGTCATAATTGTGGCTACGTTGCTTACGTGTTACTAAGTCAACCCCTCGCATGTCATATTCTTATATTGCATACATGTACACAGCTCATTTGTAAGATGTCTTTTGAACTGGAAAGCGATTTTGTTTACGTTCGAATTTCTTTTGGACGCTGATTAGAGCTGTGGAAGACACTGGAATGACAGATTTGACAGGTATTAAAAAGCGGAGTTCGAAAGAAACACATTGGGCGGCGCTTTAGGATTTCGCACACCAATAAAATCGTGTAACTTCGACAAACTTCGTAAAATGTCAGTTTGTTCCGGTACATATCGGAACAAAGTTCGGACGATGATAATCTCTATATCGTAAGAAACATATTTCGGACATTTCGAAGGATTATTCATAAAATCGGGAACAATAAAAAATATTTTATAAAACCAACTTCTTACCCCACAAATAAATGATATTTATAGTTTTTATTACTTTGATAAACGTACTGCCTTTCCTTATCGAGACAATGATTCCGGAAGAAAATGGCTGCCATTTGCAGAGATAAAAACGGTCGATTTACAAAATGTGAAAAATCAGGTATAAAACCCAAGTCAAAAAGTATCCAGAAAGTAAAACAAGATCACCATTATCATCTTCCACATGTGTCTGATGCAGAGATTTGATTTGAAGTGTTTGCTGGAGAGAATACATGGAAATCGGGACGGAGAATCGTCGAGTTTTCTGTGCTTCTATCAAATTTGAGATTTTTCGTAATCGTCTGGGACAGGAAGTTCCAGCTCATAGATGTGTCCACAATCACTCTTGTAGTGCTCGATTAATGGAGAGTGTGAGTGGAGAAAAGGGAGTGAAAGAATTGATAGAAGAAAGAACACCATTAGAGATATTAGAAGATAGTGACAAAACATTTATTGCTCGACTGAAAAAAAAACTTAATATTAGTATTAAGAAGAAGTTAGACAAATCCACATTGTCAAGAACATAACCTCAAGTCTCTATTCTCTTCATCAAAAGAAAAATGTGAAATTAAGCAAGACAGTAATCATGCATATTCAGAAATGTTTAAAGGATGCCTTTGCAAAGAATGCTAGAAATAGTTCAGAAATGACAGAGAATCTTCAGGCTCTTATCTCCAATCAATTTGGTGATCACAGTTTATGTGCACCACGTTTGTGCGGGTGCAAACGCAGACCAGGGGAAAAGTACATACATCGAAGCTTGCCATACAAGGGAGCTCTAAAGGATAGAGAGCTACGTATAGAACTTAAAAAGGTGTTTGAACCTGTTATACAGAACTATGAACAGTACCCTGACTTAGGCTTCTCACAACGTGAACATGCGAATAGAGAAGTCAGTTTGAGGGTCCCAAAATCTCTCCATTATGGAATTCTGAATCACTTGACTTTAGAGTTCACGCAACAGCTGCGTTTATCAACGAAGGTCGAAGCTATATTTCAATGGAAACAATTGTTCAGTTATAGTTATTGTTCAGTTAGTTGCATGTCTGTTATTTATTGGACTGTGGCAAACTATACCACATATATTTCTCAAAATAATCTGAGGAAATATGATCACATTTTGACTTAGCAAAATTTTGAAAAATGCTGTTTATTTATTTTGATTCAAGAAGTCACCATCCACTCATCGTCTTGCATGCTAGTTTTACAAAAGTTTTCCGTCTTTTTTGTTTTGTTATGAATGTTTCTTTATTGATAGTTGTTTTTTATTGTTGTTTTTATGTTAATTTCATTTTTACAGCGTTCTTGTTCATGTTCAGATGTCACAGTTACCATCATGTGTAGTCCCTTACAGAGTGGCTTCATACTTAGTACGTCATAATTTTATTTCACATTGATATTTTTTTCTTTGAAACTCTTTTGAAGAGTTCTTTTGAAGACATTCTTGTTGATAACACTCAGTTGTATTTCTTGCTGGCTTAACATTTGGCTTGTATTTCAAATGGTTAACTTTTGAACGCTGTTGTAGTAGAGATATTTTAATATGGCACTTCCACTCCCTTGCCTGTTATAAAGCTTTTATGGCAATGTGGTAGAGTGTTTGCTTTTTGTTCAAGAGTTCAAATCCAGCTCAGGGCAAGTGAATTTTTCAGTTAACAGTTTTAATATTTCTGTGCTCCGTTAACAACAATAAAACAGTGTTGGCAATTTCGGACTATACTATAACCCTTTCAAGTATTCAGTAATTAACTATTAGCACGCTAGTCTTACTCATTTAATTGTACATGTTTTTTGAACTCAGTATACTATTTCAGGTTAACACTTCAGTTGGGCTTTCCCCTGAAGAGCGCACCAAGACGTATGTATAGACATGTGCTATGCAGAGAAAGCGTATTTATGAAAGCTTCAAAGCGCCGTCGCCTTGAACTGAAACAAGAATGGGCTATAAAACAAGGTGCTCAAGAACTTCTAGAAGGAACCTCTTATCAGTCTGGTTAGTTGTATACATTACATTGATAAACCGCTTGCATGTCTGACCAACTGATGTAACGTCATTGAGCTTCTGTCCAATATTCTTTACGCCCGGTACATTCGTCATTATGTTTGGTACTTACATCATTATGAGCAGTAGATACGGCATTACTTGCAGTGAAACAAGCATTATGTTCAAACATAATGACGAATGTACCGTAAGAATATTTGACAGAACATAATGCTTGTTTCACTGCAATTAATGCCGTAACTACTGCTCATAATGATGTAAGTACCAAACATAATGACGATACAACTGCACGTAATACTGTTGCCACTACAAATAAAGAAGTTATTACTGCACGAAATGCACTAACTACTGCAAATAATGTCGATTGTACCGAACGTATATAAGGCTGGACAGAACGTATTGATGAATGTACTGCACACATCAACAATAGTGATATTAAGGCAGAAATGGCGTTCCATACTTTACACTGAATATGAATTATAACACACAGACAGGACGGAAGAGTTTTCGGAACAAATATAAAACTAATTGGATGAATGAGTTTTCCTAATTACAAAGAAGACAAAATGCATTCCAAAATCTTTTTTCTTAGATATTACGTGCAAGATATTGCCTATTCTATTCAGTTGTTCACTGGCATTACCAGTTTAACAAATGTATTTATCGGAAAACCTGGTCTATTTGTCAACTCGTTTTGCTCAAACCTCGTGATTGGCGACGAAACTGTCAAACACGATACATTAAAAGGTTTTAATTTTTTTGAAAAATGAAAAACGCATTTCAGGAAAAACCATAATCAGAAAACCAAGCCTCCCACACAATAAAAGAGTACAGAGGAATCGAGAGCATAAATTTATACATTGATCAAATAAAAAGAGGCACCACAAACAATTTACGAAAATGAGAACACATTGGCGTTACCGCCTTGGAACGGTCAGTGGCAAAACATTTGCCACTTGGGGTTTAAACCAGGTTCTAGAGTGCACCAACCTCACACTTGCCCAGACAGGTTCTCTTTAGAAAAGACTGTCTTGGTGAATTTAGTCCTACCCACCGATCAACTTGACAATGCTGCATGCAAAAGCACACAAGCGTATCAAACATAAAAAATGGCATTGTAGAGCGAAAAGGATAGGTACTCAATAATTTTACTAAAAACACAGCATTTGGAGTCAAATCAGCAAGAACACGATGGAAGTAATAAAAGAAACTGATCGAGTTTCCACGTCTATTTCAAGATTTCCTTTGAAACCTTAACTCTCAAACCCCTGCCACCTTCATGTAAAAAAAGAGGAAAGCAAAGCGAGCAACTGTAGAAGTGTTAATCACTATAAGGCAGGGCGCTGTAGAATATCATGTTGGTAGCCTTTCATTTCTTTTTATGTCTAAAGCTTCATTGCTGTAGATAGCGTTTATGTCCAAATGCAAAGTTGATGATAACAGACTTCAGCTTCGTACGTGTTATATTGAATATGGTGTTCACCTTTTAAGCAAAATTTTTGTTGGATGTAAAGCGACATAATCAGTGTAGAAATGTGTACACGTAATCTCATTTCCAGGTACCTTTGAAGGTTAAATATAAACAATACTAGGAACAATTTGTCATCTTTATTATAAATTTATGGAAAGGATTTTGATATGCACAGTCGTCAAAACCTGTAACACACCTATGAGCCTTTCATACAAAATGTTAAATAATAACAAAAAATCTAGCAATGTCGCTTGATAAATTATATAACCTTCTCTTCATACAATATGGTATAAAGCATAAAATATCAATATATAGTGCAAGATGATTAAGTTATCAAAATCAACTGCAAATGAAGAATAATACATTATCGTGTCTAGACACTGTCAGAGTACATAACAATTGTCATAATTGTCTAGATTTACCAGTCTCTGCCATATTTTACTTGAGAAGTTTGCAGCTATAAGTTTAAATAGCTTATCGCGCCCATCACATTTCGTGATGTTAGTTCGAAACATCAAGGAATTGTGTTTTTTTTTCTGTCTCTTAATATTCAGTTGATTGATATTTTGGAGTATCACAATATCTATAAGATAAGCCAAGAAAATAATATAGATTCAATACCTTCTGAAGAGACATTGAGCCGTAGTTTTGTAATTTCAGATTGTCTTTATGTTTAAGTCACCTGAACACGAATTGCTCAAGGGTACGCTGTTAGGATAGTTGATTGTCCGTCGTCGTCTGTCGTCAACATTTTCCTTCAAACGAAATCTCCGAAACCTCTGGGATAATTTTAACTTCATAGGAATGTTTTTCAGGTGGTCTTGTTTTTTAATTCAATAAAATTAAATTGTTTTATTTAGAGCTCTGGTTGTCATGGCAACCGTAAGGAAAAACTTTAAAAATGTTTTCCTCCAGCTCGATTTCAAAAATATTTTTTTAAAAATGTTTCTTCAAGGCATTTGGATCCCTTTGCCTACAGAGGTCGAGGCATGTTTTCACATTATGACTGTATGGAAAACTTTAAAATTTCTTTTCCTCAGAAACCACTAGCCTGTTTTCAAAATAATTTCACAAAAATGTTCCTTATATTCCCTTTATCAAATTCTTTCAAGCCACTTGGATATGGACAATTTTTAAAGTCTTTTCCTCAGAAATCACAAGAATAATTTCCAAAAAATGTTGCATAGGTAACCGTTTGTCGAATTTTTTCAAGCAATTTGGTCCCTTAAAATTTTGCTTACAGAGGACGGGGCCTGTTTTCACTACATATGTTCCTTTAAGATCACTATATATCTTCTCTTAAGATCACTGGCACAATTTGAAATTTGTTTTTTACAGAAATCCTTCTTATGTAGCGTTTAATGAAATTCCTTCACACCTTGTTGGTTTTAAGAAAAACATGGTTGACGCGGCGCGGCAGGTTTTCAGTAAACAACTATATAAAAAAAATGAAAATCTTCAAAGAAACAAATTGACAAATTGATCTGTGTTCTATTTTTGGAAAAATAACAATATTTACAATGGTTCTCATGTGCGCGATAAAAGGCCATCATCAGTACTTTTGTTAATTTAACATATTCTTGGGGAAAAACATTATATGTTATTTTTTTCTAATTGTGTTAAGCCTGTTACACAATATCGTGATGTCATTAACGTGAAGCCGAATATCTATTAATATCTAATTTGCTAGAATCGTTTTATTTTGCCTTTCTCGATTGTTTCTTTCTGAGTCTCTTTTAAAATATCGCTTGAGTACGTAATAACCCATACTTACGATTTTTGCTAACAAGCATCATAAAACGTCTCTGGTAATGAGGGTAGTTTACATAAATCATTCAGCTTATCTTTATCTTAACTGCGATCGATATCAAGAAGTATTTATAACTGCAACCTCAGCATTGCTGTTGAAATCTGCAATATTTTGCAGGAATGAGATGTTTTTATACTTCACAATGTGGCAAACAGTTGCTTCTATGCGGAACAATTAAAGAAATAAATGTATAAGCGCAAGATTTCAGCGTATTTTGCTCCACTAGAAGAGTGTGGAGGTGGGATCACTAATATTTATTTTTATCCCTGCGTCCGTCAGAAAGTTTGTGTCACTCATAGCTCCTAAATTACTTGAAATGGAATCACGAAACCTTCCATAAGTGTTAGCCATGATGAGTTTTTGTGCAGCTGGAGTTTTGTTTGCAGCTCGCCCCAAACGTCTGTTTGTCTGTGTCTGTCTGACGTTCTTTCTGACAAAGGCACAAGGTGGGGGCACCTGTGTCCTGTGGACAGATTTCCAGTAATGCTTTTTTATCAATATGGAGGTAGATTTATTCTAGAGTTCACTGTAAACCAATGCTTATGCATTTCACAATCAAATAACGGTATTGCCATTTGATATAGTAACTTCATACACTACAGAATAACAACAGCCGGTTTCTTAGTCAGCTTATCAACTGGTTTGTAAACAGAAGAATCAATCAAGTGGTAAAGAAGAATCATGAGTCCGTTGACCTAAAAACAATTTTGTAATAACCAATTTTACTACAGTTAAAGGTTTTCAAAAAGCCAAATTCATTAGGTAATACATGTGATTTTAAATTGCCTTGTATGACGAGTATTTTTCTTCATTCGAGATACACAATTTTAGTCTGAAACATATTAAATGTTCATAAAATTTGATTAATATCAACAACAATCTTTTTTTAGATATCACAAGTCCTCAACAATATCTTTTACATGTGTTTTTAAAGATTTTTTCATTTCCTTTTTATTTCTTACTTTGTCATAAAGCAAATACATAAAAGTCATTCTACAGTAGGCCACTCCGGTGACAAACGATACTTTTTATGTAAATAACAATGTGTTTTGAAGGGTTTTTAATTAAGCTGTAGATTAATTTTTATGCACCCATCGAAGATGAGGGGGCATTTAGTTTTGCCAATGTCGGTTGGTAGACACTTAAGTTTCCGACCAATATCTAGAGAACCCTTGAACCCATCTTCATCAGACTTGGTTTGAAGGTTGGACATGACTAGCAAATTACCCGTTTAGTTTTTCAGGGTACCAGGTCAAAGGCCAAGGTCACTGTGTCCTTGAATAGCAAAGTATTTTTCGATCAATAACAAAGGATAAGGCGCTAGGGAGCATATATGTTTTACAAAGATCTCTTGTTCTGTAATTGCTATATGAAAATTTCGACTTCAGGCTTCAGTGTTCTGAACTACATATTTAGAAACTCTGAAATGATTTTAGAGAAAATGCAGATAATCGTTTCTGGTATTCATATTCATGTTGGGAATCAATTAATGCTAGATTATTGGCTGTGCTTCCATAAAATTGACATTTATCATAAGTTGTTTAATGTGTGGCTTTTGACAAACGCAAAAATTGCAATTTATGAAATTGATCTTACAATTTTGTCAACTGAAATAATGTTTTAAGTAGGAAAATAAAATGTTAACCACAATCAGATTAGAATTGGTTGTTGGCACAAAAACAAATGGTTTTTATTTTAAACAACATAATTAAGACTAGAAAATCGTTCCCCATTTCTAAGAAAAACATTTACTTATAATCTTGCCACCGATTTTAGATACGCATATGAGCGGACAATCTGATGATAACCTTTGCAAATTTTCAGATGTGACATTTTAGGATTGATTACTCGGAAATTTAATCTCAAACGTGTACGAGAGAGGATAAATTACTTCTGTTTAAAGGAGTCTTATAAGATAAGGATGTAATATTCAATACCATTAGACGTATCCATGTCTATTGATAAGAACCCTGGGCGATTTTTGCTAAACCAGAAATTGAATATAGCATGGAAAACAGTCAATTTTAACCAGTACTTAAAGACTTGATAAACTGAATATCATTAACTTCTTTTAATTACGAAATGTCGTTATGTGTTGTATCTTTCGTTAGGTTGTGATGTATTGTTGCATCGCTATTACACATATGCTTAATGTGTGAATTACTCTTATTATAAGTTTTAATGTTTCCATTACTAAATGCGACCTGAGGTCCTTGAACACTTTTGGAAGAGCGTAACTAAAGAGGTACTTCCGCAATTTTCATCCGAAATGAATCTGCTTAACATTTATGCACCATCTGGGTAACCCCGTTTATAATCCCCATTAATGGTTAAGCAGGGTTCGGGAAACCATCCCCTACTAACCTCAAAATGTGCTAATACGAGTATAAAAAGTGCAATGTATATATAATTTATGTGATTATACACATCTGTACAAATAGCAGGAAAGTAAATGGCATTTGCGAAATTTAATTGTCCTTTTTTCTTTTGCGAAAAAAAAGAAAGAAAGAAAGAAAAAAACTTTTTTTAAAAGATTTTCTAGAAGAGTTTGCTAAAATGAATGTGGTTGCATGACTTTAAGGTTTACTGTAGAGTGAAACAGTTTTTTCACTTTGATTAACTGTAGAGGTGTATCATAAAGTTTTGTTCTTACAGTCTTTGTAAAAACATATTGAGAATTTACTAGTCCCTTAGTTTTGAAGTGTTTTAACAAAAACAGTCAAAACTCACTATGTAGTCTTTTTGTAACGCCAATGCCAATCGATTCTGATCGATTTTTCTCCAAACCAAAATCTTAAGACAGGAATATGAGATTACTTGTTAGACATAAAAACATTTTCACAAAAAAATAGTTTCCTGGACAACAACAAGACCATCTGACGGCAATGATACCGTTATCGTTTTTATTATCCCCCGCCAAAGGAATCGGGAGGGGGATATTGTTTTGGCGTTGTCCGTCCTTCCTTCCGTCCGAATTTCGTTTCCGCGCTATTTCGTGACAACTACTGACTGGATTTCAATGAAACCTTGTGGGAACTTTCAAGACCAAAAGAAGATGCGCATATCCTCGGCATGTTCTGGTTTGACCCTTCAACACAGATTTATTGCCCTTGATTATTTATGCAATATGTATACAGAGTAACATTCGTTTACGCGCTATTTCTTAGCAAATTCTTATTGGATTTCAACGAAATTTTATGGGAAACACCAATACCAAAAGAAGATGCGCATATCATTGGCATATCTTGGTGAGACCATTTGTTACAGAAGTATGGCCTCTGAATAGTATTTCGCTTTCGCGCTATTTCTCTGCAACTCCTACAAGGATTTCAACGAAACTTTGTGGGAACTTTCAATACCAAAAGGAGATGCGCATGTCATTGGCTTGTTCCGGTTTGACACTTCAACTCAGAGTTATGGCCTTTGATTAGTTATTCAGAATGTAATCAGAGTAACTTTCATTTCCGTGCTATTTCTCGGCAACTGCTTAGGATTTCAGTGAAACTTAATGGGAACCATCACTACCAAATGGAGATGTGCAAGTTATTGGAATGTCCCGGTCGGACCATTTAACATAGAGTTATGGCCCCTTAAAAGTTGTTCACTATGAATAAAGAATAACACTTTTTTCTTGAAGCTGAAGATGAAAATTTAGTGTTTTTTTTTTAATGAATGACCAAGAAAAGCATTATTTCTCCTGATCAGTGGTTTGACCAAAATTTAAAAAGTGTTATTCATCATCGAGAGGGTTATTTTCAAAATGGGGATGGTTGGTGAAACTTGGATGTTGAGTTATATTTGCCATTGCTGTATCAAAAAAAAAACAGTCTTGACAAAAGTTGAACATTTAAATATAAAAGGAGCTGTTTCTTAAAGTTGTTCCATGATTTCCTGAGAATTGTATAAAATTGTTTAATTTCTTGATCAAGATATGCCCCTGGGTCAAAATTGGCCTTATCTAGGGGGTCAATTTTTTTACATAGGAATATTTTGGGAAAACTTTATAAAATCTTCATGTCAGCTTATTTTGAGAAAATTTCATAAAATCTTCTTGTCATAAACTACTAGGCCTAGCACTTAGATATTTTGCATGGAGCGTCAGCTAGAGGTCTTCTACCAAGTTTGTTACAAATTTTGTCCCTCGGGTCAAAATTGGCTGTACCACATGAGCCACTTGATTTCACATGGACTTATATAAGGAAAACCTTAAAAATCTTCTTGTCTGAAACCACAAAGCCAAGGGCTAAGATATTTTGCATGGAACATTAGCTAGAGGTCCTCTACCAAGATTGTTTAAATGAAGCTCATATGGTTATTAAGGGCCCGACCCTGGGGTCACTTGATTTTACATAGGCTTATAAAGGGAAGACTTAAAAAATCTTCTTGTCTGAAACCACAAAGCCTAGAACTTAGATATTTTGCATAGAGCATCAGCTAGAGAATATTTACCAAGTTTGTTAAAAAATGTAACCCTTGGGTGAAAATTGGCTCTACCCTGGTGGTATTTTGAATTCATATAGATTTGTATAGGGAGAACCTTAAAAAGCTTCTGATGGTTGTTTCAACAGTATACCCAAAGCTTAAGTATTCAGATGAGCGATCCAGGGCCATCATTGCTTCCCTGTTGAAAATGTTTTGACATCATTTCTCTTAAATGAAATCATTTAACATAAGAGCTATTTCTGCATAGCACAGCTCAACTTTTATAGGAAATGATTTATTATAGAAAAAAGATACCAAATTGACTCGTGACTCAAATTCCAAGTTCAAAGATTTATGTAAACTTTACTGCCCTATTCCAGTGATTTGTATAATTCGGCAGGGGAAATCAATTTAACGAATTTGCTTGTTACTTTCTAATTTATCTGCTGTATCAACTTACTATTCTTAACAAATTATCGCGTGAATATTCCTACTGATTCACACTATAACGGGGAAATGGAGCAGGTTACTGTCCTGTCCTGTCGCACTATTCTGTGGCATTCATTGTGGGGATCATGTACACTATCTCTACATAGAAATTAGATTGACAGCGAACTATTATATAACACACTGATGGATTTGAAAAAAGAAAACAAATCATTTATTTAAGCATACAGACACAATTCACGATTCATTAACTATCTTAATAAATTTGGGTAACCATGAAATACATCAGTCTATAGTAAAGAATGTTTTGGAGACTTCCTTTTCAAAACAATCACCTTCCATCAACCGTATATTTGTGTGGAAAGAGAGACACATTTGTTTTACATAGCAGAAAATGCTATGTTGCTTCTTTTTTGTGTCCTGTTGGAACGTATAGAATTGCCATGTTTTTGCATGTAGATGTTTGAATATTTATGATAAGCCAACAGCAATTTTGAGATCAAATGAAATGTCCTTAAAAGGAAATATGTCAATAGTAGAACTGAAATCGTAACTGCGACCCAACACATTCGAGTGAATAATAATTGTAAACTTTCCAAGCTCGTATGGTGTTTTCAATCTGATTTCTGACATCTCTGAAATGACATTAAAATGGACCTGAAATAGCCAAACACATGTTTAGACGATTCATTTAACAAGTCAGGTAGGCTGGACAATTTACGTCAGAGTAGATTACTTGACCGTTTACTCCTTTTTGCAAGAAAGTATATGTTTGTGTTTAAAACGTCTTTTGGAATAATGTGACTTTTCCTTTGTGTTGAAAGGTTGTGGATCAGGATACATAACATAATGACGAAAACGGATGTAGTTACAAAACATTTACATGTGGGACAATAAGACAAAAGGCGATAGTTTGAATGAAGAAAAGTTTGAAGGAAATATGCATTCAAATTATGTATTTGAAATAATTTCATTCTTTAGACTAACGTATTTTCAGTCTTTGGACTCACGTTACAATAATTCGGCATAAATTTATTATCTTGTCTCCCTCATTTACGCTCACTTCGAAACAACTTAGAACCGTCGGATATGACTGAGCTGAGGTCATTAGATTGACCTTCTAAAAAAAGTCACTTATTTATATCTCCTGCCCAGATACTGAAAATAGGAAATTCGACCGTCTATTTGAAAAAATTGAAAATCATTCCTAGCAATTAAGAAACAGTTAATTTGAAAACCCGTCAGAGAAACGATTGCGTATTTTATCTTAAATCCATTTAAATGAAAAGGTTTGTGCTTTTTATTTACACGTGTCTTTCAGCGACGACTGTCTGTTGTATAATTTTCATTTGACACTGATTAAAAGGTAGCTTATGACAAAAAGATATATTCGAATTCGATCATTACAACTTTTTAAAATTTCCAATGTAAAATGAAACGAGCTCATCAAAAATAGCGATATAATTTCTAATAAAGTTGATGAACACTGAAGAAATCTTCTGAGCAAAATACCAAACAAAGTGTCTTCTTAAGACTAGGATATCCGTTACTCTTCCAAATTCTATCTGAATTTCATAAACAAAACTCATTTATATCACTCATTCAGACAGAAGCCTATTATATTTAGATGGACATTGTTTATAGTGTCTATTTTAAACTTTTTATCAGACGGAATGTCTTCAGTGATGTAAGGCACCAAGTAATAAATATTGCATTATATGCTGTAGCCTTATCTAAAAGTCAACTAGAAATCCAGTGTATGAATTAAAAATGTTTGAAAAAATATTACAATGATGTCTCTTCACAACAAATATGTTGTAATGTTTTGTTAGAGAAATATTGCTAGCTATAATTTCATTGAATAACTTGCACGAGGAAAGTTGATAATACTCAAACCTCAAGATCGTATTTAACTTTGATGTGAAGCAAACAATCATTATAAATCACAAAAGTTACTTACATATACTTTTAAGACATCACCTTAAATTTACAAGTGTTTGCCAATAGTTACCATAAATCAGGTACAGTGTGCTTTCAGTCTAGATATTCTAACAATACAGATATAACATGAGTATTTCTAAAGAACAATAGGTTCTAAATGATAATGTAGTCTTGAAAGATTCCGCAAAATGCAATCACTACAGATTTCTGTCTCTAAATAAGACAATGTACACAATTTTCAGTAAGTGTATAGCTTTACGCTTCTTACTGAAAAATAATATACGGTTAGAGTGTTTGTAATGTCTGAAGCAAGTTCTGGCTGCCCGTAAAGGTAAGATAAAATCACGGTCCATACCCCAGGTTGATTGGTGCCTTGGAAATGATGGTCTCAGTATAATCATCCTTTCATAAATCTTAGACTTTTAGATTTGACAAATTTCACGAGTATCGATGTCTCTTCGTGTTTTAAATATGCAGCTGAAGCAAACTAGATTATAATTTTAGCCATTGTTTATGAGTTAAACCCTAAACTTTCAAATATTTCATTTTCTTCAAAAACATGTAAATGTGAATTGTATTGAATGAATCATTACGCAATGTCAACATGTCAGTCAAAAACTCAATACAACTGGCAAACTGAATACACCTGTATGAGTTTTTATATAGAGTTTTTTTTTTGTACCATATTTATCAGAAATGTACACTTATTTGGTTGATATATGCCTTAAGAAAAACGCAGTTAAGCACATATTCTTCTTTTAATAATCAATTATTTGTCACGTTAAAGAGAATGAACCAGTAACATATACGCATCATATCATTGGTAAAGTTTCGGATATGTTCGTCTAAACAGAGGAGGAAAGGTTCTAGTGATCACGCTGAACAATGGAAATATAGAATGAATGATCTGACAGAGCTAGAAAGCGTTAACAGTGCACTGTGATATTAATGTCGTCATTTTTTTTGGACGAGACGGTTCGTCAGCCTGGCATTAAACTGCCCTGCAGTATTGCAGTATTAGGCTGTTACATAAGCATAGTCAAATTCCTCGTGCAAATACATTTAAAGAGGAAGTTAATGACTTTATCTGTTCTAGTATAGGCGCGTTGATGAATGAAAGGAGGTGGATGTGACATGAAATCGTCTTAAGATGATCTTTTATACATGATCATTTATGTAAAGTAGAAAAACAAAACGGAAAAAAGGCTTTTTTTAAACATGGAAATATTCCTTGTAGTTAGATCCGACATCGCTTTACCGTAAAACATAATGGTTTTTACCATGAAAGCACCTTACCTTTTGTTAAAGAGAGAAACCTGACTCGATATTCAAAACATGCCCGACTGATAAATGTGTCCTTTCAATAATTTCTTTTCCGGGTATCTTATATCTGTCGGACCGATAATAGTTTATTAATGAGGCTGTCAAATAGACATATTTAAATGCAATCTCCCACGCAGTGATCTCCCCTTACAGGATTAGATCTCTGCCGTCACAACATTTTCGTCAAGATTTTTCGGAAACATAAATATTATGAGAACAATTTTTAAAGGCGTTAACAATTTTGACGTTGCAGGATCTGCATATTCCAAGTAACCTGTTTGCCTCTACTACTGTACTAAAGTTCTTTTTAAACAGAACTGAAATGTTGTCAATCATATCGGCAGACTTGACACCAGAGCTCAAATTATAGTGTCGCTTTTTATCACAGATGAAACAATTTTTAAACGGTTTCTTTGGCGAATGCGCCATCTTGACACAATTATGTGATAAGACCATCATCACGTGATTGGTGTGAAGGCAGTGGTTACTGAGCGTAGCGTAACCGGTGCGCGGAGTTTGATTTAAATGTCGATCGATTGTAAATTAAGTAAGTACAATTAATTGACGTTTCTTTCGAAAAAAAAGAACCCGTTTTTCGCCATTTTGAGTACATTTGAAATTAAAAGCCTGCGTAAAAACTATATACATGAATAACGCTGGAACCCCTGTCATTTAAACGTAACATTCATAGACGTACATTTTTTATTGAATGTTTTTACCCTGTATTTTTTTAAGCAACTGACTCACAGAATTTAGCTGAAAATTGTTTTTCTTTAAAATTTAAGAGAAGTTTATATACTATGGAAAAAAACATAATATTATGCTTAATACACCATAAAAACTGGAAAAAAAAAGTTTTTGGATTTGAACCCATGACCTTTCGGTCAGTAACATATTGAGCGACGATCTACACCACTGAGCCACAAAGAAATCAATTTAATTACATTAGTATTTACCCCGTGACTAACGGGATAAATTTTTCACCGATAAAAGTGTGTAAAACTTTATATTTTGATATTTTTCTGTAACAAAAAATGAGTCAGTAACTTAGTTTAGATATGTTCTTCACAATTACAGCAAGAATTTCTAGATGTATAAACATTTTCGTTTTTTTTTTTTTTTTTTTTTTTTTTTGCTTTTTTCATCGTCGGCACATCTGTGAGTCAGTCGCTTTAAAGTGTTAATTTATAGATAAAGCTACGAATGCCAACAAAAATGAGAAAAACATTTTTCAGTATTGAAGTAATATCTTCATCTAGAAATTTTAGGTTTGAGAAAACATTCCATGATCAATATATTCATATTCATGTGTACACATTTTCAATATTAAAAGACGCCATTTGAGTGTCTGGTTCTAAATTATATGTTGATGTAGGACACTAAAGTTCGTGGTTTGATGAGACGTTTGACACTAAACACTAGTGTGGTAATAAGCATTATCTTAAAGCAAATGCACAGCAAATTTTAACTTTGTTCGTGTTCATTTCATATATAAGGTCTTGAATAGTTTAATGAATTTATCTTTAAAAACAATTAAGTTATTGAAGGATCAAGAATTTTCGTTCTGGCAGACAAATAGGCAGACAGACGCTGCTATCATGTATTGTGTTAACTTTAGTATCTATTAATATAGCAAGTTTCAAGACTATTAAAGTTATCCTAGCAACCAGACATTGAGGACGAATGGACTGGGGGACGGTTCCTAAATTTGCCACCAATGTGTCACTGTTAAAGGTCTGAGAAGCACTGTTTTTGTGACTAATGCTTCGGTTTCAAACTCAAATTCATATTTCATATAAAAAAAACGATTTTAGCATTCGGAAAACGTTTGCATGCGGTAATTAATGTGTTTGAAACTCTTAGTTCAGTGTTTTGCAAAGATTTAAATGAAGTCTTGTTGCTGCAAAAATTAAAGCAGCGTTTGTTTCCGGAATGTCGAATTACACAAAGCTGCATGCTGTTTTGGTACAGCAATAAAAGCACTGTAAAGGTTGTTTTCCAAAGTTGTTTTTCCCCCGAAACAACCTGATTTTCATGTTTATAAGAGGAATGTTGACGAAATGTGCTTTTAGAAATTTAAAGTTCATCGTCCATACATTCACTCCATAAAGATCGGTTGATATTTCTACAAGATTTTCAACAGTTCAATTATTGAAAACGAAACTACATGACGAATCAATTTCTTTTTCACTGAATTCCCTTGAAACGTTGCTGGAAGTCGGTTTGTTTTTTTTCTTGAATGTTACGGTCGTAATTGAAGTTGATCACGATTTTATAATACCAGAATCAATATTTAAGGGAAAAATTCTTTCTTCATTCTTTGCGACAATTTTCTCTAGGAAAGAATAGGATTTGTTTGTAAATCATTCAGCTTTATCTCAAATGCGATCGATTTATTGTTACACTATTTGAAAAATACAAGTTTTATAACAAAAGGCGACAAACACCCGCTAAGGCATCGCAGTGGACAATACAATCTTATGTCATCTATATCTGCATAGTTTCACGACAAATGAACGAAACAAACATGCGATTGATAAAGTCCGGGAGGTGTGAGTCAAGCAAAGCAGTACAAGTTGCTTGAAATTAATGGAGCTCAACCATAGTACAAGTCCTAAATGGAGCTCAACCATAGTACATGTCCTAAATGGAGCTCAACCATAGTACATGTCCTAAATGGAGCTCAACCATAGTACATGTCCTAAATGGAGCTCAACCATAGTACATGTCCTAAATGGAGCTCAACCATAGTACATGTCCTAAATGGAGCTCAACCATAGTACATGTCCTAAATGGAGCTCAACCATAGTACATGTCCTAAATGGAGCTCAACCATAGTACATGTCCTAAATGGAGCTCAACCATAGTACAAGTCCTAAATGGAGCTCAACCATAGTACATGTCCTAAATGGAGCTCAACCATAGTACATGTCCTAAACACATGAAAAGAGAACAAGACAGGGTTCGTAATGTGAAACAAAATATTAAAAAATTGTTGAGGTTGCGATTAAAACGAAAGTAGCTTTACAGTCTTTGGAGGTGTTACGGGACTCAAGATTGGAGTAAAAGAAATTTATGAGTTTGATTGGTGATGCTGTAAGATCTACTAATAAAAACTGGCTTAGAAAGACGGTTGAAAATAGAAACAAGTGTTTTCCAAACGTTAAAGCAATATTGCATTTTTTTCGACTAAATAAGTTATCTTTTACTTTTCATACATTTTGATATTAAGAGACCGTACACGATGGTCATTTTTTACATACGTTTAAAAAAAGCACTAACAAGAATGGTTTCCATTTAGCAACTATGGAAAAAAAGTAAAATACTTGAATACATAAAGCTATTTGGTGTAATGAACAATTGATATTAACAAAAGATGACATTTACTTCTTATAACTGATAAGATAAATATAATCGTTGCTTTTTTTCAAAGCGATAAAACAAAATAATGCTTTACATGTAAATTGCAATAACCTGCAACTACATTTGAACACAAACAAAAGCAACTGATATTGGCTTATTTTAGTTAATACGAGCTTAATTTCATGTTTTGCTTCATTCTTTTTCATTTAAAGGTATAATTAGAACCAACAACAAATTTTATGTCTTCATTCTTAATTTAAAGAAATACTGCCTAGTATAGTTAGTATTGACTTTTGGCAGTAATAGGTTGAAGTAAAATTGTAGAAGCTTATATTAAATACCAGCCCATACTTCTAAATTGTTAATGTAGAAAATGTGAATATTCCTTATTTTAGACTCTTAGAGAGAAATGATCTTATTTTTGTGATGTAAAGGTTTCAGTAACTACCAAAATGCTTAATGTATTCTTCTCCAAAAGGAAATGTTATTCTGAGATTTATTTAAATGAGAATGCGATTTTCTCCTTAACAAAGCTGAAATTTGCCATTAAAAATGTCCATATAAATTTTATTTTGGCACTATCTGCATTATTCTTCCTAATTACGAGTATTTTTTTTCAAATAGTATGCGTGAGCTGATTACAGAGGGATACCTTTAGTTATACGAACCGAAACCTTAAAGAAAAGGCCTTCAACACCTCACACTGTCGACAAAGTTTTCAATTCTCGATGATTTTTAGAAACTTTTTGCAGAACAGATATTTTATTACACTTATAAATAAGCACATCGTTTTAATACATAAATATGTATGATAAACTAACGAATAATATGAATGATTAACAATAACGCTTTCATTTCTTATCTTTAATCAAGTCATGTTATCCGTTGGTAACAATTTTAGAAGGTCAGGTATGCTACAATACACTGTGTTTAGATTTACCAACTTTTGTCAAAAAGACCGACGTCGGTGGTTCTTTCTCCTCAGTTTTTCTGTTAACCTCGTTGTGTTAAAAAACAAAGTTAGATGTGCATAATGTCATGAGATTACCAACGTAAGGTTTGTATTCAAACCATACAATGAATTAAACATGCAAACACTGAATGGAAATGAGAAGTCTGATCAATGAATTTGTTTAAATCATTTCAAAAATTATCTTATCAAGTGTACTGCATGTATTTTTAGTTCAAAAGAATGAGATATATTTAATACGTGCTAATCTAGCGAACAACTTGATACTAACAGCATTTTATGTCAGCTATCACATCCAACAATTTAGATAAAATTCTTGTTGTCTTGTTCTCATTTGTATTAGCTGTATTCTAGAGACTTATCATTAATTTTCCATTGATCATTTAAATTTTGTTGACTGCTTAACCTTTTAAGTATGTTTAACTAGAACACTAAAACATTTTTCTTCCTTAACGAGATGAACAAACCGCATATGTAATATTTTTGCAAAGCCATGAGCAGAAATGAAACAAATTGAATAAAAAAATCGAGATTCATTTTATAACATATGGAAGTTAAAAAATCAACTCTTATGAATAATCAATAGATGACGGTAAATTCTACAACACCCAATTTGCTTTGCACAATGGAAAGCTTCATGACAATTAAAATGTATCAAACAAAAAGGAATACACATTATATAAAGTTTGGAAGATATTACAAACTCAAGTCAAACTTTTAAATTAAATGTCAAATAGTACTGATGTTGAGATGTATCGTTTAATTTCTCATAGTCAGCACATAGTAACTCGTAGCCATAGTAACAAATCTATTGTTTAGAGAACAGGTTTCAAGTTTCAATCGGCAAGAATCATGCCTTTGGCCATTCACAATACAACATATGGCAAAGACACATACACATTTACACATTCAAAACATAATGACATACACAATTTATCTACACAAACTACATACATACATACATTTTTAAGAAACGGTCAACACAGCAAGGGTATCAGTACGAGGAGTGTTAGCATCCCTAATAAATTTGCAAATTTTTAGAATTTTACACTTGCTTTTTGATGACACGAGGTCTATATATCTGTTTAATGAAGGCCACGCAGTGGCACCGAGATACTTTCTTCTTATATCAGAATATTTTGTACAGCATAACAAAAAGTGATATTCTGATTCTACAGAATTTTGATAACACATTTTACATATACGATTTTCCCTATTTATGTTGTTATAACGACCTACTTCAATTTCTAGAGAATGAGAGTTTAAATGCATACAGCTAAGTTGCTTTCTTAATACACTATTTTTAATAAAGGAAAGATAATCTTCAAAAACAAATTTTTACTTAAACTGTTTGTAGTACTCTAGTTTTTGCATGCTTTTTATATTTTCAGACCATTGTTGTAAAATTTGATCTTTGATTCTTTGTCTTAGAATAGGAAAATAATTTAAATTTGGATCAAAATATTCCATCAAATGTGAAACCCCTAATCTATCAATATATCTCTTCATAGCACAAACCCAATTGTTTGCGTTTCCACTTAATAGTTGTTCATTATACATGCGTTTTAGGGGCGAATTTTCGTTTTTCATTATTTTTAGCCAAAATTTTACTGCCCTTTCTTTACATAATACTGAGATCGGGAATCTTCCAAGTTCACCGTAAACAGCATAATTAGGTGTTTGTTGTTTAACACCTAAAATATTTTTACAAAATCTTATATGTAGCTTATCAATTTCTTGAAAATTATATATACCAGACATCTAGAGCACAAAAATGGAAATTGATAAAATAGCCCGCACATATTTTAAGGCGACGTAACATAAGTAACAGCCTAGGAAACAAAATAAACTGAAAAAGTCAGACAAAACTCGTCAGTTAAAGAAAAACGAGATTAAGAATATATTTCAAAACCAAACGTAAATAACATATTAAAATTTAACAAGAAATGAAAAAAGTCACATATTCAGAGTTATACGTAATGCTTATAACGATTATGTAACATCCATGTAACCTCTACGTAACTCAATCTACAACGATATACAAGTATAAATTTGCTATATTTTCCCCCTGAAAGAGTTTTCAACGTAACATAAGTAACATTTTGTAACATTAAGAAATAAAAACAGTCACATATTCAGAGTTATTCGTAATGCATGTAACAACAATGTATCATTCATGTAATCTCTACGTAGCTCAAGCTTCAATGAAATACAAGTATATATTTGCGTAATTAACTCTTTCAGGGGCAAAAATATAACAAATATATACTTGTATATCGCTGTAGGTTGAGTTACGTACAGATTACATTAGTGTTACATTGTTGTTACAGGCATTACCTATAACTCTGAACATGTGATTATTTTTATTTCTTAATGTTACAAAATGTTACTTATGTTACGTTGAAGACTCTTTCAGGGGCAAATCTATAGCAAATATATACTTGTATATCGCTGTAAATTCAGTGAAGTAGAGATTACATTAATGTTACATTGTTGTTACAGGCATTACGTATAACTCTGAACATGTGATTGTTTTTATTTCTTAATGTTACAAAATGTTACTTATGTTACGCTGTAAACTCTTTCAGGGGCAAATATATAGCAAATATATACTTGTATATCGCTGTAGATTGAGTTACGTAGAGATTACATCAGTGTAACATTGTTGTTACAGGCATTACGTATAACTCTGAACATGTGATTGTTTTTATTTCTTAATGTTACAAAATGTTACTTATGTTACGTTGAAAACTCTTTCAGGGGCAAAAATATAACAAATATATACTTGTATATCGCTGTAGGTTGAGTTACGTACAGATTACATTAGTGTTACATTGTTGTTACAGGCATTACGTATAACTCTGAACATGTGATTATTTTTATTTCTTAATGTTACAAAATGTTACTTATGTTACGTTGAAGACTCTTTCAGGGGCAAATCTATAGCAAATATATACTTGTATATCGCTGTAAATTCAGTTACGTAGAGATTACATTAGTGTTACATTGTTGTTACAGGCATTACGTATAACTCTGAACATGTGATTGTTTTTATTTCTTAATGTTACAAAATGTTACTTATGTTACGCTGTAAACTCTTTCAGGGGCAAATATATAGCAAATATATACTTGTATATCGCTGTAGATTGAGTTACGTAGAGATTACATCAGTGTTACATTGTTGTTACAGGCATTACGTATAACTCTGAACATGTGATTGTTTTTATTTCTTAATGTTACAAAATGTTACTTATGTTACGTTGAAAACTCTTTCAGGGGCAAAAATATAACAAATATATACTTGTATATCGCTGTAGGTTGAGTTACGTACAGATTACATTAGTGTTACATTGTTGTTACAGGCATTACCTATAACTCTGAACATGTGATTATTTTTATTTTTAATGTTACAAAATGTTACTTATGTTACGTTGAAGACTCTTTCAGGGGCAAATCTATAGCAAATATATACTTGTATATCGCTGTAAATTCAGTTACGTAGAGATTACATTAGTGTTACATTGTTGTTACAGGCATTACGTATAACTCTGAACATGTTATTGTTTTTATTTCTTAATGTTACAAAATGTTACTTATGTTACGCTGTAAACTCTTTCAGGGGCAAATATATAGCAAATATATACTTGTATATCGCTGTAGATTGAGTTACGTAGAGATTACATCAGTGTTACATTGTTGTTACAGGCATTACGTATAACTCTTAACACGTGATTTTTTTTTTACTTCTTTCAGGGTCAAAAAAATAGCAAATATATACTTGTGTATCGCTGTCGATTGAGTTACGTAGATGTTACGTGTTGCTTCATCTGTATTACGTTTATGTTACCATAGTTATTCATTTCCTAAAAATGTGCCGTTTTCTAACTTTTTCCAGTTTTGTGCCCTATCTCATACCAGAGACTTCAGAGCCATAAAATAGAATTGGCACTACCAAAAAGATAGAGTTTAGTTTTAATATCAAAATCAATTCTATCAAAAAATAATAAAAGATTATGGTATGCCTGTAAAGCTTGCTCTGGTAGAGTCTTCACTGCATATGATAGGTTACCAGTGTAATACAATTTCATGCCCAGATATATGAATGAGTCTACCATATCAAATTTTTTACCATTAATAAAGATGTCATTACAAATCGTGTTCCTAGTTCTTCTCCTTTCAAAAACGCACACTTTTGTTTATTTACGTTGATCTTTAATCCCCATTTTTCTGAATACAAATATAGATTATCAAGTTGATTTTGTAGGCTTGCATGGTCTGTGGAAAAAAGAACAATATCATCTGCAAATAAGATCAAATACAAAGAAAGCACATTCAAATCACTTGCATTTAGTTGGTTAATATCTATGCAATTGGATATATCGTATACAAATAAAATAAACAAAAGGGGAGATGAAGGCTTACCTTGTTTTACCCCCAAGGTTTCATCGAAAAACTCAGACATTTCCATTGTAGATCCTAGCTTAATGCATGCTTTGACATTTTTATAAATTGACTTAATCATATTGATCATTTTACAGCTTATACCAGATTCAATTAGTTTTACCCATAATGCATCTCTTTTTACGGTATCAAAAGCTCTCTCAATGTCGATAAAAGTACACCATAGTTTTAGTTTTCTAGCTATAACATTTTGAATAATACCATGTAATATAAATATGGCATTAACTGTAGAGCGACCATCACCAAAACCATATTGAGCTTCATTAAACACGTTATTACTTTCACACCATTTATTTATCCTATTCCTTAACAATAATGAGAAAATTTTTTATATAATATTTATTATTGTTATATCTCTATAGTTTCCAGGATTATCGGTGTTACCTTTTTTGAAAATTGGAACAATAAAGCCTTTACTCCACGCTTCTGGGTAAATACCTGAATCATATATATTATTAAATATTGTGCATAAATAAGGACCTATAAATTCTTCGGTATCAATAAAAAAATTCCGCTATGTTACCATCCAAATCACTGCTTTTATTTCTTTTTAAATTTGAAATAGTTTTATTATTTCTTCTGTCGTTATAGGCGTGTCTAACATATCAATTCTTAAAGAACAATCCGATCTATTGATCTGTATAAGAATGGCATGGTAAGATCTTAACTGTTGTGATATAAAGTGTTGACAATACAAAATATAAAATTAAAGCGTTTCCAGTAATTTTGTCATTTTTCAGCACATTCTGGTGAACTTATTTTAGTAGTTTTTGTTGCAACTATACATGTTGAAGTGGCTGATTTCAAAATTACTGACATATCATAGTGAATCAACCTCTAGTAAGCTTTCCATACTAATCGAACAACATATTTGTAAAATACCTCGGAATATGTATGTGCTAGTCCGGCTCGGAGATGATCGCATGTACCGCCGAACGACAGTGCTGCACTACAGCTCCGAATTTGCATATTATACGTTCGGATTTCTTTGCCGAGTTCAGTAAAACAAATAATACCGAAGTATCTAGCAAAGCGTTACTTCAGGAGACTTCGCGATATGAGAGGGCACAATTTTCACGGGATAACACTTTGTGATCAGTATCACTCAGATGATTGTTTGAGACAGTAAAGGACAGGTCTAGCAACATTCTTGGTGTAAAAGAGATCGAAGCTTAGGCTCCCAGACTACTCAGTCCACAAGCAGTGACCTAGCATTTTTAGCTTGATATGTAGCCCAACTGACATTATCTATATCAAGATACCACCCCTGAAGCAACCAATCACTTAGGAGAGAATGAGCCAATAACTTCCATAACTGGTCCAGTCATATCCCGGCACAACCTCTTTTCGAACACTTAAGGGCATTCACCAATGAAAAACTTAAGTATGTCTTTAAGATAACCTGAAATTTTGACCTCGATTGAAATCAAAAGTAAAGATTTGTCTAAAATTTCAAACTTTCACAAATGCGTATTAGAATATAAATTTAAAATATGTATACGGTGATCTTTAGTAGCACTTTGAAAGATATTTGAATGATACTTGGAAAACTTTATCATTAGGGCAAGACATATCATTAGGGCAAGCATCATGACTCTTCAAACAATATTTTCAGATTTATATATCATGTCCCTTTATTAATTAAACAGTTGTTTAAAATACATATCTTGCACATTTCTTTAATTATGCAAGGGACAAAAACATGGAGATATTTATTGGCTTGCCCACTGCCAAAATTCTAGTTATATGTGTGTGTGTGTGTGTGTGTGTGTGTGTGTGTGTTGACAACTGCAATGTGAAGACATGATAGTTGTCAATATAACTGCGTACATCATAATATTTTCCACAGATACTTTTCCTCATAGTTATGACTGTGTACTGTCTCATGAGACAGCTCTTGTTTGATTTAAACTTGTAAACATACAGTCTAATAAGTTTTGTGAGAAAATTACATAATTTCTGTTCATTTTGTTCTGATTTCAGATTGTGAAACTTGTAGCACTCAACATTAAGTGGGATTGTGTTCAACTGTGCACATACTGTTATTGGCCATACATTTTGGCTGCCTGGCAGAATCTACTGAAATTGTGGAATTTTAGTATGTCAAGATATTTTTCAAACTTAACTATATATAACATTCTTTTTCATAGGCCTTCTATAACAGTATCCTTTTACAGACCTCTTCCACACAAGAAAATTCTTGAGAATAATGCAGTTTTCCATGAAAATTCTGATTACAATAAGATTTTTCCCTTTTTGCTTTACACTGAGTTATTTTCCCACAATTAAAGAAAAGGCCCCTGCTTCTTCTTCTTATGTAATAAAAAACTTAGCAGACACTAATGAGTCAGTCAATAAAATATATTAATACAATAAACTAGCTGGCCAGTAAAACATGTAAAAGGCAAAATATTATCATTATAGTACATGTGTACTTACAGTGTAGATAGAGTTGAGTCAGTCAGTAAAACATGTAAAGGGCAAAATGAAATCTTTCTAGCATTTACAGTGTAGAGTAAGTGGAGTCAGCCAGCTAGTGAAGCATGTAAAAGGCAAATTAAAATCATTCTAAACTTTGCAGTCTTGTAGGAATACAACTTGAACAATACAACCAAACAGAGTAGAACACTTTATATGTAATAGTCCTTTTAGGTAAAACACCCATATTTTAAGGAAACTGCTTCCATCTGAGCTGTTCTACTATATATGGCCTACTGTTCTAAGTTTTGTTGAAGTATTTTTATAACAGTGTAAAAAATATAAGTAGACATCTTTCATAATGTACACTGAACACAATTCCTAATTGGTCACCTTACAAAGTTTTTTATTGAAATGTTTAAAGATGTTGATATGCAATGTTGACTGGTTTAATTTTATTTAACATTGTATCCCTTGCCTGTCTTTAAGTTAATGTATCACTGAAAATCTTTTGTACTAAAACAGAGTTGTTACATGTCAACATTAAGTTATAACATGATACTTGGGTGACCAATTTGAAATTTTGTTCAAGAATATATTTTAAAGAAAACACAAACCTTTAACTTAAGTTATTGTTTTAAAAATAAAATGGCATTTTGAATCTTTTCAGAGTGTGAGAATTTCATCATGCAAAAGTCAGTGTAGACAAAACTAAACAGCAGAAGAGTACAATTATTACTTTTTAGATTTTCACAATATTGGACACTTTCAGCAAGTGTATCATAGAAAGATGATCTATTAATTAGTTAAAATTGTAGTGTAATGTACTTTTTCACTACCTTATAATGGTGTTATTCAGTTATTGACTGTACAATTTTTTTAACGTTTGTTTTACAGTATACAGCACCTTAAACATTCTTGGATTTCTTACAGTATACAGCACCTTACACATTCTTGGATTTCTTACAGTATATAGCACCTTAAACATTCTTGGATTTCTTACAGTATACAGCACCTTAAACATTCTTGGATTTCTTGAGTTCTTCTACTATACTTTACTTTTAGTTTTCATTTGTTCTTTACTGCATTCAGAATGTGTGATATCAGTTCTAAATTACAGTCAGCACTTGCCAGGGAAGAAAGATAAAAAGATAGAAAGAAGAAAGCTACTATTGAAGTCTGGAGCATATTTTCATTGTCATTCATTGATCCTTTCCCTAAGTGGCCAATTTTTTGACAGTGAACTGAAAGTTGAGTGGTCTGGAAATGAATCTGTAAAGGAAATATCATGTGAACAGTTTCCTGATGCATATATCATTGGAATTGTTAAGTTCACGTATAGTATACCATGTCTGCTTTCAGATGCTAATATTGAAAAGTATTTATCTTATGCAGTATATTATGGTGTGAATGAATTTTTACAGAAATGTGATACTTACATAAATGAAAATATGTTCTTGTAACAATGTGTTTCAACTTTTACGCGTTGCTGATGCCAGTGCTAGGGCTGAATGTGTAGCTTATTGTTTTCAGTTCATTGACCATAATTTTGAAAACTGTTGTTTTGATAATGGAGAATTTTGCCAACTATCAGAAGATTTAGTTCTTTCTATTGTAAAGTGTGCATCATTAAATGTGCATGAGGAGTTTCTTTTCAGCTGTCTTATATCTTATGCTGATGTTGTGGACAGTAATGAAATATTCTCAGTATGTTCAGGTTCAATAAGATTTACCTCTATGTCATTAGAATATTTTGTTTCAGAGTGTGCCTTACGTATACTCTTACCAAAAGATGTGGAGAAACATCTTTTACTTTATCTGTCATCGTTACAGTGTCCGGCAAATGATGTTATCCCAAATGTCTGTTTGCCTCCAAGGGATGTTGTTTTAGATACTGACATTTTTGTACCCCGAGTTCAAAGTATTTCTGTCCGTTCTACATGGCAGTCAGATCAACTTAATGGAGACAGAATACAGTTTGAGTGTAGCAACTCTATGAAGCTGAAAGCGGTTGTTGTTTACGGCTTACACTCATCTTCTTTATTTTACAATCTCTCAGTACATGTTTCTTCTAATGGACAGTTGTTAAGTCAGAGTTCTTGCAGACTTCATTTTTGTGATGATGAATTTTTCAAGTATATTCGCCTAAAAAATGCCTTTGTCTAGAATCAAATAAACTGTATACACTGGCTCTTACTAGTCAGAGTCGGAAATTTCCGAGCCGAGCTATGAAATGCCGAAGTAGTATGACATATATCCCGAGGTAAAATAATAACTCCGAATCTTACTTCGCCGGACTTAGAATCATCACATACTTCGCCAACAGTCTTCTTCGTCGGAAATTCATATAGCACCAAAGAAAAAGAACGCCAAAAGATTTATATAGGAAAATATAGTACTACTTCGGGGGTGTACTATGGCTTTCCATAGTGGCTTTCCATACAATACACATCGTGTCATTTAACAAATATTTTCCGTTCTTAAAACTGGAAATTAATTCATAAAATTGTAATTAATAATTGATAATAGGGAACTATTCAAAAACGGCGTTTGTATTATATTTATATTTGCCTGCATTGCTTAAAGGTTACTGTTTCCCAAAAGCGGTGTTGTCATTTTAATGTCATAAAGATAGCATGTCACGACATCGTTAGTTCCTTTACATAACTCAGTCAGCAACGCAGGTATTTCCCTCGTCATCTTCACAGTATGTGTAAAAACTGCAATGAAACCACAAGGTCTATGGCTTAGACATTTAGCAGCAGTTGCATCTAGAGGTACCCTACCACGCTTGTTCAATTTATGCTTCTGGGGTCAAACTTAACCCAACCCCAGGGGTCACTTGATTTTTAAAGACTTGCATAGAAACGAAATTTGTTAGAAATTACAAGGCCTAGTGTTAAGATATTTGATGTGTAACACGGCCTAGTAGACCTCTACCAAGTTCGTCAAAATCTTGAATGAAACAAGTTCTAGTTGTAGTTTTCTTCAGGTGAGCGATAAAACGACTATCATGGCCCTCTTTGTCCTCTTGTTTGTGTTTTTTTGTTCATTTTTTCACATCAAAAGTTAATATATATATATATATATATATATATATATATATATATATATATATATATATATATATATTGCAGTATTTAGGTTTCAAGCAGTGGAATATTCACTTGTGCTGATTATACATAACCATTGAACTCACAGACGCTAATTAGAACCAGCCAGTTTGACTTTATTGAAATTTAAAACAACCGTTTTACACAAATACACAAAGAAAAGTGTGCATTTGTATAAGCACATCCCCTACCAGACGCGAATTCTTTTGTACATTTCTAGTAGAAATAGATAAACACGAAGAGAATCATTATTAACAAGGACAAAAGGCCCTACAAAACTGAAATGCACTGGGACAGATTTGTAAAAAACGACGCTGTCACCATATGAAATCATGTTGGTTCTCTCGTTTTGATTTCTAAGCAGCCCCCATCGGACCAGTCTGAACTAAGACTATTGAAAAGCTAGTCAATACTTACAATGATTAGACTGCTGTATATTATACAGTACATGTACTATATGGTATTACTGAGTTCATTATATGCACTTTCTTCATTGAAAATGTTTTAATATGTAAAAAGAAGGACAATGTAATACAAGATTTGTCCCTTACCAAGTCGTCAGTAGTCTATTTTATCAGGTGTTGAGTATGGTGAATTTGTTTCAAGATTTAAGTCAAATTTTTAATGCCCCCTTTAATATCGGACACATACGCCATTGTTAAATAGAATAAATGCATGATTTCAGTGTTAGTGTTGCCGTTAAATGTTATTCACTCTCGCGTACAAATCAGTTACAAGATTTCAGTTTCTGTCAGCAGAGAAGTGCACAATGCGGATATTACCAGAATTAATGTAAAAGTCTGTGAAGTGTCTGATGATTAATTGCATAGCTTCTCTCTTTTTTGGCTCAAGCTGCGCAAATTGTTCTCAATGTGGGACTTTGTGATATTCCTCTGTCTATGGTGCACCGTCCATCGTCAACATTAAAACTACACAACATCTCCTCAATCGGGTCACAGTTGATGAAAATTAGCAGGGATGTAACATGCGTAGACTCTATCAGGTTGCTATGGCACAATAATAAGAATGTTTAAAATCTCATTGTTTAAAGTAATAAAACAGCCTATTAACAAAAATATGCCATCATCGCTAAATTATGCAAATATTTACACCTAACTTGCTAAAATGAAAATTTGCCATTTATTTTCACCTATAATTTGAATATGTTTGTGGATGTCAGTGGATATAAAAACACCTATTTCTTTTTCTGTTACCTCTCCACCATTGCTCGGATTGAAGATTTAATTTGCATACAGAAGTTATTTTTAGAAACAACTTTTCATTTACAGGACCTGATACATTTAATACCGTTCAGTATCCTCGACAGAGTGTACTTCTGTCTCTTTTTTTTCACTTTCACTTTCGAAACGGTTTCGACCATCATTCTTCCGAGTACGTTTTGGTTTATCTATCTTTTTTAAATTGATTTAAGTTTTGAATTTTCCAACATAATTGTTGTCTACGTCACATATTTAAAATTGATTACGTGGCATTAACGACTCTTTTTACGGATATTGGTGCGTTTGGCAGTTCTTAGGCAACTTAAGACCGGCAGCTCATAAAATATTTTGATGAAAAGCTTGAAGTATTTCATGCACATCTTGCCATCCACGAAAACTGACCATGCAGATAGGGTGTCGATAATGTTTCTAAGAACTCTAGAGTGTTTGTTTGGTTTATATTTTATGACGATTATGGCCATTGAAAGCCAGACCCAGAGCTTTGAAATTTTGTGGACCTCCTCAAAATGTGTTGAAATTATGCCCATGATGTCATTTTTTATCCGCCCGGGGATCAGATATTTTAAATAGACTGGTACTAACAAGCTAGTTGCGACAAAACCTCAATGTTGAGAAGTCCGAAGCTTGGTGAGTAGCATTATCTAGTAGTACTCTCAATATGTTCAAATAACGTGAACTGAGTCAGAGGGGTCACATGTTTAATACAAAATTATAGAGGAATACCTTTAAAATGCTTCCTTGTAATAAAAAAGGCCAAACGTTCTGCAATTTGGCCTAAAGCCTTTTCTAGTGGACTCCTACTGTGATTGTAGGGGTCATATTTTCTCAATCTCGATGTAAAGATATTTAACATTTTCTTGTCAGAGACTGGAAAGTTTGTGTGTAGCCTAGTAGTTTACTAGTAGTTTCTTCCGAGATTGTTCGAATTATGTATGGCTCTCACCAGGGGTATACATGATTTACATAGACATGTATACAATACAATTCTTCAAAACTCTTCTTCTCTGAAAAAAAACAAGGCTAATAGTTCTCAAATTGGCATGAAGCATTTCCTTGCAGAACTCTACCATAATCGTTAAAAGTTTTCCCTTTGGGTCATTTTGCTCTTATCCGAGAGTAAGATGTTTTAAATACAAACATACTTTTAAAATAATTCACGCCAGAAGGGGTAAGGCTGAGTCTTCTGAAATTTAGTTCGAAGCACTGCCTAGCGAACCTTAAATGATATTGTTAAAAATACATATTGTTTAACCTTTTTCATTTTTATGGCAAACTCATGGCATGACCCTTTATTAGCAGTTAACTAAGGTAAGCGTTTTTGTTGATTATTCTAAAGCATTTTTCCATTAAGAAATCTGCAACATTTTCAAAGCTAAATATTAGAATATTATACGCATTTTCGAAACAATTCCATAACAATCCTTGTCTTACCTCAGTAAGTCCATAAACAAGTTCTAGTTTTAAACATTCGATACACAATTTCAGATCGACATAATTATTTCCAAAGTGAACATTTCTTGTTTTCAATTTGACTTCAAATTTAACCGATTATTTCTCCTTGATGTCCTCTGTTATATGTCATATTTTTGCTAATAATTCTAAGAAACTTTCCCTGCGTCTGAATGTCTCTTTGCGCTGGATTTATTGAAACACAGCAGACACCATTCCGCTCATTAGACACAAGAGATTATTCTGATGAGGAACAGGCACGGTACAAGATTAATAATCTAACACACATAAACTGTCAGATATGGACTTGATAAAGCATCATTTAGTTACATGTTTGATAATGACAGCAAAATGTGCTATGGCTTCTGTAATTTGAATTTAATATTATATGTTGTTACGTATAAACTAGTCCCTAGATGCAACAAGGCAGTGAGATACTTCAAAATACTGACTGTTTCGTAACTTTTCATATTTGTAATCCAGAATTTACTTAAAATAAAGTAATTAAGTAAAAATATGCATATGACTGTCATAAGGTCGGAAAACCCCTTGCACTGAAATGCATTTATTGTCATTACATAATGATTATGTACTTGATAAATCATTATGTTCTTGATAAATTAACTTAACCACGTGATTCACGCGAAGGTTTAGGGCTCCAGATGATATCATTTCAAGGACTATGACATCACAATTTTGTTTCAGAAAAGTGATTGACTAAGTACTTCTGCTTGAATTTTTTGTCAAATTTATTTCTCTTAATATCTTTAAACAAATAACGAACTTTGGTATACAAAAGAAAAAAATACAGTTTGAAAAGAACAACCTACTTAAGATACATGCTAGGAATACACATAGCACTATTTCCACTGCCCTAAAATGTATTGAAATGCAAAATGAGAAACTTTTTTTCTATTGCTGTCGTTGTTTTGTTTAACAGGATTTTATTAAATAGCTCTCTGGCTTGTAAATCATGTGAGCTATGGACATTCGTTAGTAAAAACTTTCACATCCCAAGGCATTTTCATTAGTTAAGAGAAAGCCTAAATGAGTGGTCTCTCAATGAGTACCATAATGAAGACTCTATCACTTAAAGATGTATAATTTTGTTCAGCTCACAGTCATTTTTATCCCTTTTAGTTTAAGCAATGGTTTCTTCTCTACCATTTAATTTTCACATTTCACTGAGATTCAACTTTAACCCGAATCCGGTCGTCTGCTGCATCCAACACAAGTATAGTTTAAGTCAGACATTGTAAATGAAAAATATCTGATAAAATCACTCAAAATTACTTGAACCAATTTACAAGGTGGCCATTGTTCTGAACAAAACTATATTTGATTTCGATTTGTGAAAGCTTGTGAGGAGAGGCTTCTCGCTTTGAAACTTAATTATTTACAGGGATATTTACACTCAACAAAATAAATTAAGGGTCAATACTTAGGTTTATAGATTTTTTTAAATGCAAAAATATTCATGTAAAAGTAAGTTTATCAGCTCAATTATCCCGTGCAGGTCAGTGCAAACACACCCGCCCCTCAAAATCAAGTGACAATCAAATGTGTAGAATAAAGTCAACGTGACATGAGCAAGTTTAAATTTGAATGTTTTATTCGAATCATCTGTTACCATATAGAACTGATTAGTGTGAAGAATCTCTGATGCCTAGAAGACACATGTCAGAGGCTGAGGCAGCCAGAGCTGGCTGGTCAAACTCAGCGCGAGGTGGCCTATGAGCATTTCGTTACCCAAAGTGTAATCCAACGACTTTGGCAAAAGTATCTGGATACAGGCGCCGTCGCCAGACATCCTCAGAGTTGACGTCCAAGCTCAACATCTGCTCGGGAAAACCGTGCCATCGTTGTCCTGGCAAAACGCCAAAGGTTTGACTCGGCCATTGCTCTAAATGAGACTTCTAAACATGCTTGACTTTTAAAAATTTAAGAATGTCATGCCGCGTAAAACATTTTTCTTATCACTATGAATGCAATTTCGATAAGAAATACCCCAAAGTGACGTTGCTAGGACTTTTACCAAATATCAACTCGTGTGTTTTCTTTTAAGAGGAGACACATCACGAGTGATTTCTCTACCGTGAAGTAAGCGTTGGCCTACTTAATCGCGCATGTAACATTGTTCCAACCTCCCCTTTGGCTCAGCACAAAAAATAGTTCACAGAGCTCGGTTAAAAACAAAATACTAATATTTTTTTAAATGTGATCGAGACATCGAAAAAGTGCTGGCGCCATCGGCAATGTGAAACTGTAAGCACAGTACAAACTAAATAAATTGATGGCTTATTTTGTATTTTTTTTTAAATAAATAATTCGTACGCATTGGTTCCGCCGAAATTGTTTTCACTTTACAGATTTACTGTGCGAATTATTCAGTGAAATTATAATCGGCGTTACTTCAGAAGACTCTGTTAAAAAGCAGTAAATTAGTATCATAATGACAGCTAATTATTAAGCCTGCGGCAATTTTTTCATGACAGGCAAATGAGTCCAATCTTGAAAGCAACCAACTATAACGGGCATTCGAAGATCAAACGACAATTAACAGTGGCTTACCCACACACGGATATTGTCACCGGCTATTATGCAATCACATTACGATAATTGCTTAGTTATAACACCGATTTTTATTCGCCGGAACACTATGTTAGTTAATCATGGCTTTGATTTGTTTTATTTTAACGTTTGTAAATCAACTTTAAACCTAAAAGAATTAATCAGACAAAAAATGATACTGAAAAAAACATGTTTTGTGATTTAATCATATCCAGACATTTTTAGGTATAAGTCGCGTAATTTATTGAATAACAAAACCATTGACAACCAGCATTAATCTGACAACAATTAATTTAGATGAAATCAATGAATCAGGATGTGTACACTTCCGCCATTCTTCAATGGACACAATAACGTCACAAATCTTAAGTCTCGCTTTCTCTCGTCATGTATTTTACAACAATGGCACCGTCCTAAACCGAGTGGCAACCTCAATTTTCGATTTTAAAAGTCAAAATTTATGTATTTGGAGATCACAGGTTTTCGTTGTGTCTTGGATTAAGAAATAGGACGAGGAGTTGATTCAAAATTTTTGACTTTCGGTACCCTTTCCGTTTATGAAATGATTTCTTCATGGTTACAAAATACTATTTCGGCCTTACGTAATGATTTTCTTATTACGACATGTAATTCGTTTTAACGAGACATTATTTCATAATTTCAAGATAAATAAGTCATAAATACGAAAACACATTTTTCGTTTTAATGTAACAATGTGTTAAAGTCAAACCTATAGGAACAAAGATTGTTTTCAAATTGCTTTCACAATTAAAAAAATAACAGCGCTGATTGTCAGGCATGTTTTTATCTTAACACAGTTTAGAGATTCAAGTATAATCTATTCAGCACAAGATAATAAATATAGTTATGTCTTGCAGTCATTGGCTATAGAAGGAAATGATATTAATCTTCGCTTGACAACTATACAAAAATTTATGTTGCATTGTCGCGGTAGTTACGTATCAGCTTAACAGTTCGTGAAGCACCACAAGCTCACAAATACAAAGTTCAAGATAATATATGAACAAATTAGAAAAGATGCCTACCAGCAATGTGTAGTTTATCTTTTTATTTTATTTACAAGAAGAAGAACCATTTAAATGACATTTAGACTCCGCACTGACAACGATCGAGAGATTAGTTTATTTTGTTTCATTATTTATCTTGGAGCTTCTAACAGCAACCTAGACGTTTTGATGCAATATCAGGTAAAACCTACCGATCATTTGAATATCTAAGAATTTTATCACTTTCAGTTTGTATGTATTCTTATTTAAGACAACCCTGATTGTATATCAAAAGTCAAAACTACATTTATAAGAAAATAACTGTCTTTTCAGACGAAAAGTTTATCTTAACTGTTGAGATAAATAAATAAATACAATCTATGTCTTCTCACAGAAATAACAATACAACACATTTGTTATATCTTGTTTCTTGCGTAACCTTAAAAACCAAAACATACATAATAATATATATATATAAATATTTAGTAAGATATTAAAATAAATGGCCGAGCCATGTCAGAAGCTGTATTCCTATCAAACCAGATTTCTATTTTATTTGTCTAGAATGTAATGCCAAACATATCCTTGGACTTATTAAGATGTATCTTACAGTCTACTACCAATGAATAAAATGATATAAGCAAGATATACAACAGAGTGAATGACATTTACATGTCAGCTGCTTGAATTTCTATCAATTTCGAAGAATTCCTAAGATTCTGAAAGCTTTCCTTCCAGAAAAGCTACTGAAACTTACATAAATTTCATGTCATTTGCATGTTTATGTTTTATCCCATGCTTAACCTCGATTGTCTGTTGCATTGAATAATGTGCCGTTTACCTGCACAATTTATCTTTTTTACCTCTTTATATTTTATATACATAGAATCGCTATTTTATCCTCATTAGCCTTAATGTTACGTAAACTTAGCCCCAAAGGAAGGCATATAGTTTTTGAACTGTCTGTTTGTCCATCGTCAGTCTTTCCGTCCGTCAGTCCGTCCGAGCGTCATTCCGTCCGAAAACTTTAACACTGTCCATAACTTCCTTACTAGTGAATGGATTTACTTCATACTTGGACATAATACCCCATTGGACAAGACCTTTTCATTGACCTATATTAATTTGACCATGACCCCTGAATGACTTTACCTTGAATATCCAATTGTTCAAAACTTTAACATTGGCCATAACTTGTTATTAGTAAGTGGATGTACTTCATACTCTGGCACAAAACCCCTTGGACAAGACCTTTCCACTGACCTACCTATATTTGACCTTGAATGACTGGACCTCAGCTCAAAGCACTACTTCGGAGGCATTGTCATCTTACAGTGACAGTTCTTGTTTTTCTTTCTGTGCTATAAATGTCAACTTTTTCTTAATTATCCTAGTAACAGAAAAAAAGCATCAGCTATTATCAGTAACTTCGCTATTTGAAGCAATAAAGAATGATGTTTTATTAAGCTATACCGAATAGTCAATAAAACGGTAAACACCGACACCCTTGTAATACATCAGAAAACACGAAGCCCATTGTAATACATGTGTAAACACCAAGACCATTGTAATACATCAGTAAATACCAACCCCGTTGTAATACATAAGTAAACACAAAACCAACTGTAATACATCAGTAAACACCAAGCCCGTTGTAATACATCAGTAAACACCAAGTCCACTGTAATACATCAGTAAACACCAACCCCGTTGTAATACATCAGTAAATACCAAGCCCATTGTAATACACCAGTAAACACCAAGTCCACTGTAATACATCAGTAAACACCAACCCCGTTGTAATTCATCAGTAAACACCAACCCCGTTGTAATACATCAGTAAACACTAAGCCCGCTGTAATATATCAGTAAACACCAACCCCGTTGTAATACACCAGTAAACACCAACCCCGTTGTAATACATCAGTTAACACCAAGCACTCTGCTATACACCAATAAACACCAACCTCGTTGTAATACATCATTAAACACCAACCCCGTTATTATACACCAGTAAACATCAAGCCCATTGTAATACATCAGTAAACACCAAGTCCACTGCAATACATCAGTAAACACCAAGACCCTTGTAATACATCAGTGAGCACCAAGGCCGTTGAAATACATCATTTAACACTAAGACCATTGTTATTTACCAGTAAACACCAAGACCATTGTAATACATCAAGTAACACCGAGACTATTGTAATACACCAGTAAACACCAAGACTGTTGTAATACATTAGTAAACACCAAGACCATTGTAATACATCAGTAAACTCCAACCCCGTTGTAATACATCAGTTAACACCTTCACCATTGTTATACACCAGTAAACACCAAGACCGTGGTAATACATCAGTAAACAACAAGACCATCGTAATACACCAGTAAACACCGAGATCAACGTTATACACCAGTAAACACCAAGACTGTTGTAATATATCAGTTAACACCAAGACCGTTGTAATATATCAGTTAACACCAAGACCATCGTAATACACCAGTAAACCCCAAGACCCTTGTTATACACCAGTAAACACCAAGACCCTTGTAATACATCAGTTAAGTCAAAGACCATTGTAATACACCAGTTAACACCAAGATCGTTGTAAAACACCAATTAACATCAAGCCCATTGTAATACATCACTTTACACCAAGACCATTGTAAAACATTAGTTAACACCAAGACCATTGTAAAACATCAGTTAACACCAAGGCCGTTGAAATACATCAGTTAACATCAAGACCCTTGTAATACATCAGGAAACATCAAGGCCCTTGTTATACATCAGTAAACACCAAGACCATCGTAATACACCAGTTAACACTAAGACCATCGTAATACACCAGTAAACACCAAGACCATCGTAATACACCAGTAAACACCAAGACCATCGTAATACACCAGTAAACACCAAGACCATCGTAATACACCAGTAAACACCAAGACCATCGTAATACACCAGTAAACACCAAGACCATCGTAATATACCAGTTAACACCAAGATCGTTGTAATACACCAATAAACTCCAAGCCTATTGTAATACATCAGTTAACACCAAGACCATTGTAATACATCAGTTAACACCAAGACTATTGTAAAACATTGGTTAACACCAATGCCGTTGAAATACATCATTAACACCAAGACCCTTGTAATACATCAGTTAACACCAAGACCCTTGTAATACATCAGGAAACACCAAGGCCGTTGTATTAGATCAGTTAACACCAAGACCGTTGTTTTACATCAGTAAACACCAAGACCATTTTAATACACCAGTTAACACCAAGACCGTTTTTATACATCAGTAAACACCAAGGCCGTTGTAATAGATCAGTAAACACCAACACCGTTGTAATACATCAGTTAACACCAAGACTCTTGTAAGAGGAGGCACCGTGGTCCAGGGGTAGAGCGCAGGGCTCCGTATCCGGAGGTCGCGGGTTCGAATCCCGTCAGAGGCGAGATTCTCTCACGATCTTCACATTCCTCACAGCTGCGCGAATACTGGTATGGAACCCAGGAAGCAGTCATCGAGCGTGGTGAATCTAAGTTGTAAGGACTTGTATCGCAATCGATGTAAAATAAATGAGTCTTAACTCTTGAAATACATCAGTCAACTGTTTAAACGTCAACAATTGTACATACATGTAGTGGTTGACTTATAGATTGTTCCTCAGTCATCACCAGACAAACTGTCAAGAATAATGAATTAATGCAATTTATTTCTCTATTTGTATTTCCTGTCCTGTCAAATGTTCATTATTTAGGAGAGAATATCGCGTGAATATTTCTACTTATTCGCAGTTTTATCGAAATAAAATAATAAAGTGCTTCTTTCTTGACAGTCATTGCATTTGTTCGACTAAATGAGCGAAGGAATTGGCTTTTAGATAGCACGAACACTAACTATATCGAAAGAAGATTTGTCTTAACTTACTTTATTTAATGCAGTGTTTCCTTGCGATAAAACAAAATAAATATATTATTATAAGTTTCCATTTTGATAAAATTAATAAACAAAATTAAGGTATGAACTGTTCAAATACATAAAATAACGAAAAATGAGGCAATGCCAAGAAATTTGGTTTCAACTATATCTAAATTTAACTATTTCATTTGTTACGGTCTAGTACATACCTTCCTATAATTGTAGAAATACAACCTCTGACAGCTGCGTCAAGGAATAGATTCTTTGGCTCAGTGGTTAATGTGTTGGCCTTCAGTGCGCTAAGATCGCAGTTCGAATCCCAGTCTGGGTTGTGCATTCTATGATGCATTGCATCTTTTTGTTTCGGACTTTCTTGTCTGTAAGACATTTTCGAAGTTATTTATCAAGCTTTTATCTGAACATTGAGTAGAATGTCCTACAGCAGGAACTTTACTTTGTTGATGAAGCACTGAATTGAACTTCGTTAAGAAAAAATAAAGTTTAACATGAAAATGATAATAATACGATCATTTATTATTTCATATAGATGAATTTACAGCACAGTAATGCTATGACAGTCACCCCCGCCCCTAAAAATAATTAATCAAATAAATAAAGGAATGTATACTGAACCTTTATATGTCTATGAAAAGGATGCACAATTGCACAGATGCTATAGTACAGTATATAAATTCATTCAATTCCTGAATACAAAGAAAAACCGAACTGATTAATCTTTTTGTATAGATATATTTAGGAGGATTTTGCTATTAAAAATACACTGATAAATACGGTATTGAAAACTAATACTATATTGATCTTCCTAGTGTATCAAACTCTTGTTTTATTACCTTTGTAACGGCAGTATTTTTACCCCATTTTTACGAACGTTGATAATATAGTTGTGAGCATTATGTGATGCACTATGTACAAGTCTGGTCTATTCTATTCTGTTCTGTGAACGGTATTAGTTGAATGTTTAGTATCAAAACTTAACCACAAACACACTTTAACTTAGACATGTTTTTAGTATTGATGATGAACCTATGTTTAATTCTAATACAAGGAGACGTATTTCCATTTAGAGGTAAACAAATAAACTTCGGTATATTTTATGAAAAAAAATACAAAAAAGTAAATCCAAGTGAGGTCTTGATTTGTTGCTACCAGATAACAAAGTGTAGTAACAAAAGGAAAATATCAATAATACTAAATTGAATAAATATATAAAAATATGACAAAATATTAAATTTATGTCATGGAAAATAATACTCACGTCTGACATTTTCAGAATTTAAACCAAAATATTTTGTTTATGGTCTAAATTGTTATAGAAATATGACATTCGATTACTATGCGCTTTCAATATTTGCCAACGTCCGAAAACTAAACACTTATGGGGTATTTTGTACTGTATTTAGGTCAGTCATCTTTTCTAAAGATATTTCTTGGTTGTATTGTTGACTACGAGAAATCAATGTAAAAAGAGGAGAATCTATATTTTTTCTTGACTGTTACTTTGGCGTATTTTAACTTTTAATTGTTGTTATAAAGCAGAGATTTGGCATGTTACACAGTCTGGCTGTCTTTATGCAGAGTTTAATGAAATAGAGCTGACAACATTTCTCTGATAAATCATTACAATTCAATTTTCCTGATGCGAAACAGGCCATTCTGTCACGTCATTCTCAGCAATCCTATCAGCTCAGGTTGATTTATCATTTTGTGCCTTAATTTTAGAAAACTCATTTTAAACACAAATTATCCAGAATGACAGGATTAGGATTTCAAGACAAATCAAGACAAGTATATTTGAAATGGCGTTATCATGTTGTCCTTGTAAATATGATTACAGAAAAATGTATGTATTATACATGTATGATTTAACATTGCTTCTGTATCAACTTTTGTCGTCGTACTGTCTTACTGATTGTTTGAAAAACAAAACATACAATGTTTCAGAACAAAACAATATATTCCGCAACAGAATACTTAAGTCAACTGAGCCAGATATTCGATTACCTGACAGTTTTTAGTAATTTAATTTATTCGAATAGAACTGAGTGTGCTCTTATTCGTAACACACATCCTCTCAAAAATTCTTATATCATGACCAAATAAAATGTTGAAACAAGAAGTACTAAATGTAATGTAAGGCCAGAAGCCGACATCCCTGGCAGTACCTCAAATACGCACGTCCAGAAGCCGACATCCCTGGTGGTACCACAAATACGTACGTTCAGAAGCCGACATCCCTAGTAGTACCGGAAATACGTACGTCCAGAGCCGACATCCCTGGTAGTACCGCAAATACATACGTCCAGAAGCCGACGTCCCTAGTAGTACTGCAAATACCTACGTTCAGAAGCCGACATCCCTGGTAGTACCACAAATACGTACGTTCAGAAGCCGACATCCCTAGTAGTACCGGAAATACATACGTCCAGAGCCGACATCCCTGGTAGTACCGCAAATACATACGTTTAGAAGCCGACATCCCTGGTAGTACCGCAAATACGTACGTTCAGAAGCCGACATCCCTGGTAGTACCACAAATACGTACGTTCAGAAGCCGACATTCCTGGTAGTACCGCAAATACGTACTTTCAGAAGCCGACATCCCTGGTAGAACCACAAATACGTACGTTCAGAAGCCGACATCCCTGGTAGTACCGCAAATACGTAAGTCCAGAAGCCGACATCCCTGGTAGTACCACAAATACGTACGTTCAGAAGCCGACATCCCTGGTAGTACCGCAAATACATACGTCCAGAAGCCGACATCCCTAGTAGTACCGCAAATACGTACGTCCAGAAGCCGACATCCCTGGTAGTACCGCAAATTCGTACGTTCAGAAGCCGACATTCCTGGTAGTACCGCAAATACATACGTCCAGAAGCCAACATCCCTGGTAGTACCACAAATACGTACGTTCAGAAGCCGACATCCCTGGTAGTACCGCAAATACGTATGTTCAGAAGCCGACATCCCTGGTAGTACCGCAAATACGTACGTTCAGAAGCCGACATCCCTAGTAGTACCGCAAATACGTACGTTCAGAAGCCGACATCCCTGGTAGTACCGCAAATACGTACGTTTAGAAGCCGACATCCCTTGAAGTACCGCAAATACGTACGTCCAGAAGCCGACATCCCTGGTAGTACCACAAATACGTACGTTCAGAAGCCGACATCCCTAGTAGTACCGCAAATACATACGTTCAGAAGCCGACATCCCTGGTAGTACCACAAATACGTACGTTCAGAAGCCGACATCCCTGGTAGTACCACAAAAACGTACGTTCAGAAGCCGACATCCCTAGTAGTACCGCAAATACGTACGTTCAGAAGCCGACATCCCTGGTAGTACCGCAAATACATACGTCCAGAAGCCGACATCCCTGGTAGTACCACAAATACGTACGTTCAGAAGCCGACATCCCTAGTAGTACCGCAAATACGTACGTCCAGAAGCCGACATCCCTGGTAGTACCGCAAATACATACGTCCAGAAGCCGACATCCCTGGTAGTACCGCAAATACGTACGTCCAGAAGCCGACATCCCAGGTGGTACCACAAATACGGTTATGATTCCCGAGATACTGGTATGAAATAATACTTCTTACATCCATTTCTTCTAAAGAAGGAAGTACACAATGAAAAGTCTGAAACTGGCCCTGCCTTTAATTAACTGGTGTTGTCAGGTCTGAAGATTTTATTTAACCTCGCAGTTTAAAGATAAGAAAGAATACAACACCACAGTATGTATTCAGAAGGAAAGGAGATACAAGCTAAAAAGTTCAAACTGTTAAACAAAGAAGTTTCAAGCTTGATGTCATATCACCTTTGTGTCCCGTATTTCTTTCAAGATCATTTTAATTTTGATGGTTTAAAATCATAAGAATACTTATCCACAAACAAATGCGTGTAAGAAACCCGTGTAAGATCATGAAATTAAATGAACAATTAATTTTATTAATTTAATAGAACTTGCATTCTTGCAAAACCTTAATTACTCTGCCAAACACAGTTGTTTGTTCCGTTCGTAATTGTTTTCCTCTTCATTGTGTAACAATAGTGTCTCAAGTCAAGTCAAAGTCAAAGTCAAAAAACCTTTTATTCTCTCATGCCAATTATGACAAAATGAGGATCTTCACAAATGATGTTATCGAGGCTTACAAACTAATATATTAACATTTACAGAAACTTTCATGAGATTGTTAGATATACACACATATATATATATATACGGAGAGTCGAATACTAATAGCAGGTAATAGACAAACACAATATAGATATAAGCGCAATATTTCACATCTTGCTTACATAATTTAGTTTTAAATCTTAACATTGAGCAAAATGTTATTAAGAAACTGGCATTTTCAGTATAAAGTGAAATAGATTTAAAAGCGATAATTCATTATGATTTTTACAAACTTGCACAGTTTGTTGTATTCCTTTTGGTTATTTGTGTTAAATAATTGGTCAAATTTGAAAATATTTGGTCTTCTATAGTAATAAGGCTTAAGGTACATTTTTCTATCTTGTTCGAAAAGTCGACATTGGAATAAATAATGGAATTCGTCTCCTAATTGACCTTCACATATTGTACAAAAACGTTGGTTTACTGGAACTCTTGCCCAACTGCCAGTTTCTACTGGAAATCTATGATTTCGCGTTCGAAATTTCAACATATGATAAATGTATTGTTTTGGTGTATTAGTTAAATATCGTTCAATTTGGAAGTTATGCTTAAAGATTCTATATGTTTGACCTTTACTTGATGTTTCTACATTGGAAAACCATTCATTTATAAATAAATCCTTCAATTTTTGTTTGACTGTTAGTTTTAACCACTTTGGATTCGGAAATATGTGCGTTTCCCATATGTTAATCAGACCAGTTTTCAGCAATATATTTTTGATACAATAAACCCACGGAAATCGTCTCTGAATTAAATTGTCATGGAGATTACGTGTAATTACTCGAAGATGTTGATAAATAATGCAAGATAATTTACACTGTGTTAAGTCATTTGTGGTACAAATACTTGACCAAAAGTTAACTATGCGTTCCTCAATATCAACCCATAACGGGTGACAACCAGATTCGCCGTATACCATATAATTTGGTGTAGAATTTTTCATTTTTAAAACGTGTTTCAAAAATCGTAGTTGGACTCTTTCTAGTAATTGTATGTTGCCAAATCCCCAAACTTCCACTCCAAATAAAAGAATTGGTTTAATAGTTTTATTGAATAAGTCTATCTGAAGGTCGATTGGGAGATCTAATCTATTTGCGTTTTTAATTAAGCTAAACATTGCTCTAGTTGCCTGTGAAGCGAAATGTTTCTTAGTTTTCAGAAAGGAACCGTTTCTTGAGAAAAGGACCCCTAAATATTTAAATTCTTCAACAATTTCAATATGTTGATTATTTAAAGTGAACGACGCATTTGGTTGTCTTCTCTTCGAGAATATAACCACTTTTGTTTTAGATAGATTAATTGTTAATTTCCAAATTTCACAATAGTTTTGGTATTTATCTTAAGCATTTTGGAAGTCTGTTTCATTTTCTGCTAATATAACCGTGTCATCGGCATACAGTAATATATAAATCTTAAGAAAAACATGAATTTCATTGAGTACGGGTTCATCAGTTACGGTAATGCCGTTCACGTTTGAACTGTCAGTAAAATATTGATGTAAATCGTTCAAAAATATAGAAAAAAGAAGAGGCGAAAGATTTTCGCCTTGTCTCACTCCGATATTACTCGGGAAAAAATTTGAGCAAGTCGAGTTAAGTCTAACACACGATTTAATATTTTGGTACATATTTTTTATTAATTTTAAACATTTTCCATTAATATTAGTATTAAAAAGTTTTTCCCACAATCCCTCGCGCCACACAGTATCAAAAGCTTGTTTAAGGTCAACAAACCCACAGATGAGTGTTTTCTTAGAATTATGCAAAATATTTATAATACTATTCAATACAAAAATATGGTCTGCGGTTGACTGATTTTTTCTAAATCCGGCTTGGCATCTGTTAAGTAAATTATTGTTTTCAACATAACTTGTAATACGATTGTTAATGACAGATGTAAACAGCTTCCCCAGGCAGCTAAGTAAGGTTATAGGACGATAGTTTTCTGGATTGGTGGCATCTCCTTTCTTTTTATAAATTGGATGTATAATACTTATAGTCCAAGCTTCAGGTACAATTCCGCTATCAAAAATTACATTAAACAATTTGACATAAACATGTTTTAGTAAAGTGAAAGTTGATTTAATATGTTCGTTTAATATTTTGTCGTATCCGCAGGCTTTATTATTCTTAAGGTTCTTGACGGCAAACTCTATTTCTGCCTCCGTTATAGTACCATTTATTTCATTGTTAATAATTTCTTCAGTTATTAAGTCATTGTCTTGATTAATTTGTGCATTATTAATATTTTCTTGGTAATTAGTATTTTTAAAAAAATTATGTAATTCATTAAGATTTGCCGCAGATTCGGTTGGTCTTTTACTATATAGTATTTTCCAATATTTTTTTGGATCACTTTTTCGAAGTTTACGCAGTTTATTGATGTTATTGTTTTTATATTCGTTATGATACTTTTTCATAGTGTTTTTATATGCTCTGCATGTATTCTTTAAATTAATTTTATTCACGTCATTTCTAAAGATTTTGTATAGATATTTCGCCCTGTGAAAATTTCTCCTAGCTTTTTCACACTTAAACCCGAACCAACTAGAAGTTTTAACCTCGTTAGAAAAAGAGCTATAACCTATATTTTGTTCAAATGTTTGTTTCGCTGATATCAGAAAAGTATCGGCAATGTCGCCGACTATTTGATTTAGAGACGTTTGATTAATTTCTTGTGAAATCTCGATATTACACAAATCAGTATAAATCTGGTCAATTCTATTTGAATCAATACTATCGACAAACGCATTTTGTTTAGTTTTATCCCATAATTTTTCGTGAGTTTGAGGATATTGCTTTGCTTCGCTGACATTTGGATGTAAAAAAGTTAGCGACAAACATAGAGCACTGTGAACATCAGAATACAAAGGACAAAAATCAACTATTTCAAAACAATTAATGTAGTCGAACAAATATGATGAACATGTAAAATAATCCACACAACTGGCACCTCTACATGTTGGTTTACCAGAGTAGTCACCCTTAGTTCTACCGTTTAAAATATACAAAAAGTTCATTTGTAAAAAGTCAATAAATCTATAACCATAGTTATTAACTGAAATATCAGTGTTACACCTATTTCGTGAGACGTTTTTACAGTTGTCAAAATGCAACATCTCGTCATCGTATTCACTACAAATTTCGTTTAAATTATTTTCTCTAAAAAAGATCTATCTAATTCAATGAAATCTTTCAACTGTTTTGTTCTCGAGTTAAAGTCTCCAAATAGACATGTACCAATATATCGATCAGATAATTTTGATAATTCTGTCTGAATTTCAAGGAAAGGATCATTAATTGAAAATTCTGAGTTTTCAGGTGGTATATAAACTACACCTTATAAACTGTCTTTTTGTAGTTTTGTCAAATGTTTGTTTAAAGAAAACCATAAAACCAGGTTACTGTCCGTTTCAATAATTTTTACGTATTTTACTAGATGTGTTTTCACAGTCAAAGCAATGCCACCAGATTTTCTTCTCGAAATACTTTTCCTATTTTTAAGGAACAAAACAAAATTTGGAATTTCTAAATAATCTAAGTCGTCGAGTTTTGTTTCCTGTAATCCAACAATGTCATAACCGTTAAGAAAAGAAATGAAATCCGGCGAATAACACTTACTCTTTAACCCACACACATTTAATAAAAGAACTTTTAAGTCATGTAATATCTGATCACGCTTACTACCTTCAATAAAAGGTATGTTAGGATTTACCTGACTGATTTCATCGACATGTCTAGACGGTTTAATGCAAAAACAATTAGAACTTACAGTACATTTACAATAGTCACATATAAATGGACAGTCATCACGTGAATCACGTGTAAAAAACGACCCTCCGTAATTGTCCTAGTCAGCCGTATGAGGCCCTTCCACATGGTCAGAGTTACATTGACTAATAGTTTGATTACACGATTTCACGTTTGTGGAATCTGTGATTTGTACGTGATCTGAGTTTTCATACTCAACTTGCTCTGATCTTTTTGCAGCATAGTCTACATCAACTGGCGAAACTGCCTTCCGTTTTGTATTGTTAGCGTCACTCTCAATGATTTCTTGTGAAAGTATTTGATATCGGTTCGGCGTTTCGAAGGTTGTTTCAAGGCGCCTAGCGTAATTTGATATTGCTCTTGCAGACTGTTGTCTGTGGTTTGGTAGTCTGTCATTGTTAACTTGACTTCTACGAATTATTGAGGGAGAACGTGTCCTATCTCTAAATCGCTCGTGGAGCGAAGGGGAACGTCTGCGTGGACGAGCGTCTCTAGTGGGCGAGCGGTTTCGGAGATTACTTACATAGGATTGAGGTTTCTGTCTTGGAATAAATCTAGCTTTTCTCAGAACTAATAATATCCAATTTCCACTATTTGTATGAATTTCTGAAACAGTGCTGCAGTTTATTGATTGCATTAAAGATTAAACTAAAGAACTCTGCTAATACTTTAGCTACATTACGGCAAGAATGACAATAATTAGCAGAGTGGGAAATACGTGTCAAATATTGATCAACTTCAAACAACAGGCTGATAATTGTGTATCGAATAGTTGCGTATACATGTACTTCAACATAGCTCTGAACTATACAAATGTGTCATAAATTTCAGACACAGCATTGAGTTAGACATAATTGTTTTCTGTGTAAATTGATCTTTTGAAGTTAAATTTAATTCTTACATTTTATTAAATGATTGTATGTTCAGCTTGTCGTTTGAACTATACTTACCTCTTGGAATGACATTGGTGTTAAATGAAATTTGAAGGAAATGAAAAACCTGTTTGTTAATCTATTACCACCCTAAATGCATTTGAAAATAAATTTATCGAAATAAACTGCAAACAAAACTTTCAGAATATCTCAAAGAAATTACATTTTTAAAAAAAAGTGTTAGCGACTAGTGTAATGTCTTTGTTATTTCTCGAGTTTGAATTCATAGAGCTGTCGATAGATAGAGCCCCCATGAAGTCCTATAACCGGATAAGCTCTCCACTCTTACTGGTATCACAGGATTTATAGTTTTTAACAATTATGCATTTCTAGTACAACTAACCATTAGGGTCTTTCATGTTGAAAACGTTTCTTGCCCTTCCTCATTAAATGACGATTGTTTCCACTAAAATGGGTGTTTTGGGGTAGGCAGCAAGAGATAAATACCCCAAGACATTTTGCCCAAACAAATTAAAGGTATTATAATTATTCTACTGATATTTTCAAACTAATAATGAACTGCAAACAAAAATATATCGTATTAATTTTCGTTTGTAGTGTTTTCGTTGAAAACGGTAATTATCGCAATCATGTAATATTGCCGATAACAATACAATTTTTTCATTCTCTTATACGGATTATACTTAGTAGACGTTTGTAGGTTTCCATAAAGCCCTGTTAAGATGCCAATTCATTAGCAGAAAACAATACATTATTGTTTTACTATCACCATGTATACATTTTCTCCATGAAAAAAAAACAACATTTCAGTGCTAGACAGAATTACCTGATTTGAAAATGCTTAAAGGGTCACTAGGGGTAAACAGGCAGGTCACTGTTGATAAAAATGTGGTTTAAGCTATTAGAATGTCATGAAATAACCATATGTATATTGATATTTTTTCTTGGGGCTACGTTGCCACAATGATTGTATGATAATTTCATATGATTTGGAGTTTCAAGTATAATTAACAGAATAATCATACAGATATCAAAGCGTGAAAATTATATTTTTTATCCGGACCTATAAACACAGGACTATTAGCTTTCTATGTCTTACAAACCTGAACAGTAAGTCTCAACCTCTGAGACCGTAGAGGAATAGATTTTAAAACTACGACCCGAGCAACTAATACTTTGATCAAGTATGCATATATCTAGAAACGCATAAACATAATACATTTGATACCATATTTGGCTCAAAGTCCTGGTAATTTATCTTTTCTTATTTAATATTTAACCACCCTTCTCAAGACTGCTAGATAGACAATAAACAATCTGCCATATTCCATTTGAGTTTATTTGTTGTCGGTACCGGTTCCCCATATGATCGACGCCCCCTGCAGAGATTAGTTATTATACGCACGTCGAAGACGGGACGTATTATGGGATCACCTATGGAGGGAGGGGGGCGGATGGGCGGCGTCCTGATGTTTGTCCGGAGCATAACTCCTACACTATCGAAGCTATTAACTTGAAACTTCATAGGTGGAAGGATCTCATTGAGACAAAGTGCATTGTATAAGAACCATCACTCTGCACTTTTTGGTTTTAGAGTTATTCTTCTTTGCTTAATTTTCTTGTCCGGAGCATAACTCCAACACTATCAATGCTATTGGCTTGAAACTTCAAAGATGGGTAGATCTCATTGAGACGGAGTGCTTTACACAAGAACCATCACTCTGCACTTCATTATTTTGGAGTCATTCCCTTTAATTCAATTTTTGTACTTGATGTTTGTCTGGACCATACTCCTACATTATCAAAGCTATTGACTTGAAACTTCATAGGTGGATAGATGTTATTGAAAAAAACAATTGCTCAATTGACGGGTGTTTTTTGCTCCGCCTTGCGGCACTTTTGTTTTATATTGTGAAAGATTGTGCAAGATACAGACAGCATCCCATTCCAGAGACACCCCTGGTTCTTTCAATTCTCAGTGTACAGCACTGATACATGGGACCTTGGTTTAGTAAATTTTAATTTGAAGTCACTTGGGTGGTAGCTAACTGTTACCTAAAATAGATTTTAAGTTTTCTCTGAAATCCGTGCGTACACTAGGAGTACTGTTATAAGGCATGCTTATAGGACAGCACATTAATCGCATTGATGCATCTCTGAATGCTTTGATGGTCACTGGGGTCTAGGGCTGGGTTATACTTAAAACGTTTTGATTTAATTTACGGCTGTATTAATGTTATTATTATTTCATTATTTTCAGACGCAGTTAAACTAACAATTATGAATTCTGCCCTAAAACACTTTTTTACAAACAACCTTCTTCAGTTTGATATGTAGGTCAAAATCGATTTTAATACATCTGCGCCGAAAAACATTTCTGGAGTAGGTAAAACCAAGGGTTCCTCTTGCATGAAAATCGTACTGTTTCAGGTAGTTTAAAAAGACACAAAATATGGCGTTCTGTCAATTTTAACATTCTAAACTGGTTGACATTTGCGTTTATTATATCTATAAACCATACACTCATTATGGGGAACAAATTAAGACCGTAGTTTCCATATCTGGAGAATTTAATTTAAGATATCCACCTTGTAAGAAATCCATCTTAAAGGAAAATCCTTGACGTTCATCCTTAACATTTTAGATAGACACATCGGAACCTGGCTGACAGTTTTAAAGCAACAGATTATTGAAACACTTAAATGTTTAAACAAAATCTATTTTGAAGAATCCTGTTTGAAATATTGAAATAGAATTGCCCTGAAGGCATGTAAAGCTTATAATCAGGGAACGAAAATAAACACCTTTTAAGGGGCAACTGTGTTTGACAAAATTGTAAAACTAATTTTTCTAGTGTAATTATTCATGAAATAATTACTAATAGATAATTGTTCATTGTTTCGTTGATAAGAAAATAAAATAATTATATTCAATCAGACTTACAGAAACAAAATAATTCCTTGCTTGCATACTTTTAGCATGTTTCTACACAAGGCAGACTTTCATTCTAACAATAAAAACATTAAAAGACCTTCTGTAACAATGTCACGGCTAGCAATGTGTTTGATGTGGTTGCTACATTTCCACCACTTTCATCTTTTAATAATCACAATTACAAAAGTAATTACAGGCCATTTTCAAACAAATTGAAATTGTTTACTTTTAACAGTTTTGTTACTTCACAAATGATTATACCTCAAAAAAACTCATGCCGTTTCTATCTAGTTCAAATATTAACCACACAAAAAGCTATAAAATGATATTTCTGACTGTGAATTTCATTTAGGACTACAATTATTTTAATGGAGAATTAAAACGTTATATAATAGTACACGACACGTCAGAGAAAACTGTTGAAAAATCAGTAAAATATATCACTTAAATCTATTTTACTTTTAATATAAGAAGACAGAAAAAAGGGTTGTCTAAGTTCTAAATTTATCTCGACTATATTGATTCTTGCTATTATATAATTGCCATGTCGAAAAAAGCATTTTGTCACGACAGATCGTTATCACTTTGTGTTCTGCATTGTGTCTTAAATGTAAATTTCTAATTTTTGTATTTATAATGTTACTAAAGTTTATTAACACATAAAAGTCAAAACCTGTGACGACCTTGAATCAATGATAAGGGATTGATATGCGTATCTCTAATCGAAAGGATTAGACACTTATTCTTTTATCTTGATTGACAGAACGTAAGTATCAGAATAAACCTACAAAAATATTTTTAATTTAGAATATCGTGATTATTGTCAGTGAGACAGTGAAATCAGGTACAGAGATATACTAGTTTTATAACAATAGTTTTTTTCTCATGTAGTCACAAAGTGTGCATTTAGTTTTCAACATTTATTTTTAAGTATGTAAAGAAAAAACTTCCTGTGATTTCAGAAACAATTTTATTTTAAAGTTTTATCACGGAAACAATTTTGACTTTCTATTCAATATTAGTCGATTTTCCGGAAATAACAAAGTGTGTTGACAGTAGGGAATTGAGGACATAGACGACATCAGTTATAATATATATATGTCTTTTCCATGACTGATAATCTGATCAGAGTCCTAGGACCAAGATTGTTACACAACATTTAGAGACCCACAGATTAAATACTTGTTTCGTTCTAAAAACAACAAATCAGAGTAGAAATCTTAACAGGGAGATAACTTTGCACGTGGTCAAGACAAAGTTCACCAATACTAGGCTATATGTTATAATCACATAACAAACAAAGCTAACAAAAGATTGACGAATTCGAAAATCATGTGTTCAGTGTTTATAAATATCCAACATTTCTTTCTTTAATGATAATTGTGGAACTGCTCTTCGATTCGCGCATCTCGAAAGTAATGTCATTTAAATCGATTTATAAAATATAACAAGAATGCTTCTTTACAATCATAACCACTTTTCGATCAACCCTGGAAATGTTTCACTGTAGACCCTATTTACGGCCACGTATCGATTTCTTTCACCGACAGCTTTAAATATCATCACGCTGAAATTTCTGAATTAGGGAATAGACTTGATAAAAATCATAAACAGGAGATTTCCGTCATTTCCAGTTATATCCATAACCTTTCCCTTTTCACCCTTCACGGAGTATAGAATTATATTGCATGAGTTTCGGCTCAAAATACGACCATGCTTTACGTTCTATTTCTTCACTGAAAATTAATTAATTAGATGTAATAATATACATATCTTTCTTAAATCCTCTGTTTCTCAAAAACCTTCACCCAGTAGGAGATCATATAGATCTTAAGATTTGATTTTTTATTGACGGCCAAAATAGAGACCGGAATTAGTAAAATGACCATCAAGAAGGCATCTAGGTTGTTAGACTTCCTTTGACTACATTTCAAGACAGAGAGTAATGACAAGGCTAGTGTTGATGTCACTAAGACTCGCAAAACAGTTCGGCAAGTCACACGAAAGCTGAAGAAGGGTTTGGCTACAGCTACAGCTGGAAGGAAACAAAACAGAAACCACTCGAAATAATGGCTACACGACTCTCTGTATCATTGGACTGAACTTAGACAAAATAAAAACCAGTGCCATTGAACAAGCACATGAAAAGTGAAATTCGTTATGACATTACTTGAGGGGACTAAAACTGGTTCTTGTGGAAAAGGTAGCACACTTTGATAAAATTGGCCTGATCACTGAACGTAAACCCCCGAATGTGGTTGCAAGCAAATACAGTTGGAAATCTTAGACTGTTACACTCGTAGGCAGTGTATATATGGTAGAACATCAAAGGCTCCTTTTTTTGTATTCACAAGGGCTAGAATGCTCCCTTTCTTAATTGTTTGAGCTAGTCCTGGAGCAGTTGATACAGTCATTACGATGGTTCGATGTGGATTTCATTTTAGAAAACATGCAAGACGGCCTACCAGGGAAGAAAGCTACCTAGTTCTAGCGTTGTATGATGCCCACCGCTCACTTGGACCTAACCAATTGGCTAAATCACAAAACAAAGTTGGTATGAAACGATTATGGTTACTTTGCATAAAAAGATAAAATGTATAATATTGGTAATTTTAATGGTGTATCGTTACAAAATGTAATAAGTTAAAAATTTGTTTGTATTTTAGTGTATTTACTAAATTTATTTTAAGTATAAGTAGTATTTCAGAAAATCAGGCAGAATTTAAGGCTGGTCACTTCCATTGTTAGTTATTTTTAAGTGTTATTAAGAGATCTTTAAGATAAAATAGAGGAAAGTGTTACATGGCATTTGTTGACTTTAAGAAATGTTTCGACAGTATCGTTAGAGGTCGTTTATGGCCAGTCCTTTCTGATAATAGAATAAACGGTAATTTAAAGCACTACATAGCATGGGTCAATCTGTTAAAGCTATGCATCTGATGAAAAGGTGGCTGTAGCGAATATATTAATATTTCTGTTGACTTAAAACAATCCAATTTTGTTTTATTCTTTAAAGCGACTGACTTACAAAATTTAGCTGATTTTTGTTTTCTTTAAAATTTAATATTAATCTTCTATACACCATGGAAGAAAAATGTTTTGATTTCACTAGGATTCGAACCCATGACCTTTCAGTTAGTAAAATAAGGAGGACGATCTACACTACTGTCAAAATTAATAATGAAACAAAAGTATCTACCCCGTGACTAACGGGGTAACTTTTTTACCGACAAAAGTGTGTAAAACTTTGTACTGTGATGCGTTTCTGTAACAAAAAAATGATTCAGTAATTTAGTTTACATGTGTTTTTCACAATAACATCTAGAATTTCAAGATGTATAAACATTTTCTTTTTGTTTTTCATCGCCGCCCCATCTGTGAGTCAGTCGCTATATGGATGAATTATTTTATTTTCTAATAAATAACAATTTCAGGGGCATACAGTTGCATCCTAATATAATTGATATTGTTCTGTTAATATTTGCCGATGGTATTATATTAATATCCGACACAATAAATGGATTACAAAAACAATTAAATCTTCTCTTGGATTATTGTGATAATAACAGTAAATGGAAAGAGAAAAGGGGTAATCATATTAAAGAATGGTGGCAAACTATCTAGAGTGGAAAACTGGAAGTACAAAAATGAATTATTTTAAAATGTAAGTAGTTGTTGTTATGTTGGTCTCACATTTACAAGGTAATTGTCAATGCATATGATGGTTCCTGAATTATATGTTCCATGTTATGCTCCTTGATTAAATGTGGTTAGTTACCAGAACATATTGTTTAAAATATTTGACACAAATATTTGTCCTCAGCTTTTAAACGGCTCTTAAATATCGGACTGGATAAATATGATGAATTAGAAAGAGTACATTTGTAAGCTTGCAAAAGATAAAGGTGTGCTAAACAGAGATATTTGTAGGGATAATGGAAGATATCCTTCGCCTATTGAAACTGTAAAACGTTTAGTCAAGAATTTGTTAAAAGATGTGAAAATGCCAAACAAGATATTTTACAAAATGTTATATTATGATGCTTTATGATAACTTAAGGAGTAAATAAAATTGGGCTTCAAACTTAAGTTTGTATTTACAATCTATAGGATTTGGTTGTGTATGATAAGTCAGAAATACATTTTATTTAAAGTTTTTACAAGATTGGAATTAACACATGCGATTTCAACTTTAACTTATTACTGCCAAAAGTCAATACTGACTATACTAGGCAGGCGCGTGTCAGGAACATTAAAATTATAAAAGATAATAACAAAGAAAACAAGATTTAATTGAAGATTCACTTAAACATTTATTTCAAGTACTTAAAATCTATAAAACTTGTTTAGTCCACTGATAACAGCTGACACAGTTGGGGTAGCCTTAATCTCGGTCGGTAATTCGTTGCAGAGTCGTATAGTCCTTGCGAAGAATGAGTTCATGTGATGTTGTGTTTTTGATTGTGGGATGAGGAATTTGCTGTTTCTTGTGTTTGTAAGGTGATTGTGATCAACATTGACCTGATTGTTTTTTTTTTTATTTTGTGTAGCATGACCAGGCTGGCATGGTTTCGCCTTTGTTCTAAAGTTGACCATTTTAGTTCTTTGATCATGTTTGTTACACTGCTTGTATAGTGGTAATCATTATGAACGTACCTTGCAGCTGACCTCTGGACCATTTCTATTCTGTGTGTGAGATATTTTTGCCATGGATGCCATATGGTTGAGCAGTATTCAACCTGTGGTCTTACATATGTTTTGTATGCTGCTTCTTTGAGTTGTTTGTTTTGTGTTTTGACGTTTCGTCTGATGAACCTTAAGCTTTTTTCTGCTTTGTTTGTGATATTGTTTATGTGGGATGACCAGTTTAGGTTGCTACTTATTGTAACTCCTAAGTATTTTGCATTTTCTGTGGTTTTCAGTTTAGTGTTATGTAGGGTGTAGGGAAAGATGACCGGTTTCTTTTTCCTGTGCATTCTGAGTAGTTCACACTTGTCAGGGTTGATTTCCATTGACCATTCTTTTTCCCATATTTCAAGGATGTGCAAATCATTTTGTAAGGTTTGTGCAGATGCTTGTGATTTAATTGTTAAATAAACTATGGTATCGTCGGCAAATAGACGCACCCGGCTCCTGACACTTCCTGGTAGGTCATTGATGTATGCGAGAAAGAGACATGGACCTAAGACCGATCCCTGCAGGACACCAGAAAGCACAGGGAGCCTGTCAGAGACCTTGTTTTCTACTAATATCTGTTGTGATCTGTTTTTGAAAAAGTTTTGTATCCATGAACTGATGTGTGGATGAACTCCCACGTGTTTCAGCTTATGTATGAGTTTGTGGTGGTCTACTTTGTCAAAGGCTTTACTGAAGTCCATGACTATGACATCAGTTTGTTGACCTTGATCAAGGTTGTCAGTTATTTTTTGTTTGAAGCCAATGAGCTATGTCTCACAGCTATGTTTTGACCTGAATCCATGTTGCTGGGGGCAAAGTATGTTGTGTTTGTCAAAGTAATCCATCATGTTTGAAACAATGATGTGTTCCATTAGTTTTGATGCTATACATGTGAGTGATATTGGTCTGTAATTGCTAGGTTTTGATTTTGACCCTTTTTTGTATGCTGGTGTGATGATGGCATGTTTTCAATCCTTAGGAACAATACCTGTGTCTAGTGATCTTTGGAATATGATTTTAAGGATTGGTGCTTTCTCTGTGTGTAGCTCTTTGAGTAACCTAGGTGAAATCTCATCTGGACCTTGGGCTTTGTGGGGGTTTAGTCCTGTCAATAACTTATCAACTCCTTGAACTGAGATGGATATGGGAGCCATGGGCGGGTGACCAAGTGATGACATTGAGCTTTTAGCTATTTGTTTGAGACTGAGTGGTGAAGGCTTTGAGAAAACTGATTCAAACTGTTTGTTTATGTTCGCCTTTGACACTGGGTCACTGTAAGTATGCCCATCAGTGCTGAGTGGTGCAATTCCTGTGTTTTCAGTTGTTTTGTGTTTAATAAAGTTGTAGAACTTTTTCTTATGACCTGGATCTGTATTATCTGAGAAGATGATTGACTCTAGATATGACCAATAAGCATTTCTTATTTGTTTTTGCACTGATGCCTTAAGATGTTTATTTTTTCTTTATGTTCTGACAATTCTGTGACCGAGACCTTTTTATTTTTGTGAAGAACTTGTTCATTTTCCTAATCTGTTTAACAATATCGTGAGTAACCCATGGTAAATCAGCTTTATTTTTGCATTGTCTTGACGGTATGTGTTTGGTTGATAACCTTTTGATATCAGCTTTGAACGTGTCCCATAATTGGTTTGGGTCTTCATTTTGATTTTGGTTGAACGTACTTCTGAAAGTGACCAAGTCATTTTTGAAGTCAGACCAGTTTGCTTTCTTGTATGATTTGACCAGTCTAGGGGTTTGCCTGATTCGCCCTCTTTTGACCTTAAGTTCATGGAAGACTATATCATGGTCTGATGTACCTAAGCTTGGTAAGACTTTTGTGTCATGGACGTGACCAAGAGTGTTAGTGAGAAAGAGATCTAGGATATTTTTATCCCGTGTGGGAACTTTGACCATTTGTTCAAGATTATGATTAATCATGTTCTCTGCAAAATTATCATACATGTCTTTGAATTTGCATGTATCTGTTGGTGTTTCATTTGACCAGTTCATGTCTGGGAGATTGAAGTCACCCAAAACCCAGATGTTGTTGTTTTGAGGAATTTTTACTATAGATGACCAAAGTTCATTTAGTGAGTGTTCATCATTTTCATGGGGCTTGTAGTATGCAGAGACATATATGTCTTTGATGGCAGTTATTGAATTTTTTGACCATATGATGTTGCAATCTGTTTTTAAGTCTGGCTGTTCTTCACCAAGTAGGTTATTTGTGACTGCAAGGAGGACACCTCCACCCTTGCCAGTTGTTCTGTCATCTCTATAGACCTGGTAGCCAAGGTGGCTGGGGAAAATTTCCGCAGTGTGGGTGCTGGGTTTTAACCATGTTTCAGTGCAGCAGATTATATCAGGTTTGACTTGATCAATAACTTGATGTAGTTCAGGAATTTTGTTATTGACAGAACGACAGTTAATATGGAGAATAGTGAGTCTTTCTTCCGATAGTAGTTTGACCTTTTTCTTTTCTTTATTTTTACACTGTTTGGGGGTAGAGCTTGCTTTTGGATAACCATGGTGACTATTTTTTCTCACTGGGCTGCTTTGGTGAGGAAGATCATCAGGGGCATGTTCCAGGGGGGTGAAACTTGATTGGGAGCCTAGACTGTCCAGTGAGACTGCTAGTGATGTTGAATAGTTGTGACTTCCACATGTGATACAAAACCAAGAAAGCTTGTTTTGGATAGGAAGTCGTAAGTTTTGTCTCCTAGCCCTTGACAATCACAGTGATACCAGGTACTGCAAGAGTCACACAGGATGCCTTTATCGTTCCAAGTAACCTCTTAAAGACATGTTCCACAGGGATATTTTGTATTTGGTCCCGGATTGGCCTCAATATCTGATGTTTGGGTAGCTAGGAGACAGTGAATAAATATCAGCGAGCACTTGCTTGAGACCTCTGCTTGATTGTAAGAAATAAACCTACAAGACCGTTTAAACGAGATTAATATAGAGCCTAGTTGGGAAGATGGTGAGGGTTGACCAGAACTTGTAAACTTATATGCATTTATTATCAGAAAAAGGACGAAACTAGTTATTACTAGATTCATTGCAGATGTAAACAAATTGACCGGAAGTGTGGGAAAAATGGCGGGTGAATTTGACAGTTGATGACTAAGGAAAAAAATTGCTCAAGTTACAATGGCAGCCTTAACCTGCTTCAAAACTTTACTTCAGTGGGTAAACTTAGATTAAAGTGATACAATACAAACTAATTTTATAAGGAATTAATAAATATAAACTTGAGAATAATTGAAAAATCACTTAGCTAAGGAAAGGTGAATGCACTGTTCCGAAGCATTCGAAACTTCCTATGCATATATTTTATTATAAAAAAATATAAAGATATATTACATCTAAGGAAATTCAGGTTTGCATATGTTAGTTCTTGTACAAGTTCACATGAGCATGAATAGAAAGAGGTATACCTAGAAATCTGAAAATGTGTAAGCTGTGTTCTAAGCATTGTGAAGAAGGTGAATATCATCTTATAGTGTGAAGTTTTATCAAAGATTTCTGTTCTCATACAACAAACTTATTTAGCAAATCCAACTAGCATCAAGTTTACATTACTTATGTTGCCAAAAATAATGTTATCATTAAACCTTTTTATATCATGCATTTTGGCAAGGAAAAAGAGACTAGCTGACATAATAATACAGTAACAAGTTTATATTGAAACATTTTCTGGCAAATTATGTTTTATCTATTGGCTCAAACGTTCTGTTGCTAGATGTCAAGGAATATCTTCAACTGTTATTCGTTATAGTGTTAAGTTCATCTGTATTTTATTGGTATTGTAACAGGTACTGAATTTTCCACTTAAATAGTTTTAAGACTGTCACACACAATGTCTTGGTTAAAACTGAAAATTATAAGTATATACTTTTTGCCATGGACCAATGGCCTTAGAAACGAACTTTGCCATTTGTCATTTGTAATTTCTGTTCTGCCACAAGACTATTTACACCTACTTCAACCACTGGACGTAAGCTATTTTAGACGGACCATTTTATCAGGACAAAAGAAATGGAACAGGAAAAGGTGGCTAGGTATTACAGAAAATAGAATCTGCAGAAAAATCATGTAGAACCTTGAACAAAAAAGTCGCAGGCAGACCTATCACTGAACATGAAGTAGTTCAAAAATGTAGAACACATTGAAAATCAGACCTCAGTGCAAAAATCAGCTTGAGTCCAATCAAACTAAGGAGCTAACAAAGATATCCCATACCTTGAACATAAATAAAAATAAACAAAAGTGAAAAAATCTGTTGATGACTTCCCGTAAAGGACACTAGTTAGTGGCCTTTCAGCACCTTTGTCCAGCAGGTCACGGTAATAAATGTGATAGGTGACTGCACGTGTCTTTCATTAAAACGTTTGAGATTTTAAGAGAGGAAATAATCTTCTATGCCTAAACTGCTGCACCTAAACAGTACATTTTATTTTGTAATTATGTTGAAATGTAACTTAATGTTAAATTCTTGGTAAAGTTATTATAGTGACCAAATCGAGAATGTAACAACAGTATATGACACTTTTTAGCAACATTGTGCTTAAGGGTGTTGTGTCCATTGTCCGTCGTCAACATTTTATCTTTAAACAGCTCCTTCTTGGAACCATCAGATAATAGTAATAAAACTTAAAAGGGATGTTTCTTTTAGAAATCTCTACCAAAGTTGTTCAGTGGATTGAATTCCATCAAGAACATTGGTTGCTAAGGTAACATCAAGGAAATATTTGAAAATCTTCTCGGTTGAAACTGCAAACCTTAGAGTTGAGATATTTACACTACAAGTTCACCTTGAGACCCCAACCAAGATTGCTCAAGCTATGCCTCTGGGGTCAAAAATGACCCTGCCCCGAGGGTCACTTGATTTTACTCAGGCTTTTAAAAGTTAAATTTTGACACTCTTCTTTTCCGAAACAACAAGTTTTAGCGCTAAGATATTTTGTACGGAACATCAACTGGAACTCCTTTACCAGAACTATTAAAATTATGTCCCTGTGGTCATAATTGACTCCGCCCCGGGGATCCTACTTGTGTAAAATATAAAATCTTTGAAAATTTTCTTAGGCCTTAGATATTTGGAATGAAGCATTGTATAGTTTACCTTTTCAAGGCTTGTCAAATTGTTTCCTCTAGGATAAACATCAACCCTGCCGCCGTGGTCATTTTTACATATTGTTGTATAGGAAATTTATCCTGGCTAACGCCTCGATACTAGGGATGTTTAAGTTATGTCCCCTATATTCTCTGCCAAAGTGGTCCTACTAATGTAAAATTCAAAGGCTTTGAAATATCAGAAATTAGGTGGTAGAACTTAGATATTTGGCACGTAGCATTGTATTGTAGACTTATACAAGATTGATCAAACTATCTCCCTATTCTTAAAATTATCTGGCGCTCAATAAATCTAAAGAGACTTCTATTGGAAAACAAATAATTCGCTAAATAATTTTTAAAGAATCTTTATATAAATACAAATATAAAATTTAATTCTTGACCTTAAACTGACCCCGACTTTTATCTTGACATGCTGATGTACACATTCTTGCAGCTACAGTACGGAAAATTTAATCATTCTTGTAAGTTCACATGCAGATATCAATCTTGGCCTTAGCTGACAAAGCCCTTGACCTACTGACCTGCGTTTTTGCAGCTACAGTTTTGAAATTTGAACTTTTCTAATAATTCGCATAAAAAATTCAACGTTGACATAATCTGGCATTAATCTTTACTTACTTATCTACCTCCTTGTTTTAGGAGCTACAGTAAGGAAGTCTGAACGATACTAACGGTTTTGACAGTTTTTCAGCTTTGACCTTAGCTGACTTTGACCTTGCAATACTGACCTATCTAATGTTTTGAAGCTCTGTCTATGACAACATGTACAATTTTCATATAGATTTCAATATAAACATTAGTTAAAATTACCTTGATTCATTCTTTCGCCCTGCTGTTTTTAGAGATGGTATTCAAGAGAGCAATAAGGGGCCATCATGGCCCTTGTGTTAGCGGGCACAGTGTAAAAGTCGTAAAAAGATTGATTTGTTCTCTTTACTCAGTATCTTAATTATTTAGGTAACTTTTTATTTAAAAAAAATGGTTTTGACAGTCAAGATGCTGCGTTTTATTGTAAAGACTAAATATCTAATATAATATATCCTTATGTCAGTTATTACCGGCAGATCCATAAGCTGTTCAAAGGATGATAATTATTATTTTCTTTATTCTCTGTTATTTACAAGAAAAACACATCACTCACAATAATGACAGCTCAATGTTAAACGTTTCTTAAGAAATTCATTTTAAATAAATACTTATTTATGTTTATAGTTTTATTCATTTAATTTGAGGGCACGTTGCGCTCTTTCACCTCCGGGTACGTTTTTATCATTAAACGTTGAAAATAACTGAATTACCTTCACGCTTTGCAAATTGTTTGAATTTTGCTGTAACCAAGATTAAGGAGGAGTCAACTCTCTTACAATTTAACGACAGATTGTAATCTCCTGTCAGCATTGATAAACATGCACAGCGGATATTAAGTCGATACGTCAAAATGCAAAACCTTTCAGTGCAGTTTCCTGAAAATTGTTTCTCAAGAGTTTTGTAATTTAATGCGAAAGAGACATTTTGACGTGAATTTCGAGTTTTTTGCTTCTGAGAATAGGCCTTTTCTTTAAGGTTTTGAAGAAGGTGTAACTTTTGATAAAAGTTACGTCTTAGTTGTGTTACATTGAAATACCCAGCTGTTGAGTCATTAACTATACCAATATACCCTTTTATCTATGATTACTAATATACTATAATTACACTATTATATGAGGGCTGATTAGAGTACAGTTCTCATCTACCCTAAATAACTAAAATAATTACTTACATTAAATCCAACAATCAACAATTTTTTGCCGGTACACAGGGTGTTCTTCCAAAGCATGAAGTAATAAAACATTCAAAAAAATAATCTCTGATAGAAATGTGAACCAGTAAAATAGGTTTACCGCAACAAAACTAATTAACGAAGGCTGCCAGTTCCAAAATCTAACCGCCACCAAGGCAGTTTGTTTTGTGCAGACATGAAACTAGAAAATAAACACATTGAAGAAAGAATTTAAATATCGTTTGTAGAAGATTCATAGGATCATTGTGCATGTTAATGATTAAATTAACAAGTATATCTTTAAAATCTAACAAAACATTCAGTGCCAGCGAACGAAAATAAAGAACTCTAGTTGACGCAACATCTGTGTTAACACATTTATAGTTGGTCATTCTTTTCTGATTTTATCTAAATTAGAGTTAACACAAAACGTAACATTTTTCTTTTCTTTCCAGCACTTTTTGTTTTATATAACTATCTTTTGTTCGACCGTGGTTGATAACAAAAAAAATACTACATTTGGCCAAAAAACCAATGTAATATCAGCGTAAATTCATGACAATGCTTGAATTAAATAATTCAAACGATTCATCAGATGAATGCTGTCGACAATACTGTGTCAAAATCTAACATGAAGATTTGGTTTAGCATCAAGGGTGTGTAAACGACGTCTCCAGTGTAGCATGCTTCAATGCTGACAGAATCGGCAGACCTGTAGCTAACAATCCGCATGGTCAAGTGAGTAGTAAAATCAAGCAACTTACGTATATTAAGTTATTTGTCTGTATCAACAAATGGATGTCGTCAACTAACTCGTTACTCGTAGGAAAAATACACGGGCTAACATTCTGCGCAAATGAAATCGTCAGTCTTACAGACCTTGTGCAATTAAATGCATTTTGCCAACAAGATGTTTTTTGTTGTTTTTTTTTCTGTGAAAAGCATTTGCATTTCCTGCATTCGGAGATAGATATTTACACAGCTAGAGAGAGAGAAGAGAGAGGGGGGGATAGAGAGAAAGAGAGAGATATTTCCATACGTGTATGTCATATTGAAAGATTTCTGGGGAACGAGATGTTCCAGTGTCTAACAGGTTTGGAATTGGCATTGTTGCAAACGAGCCACTTAAAAAGGTTGCTGTACATTTTGACGGTTCCATTATTACACTTAACTGACTGAATTAAAAATGTTTTATTCTATTTTACACTATGTTCTAGCTAGACGGAAATGTTGAAAAAACCACATCCTTTGCAAAAAACGATGCATTCATTACCATGGAGTCTTCAATGATTTTATTTCACATTTGTTTGAAACCAGTTTGGCATGCTAAAATTATTGGTATTGAGTCCGGATTGCGTTAGTGAACCTGGTCAAATATTTCGGGTTCTTATCATTTCATGCATTCTGGTGACATTATATGCTATTAATAAGTATCTTTCTAAATGATCATAGGTTTATCTGATTGCCCGTCTCCAATTAGGCAGTTAACCAAATAGCATAGTCGCCCAAATTCTTAGCAATAGTGACAAACACTTGTCATTGTCCAATATGTATAAATCCTGCTTTCTTCTGTAGGGTCAACCTCTAGATGATCAATGGATCAAATACACAGATATGACAAGAAGGAGAGGAAATATTTGAAGACTGATCAATCGGCGGTTTAATCTTGACTTATTGGATAAGTAATAAATGGTTTCTTATTGGATAATGATGTAAAACTTTGATACCATAAGCTTGTTACCGATCTATCCTTTTCTTTGGAAACAAGTTAGCAGTTTGTTTTAGGACAGCATTACAACAAACATATTAGAAACATATAATTATATCAGTTTTCTTTTTAAGTCTACCAAAGCTTATGGGTCAGCATGATTCAAATTCATCTGCAAAAACTGTCTTGTGTGTAACTGCGTTACTGTTTCATTTTCATAATATATGCATGTTGCCCGCTATATTTGTTATTATATTTTGTAATTTGCTCATAATTATGCAAATGCATACTGAGTTTTAAATAGAGAATCTTGAAATCTTGCAAAAAAAGATTTTCTTGTCGCTGTTGAGTTTGTTATCTATTTGTTGTTGTTGTTGTTCTAATTGATATGAAGTTAGAGAAAATCGCAACAAAATTCTCGAAAGGCTTAAATTTCCTATTCTGTCTTCATTATACACTGTGTTTTCTATTATCAAATAATTTCTTATGATTGTCAAAGGACCAATATCTTACACATCTGATTGCAAAGGAAACTTACTTTTTACTTTTCTTTGACTCTAATAGAGATCGAATCAATTTGAGAGATGATCACATTTACGTCGTTAAGCCGACTGCAATAGACAGACAGCGAGGACAAAAGTTTATATTAAGGGTGCTGTGCTTTGAAGAGCGAAATATAATTCAGGTAGACAATGCTTTTCAAAATTTTACGTCTTATTTTCAGTAAACTTAGGCGACTGGTATTGATACTTCTTTATAACTTTTGTTCCGTTAACAATGATCCATTGTAACAGTTATACCTCTAGGAGACTGGTGAACAAAAGAATCCATAAATTTTCAAAACTTAATAAGCCTGTTTTGAAACTTTGGAATAAAAAAAATAGTTCCAGGGTGCCGGATGAACTATGACCTCTGACGCTTTTAGGCCGGATGCGACTTCAGACCTGTTGAATACCTGTTTAAAGTTCTTAAATTGTTTTAATACGTTTCATAAATGTGTACCGTGACAGTTTTGCCTTTGGTAATTCCGTTTGTAGGATCGTTGCTACAAAAACATTGCACACAGAACCTTTCAAAAGATCACGTGTCTGTGGCAAAAAGTATTCGTTTCGTATCTTTTGCGGCTAACATTCGATAAACCATTTTCCTTCTCGCTCATAGTAATGGGTCTGTTCTTTTGTTTAGTTACCCGTTACTTAATCCGTTGTAGATTTTGTTTTGTAATATTTCGAACACATTTTTGCAATTTGCTTGCCTGTTGTGACATGATACTTCTTTTGTTTCTAAGTCAACAAATACGACTTTGTATCTATCATCTGTTTATTCTTTAATCTTATATGCTTTTTCTTCAAATGAAACAAAATCGTGCTAATATCAAGTTTAACAAATGATGAGGATTTCACGGACACGTCTCATTGATCACTCGTGCTATAAACTTTGGTTTGAATAAAGGAGTTTACGTTTACCACGAAATAAGTTAATACAACTATCATATTATTTACGGAATATCTGTCCTGTATAATAATTTTTGCGAAAGTTAGACACCTTTTGCATACCATTCTAAACAGTGATAGAAACTAATTATGTTCAACTCAGTTTGTTCGGTGTAGCTGTATTAAAATCGATTTTGACCTATATTTGTAACGAATGAAATTCTTAGATACAAAATCTTCAGCTGAAGAAGGAAGTTTGCCATTGGACATTTTAGGGTAGAATGCGTAATTAATGGATTTATTAAGTCTGAAAACAATGCAAAAATATTAACATTAATAGAGCCATAAATCAAATATCAAAACGTTTTTACCATGAAAAAATATACTAAATGGAACATTTATAATAATAAATTAGACAAAATGTTAAATTTGTTTCATTGAAAATGATATTGACACTTTAAGCATTAAACTCACTATTTTCTGATTATAGCCTATACAGTTATGGAAATAGGACATTTGATTACCATGCGCGTTTCAATATTTGCGAATATCTTGAAAACTATACACTTATTGGACGTTAATTTTGTACTACGCCATTTTTTTAAAGACATTTCTTGTTTCTATTCTTTCCTTAGTTGATTTATCAACGCTCAACAAACAGTTTCTATTTGCCTTGACACACAATAAATAATATAAACTATGTAACGCATTTTGTGGTATTGAACAAAATATAGACTGTGTTCATAAAAACTTTTCTTCTCTTTTCAGACAGATTGCAAATTTTGAGACGACTTGATAGAAATAAACAATTTATGACTCTAAGGAGTATAAGTTAAAACATTGTATCACCTTCTATTGCTTTTGTCTGCCATGATTCTTGTACACTGACAATATAAATGTCTGTTATGGACAGTTAGACAGTAATATATGAGTAGTGATAAGTAAAGCTGACGATTCAGACGGCGATATTACATTACCATTGTTAAGAAAAGTATATAAAAAGATTTAATTCCAAATTTCCAAAGCTCAAACGGAAATACATTATTTATCCCTTAATAATCGAGCAGGAAAAATGCATGAAAACACTCATGAAGAATGGATCATTCTCACTGTGTTTTATCACCAAAGAGAGGGCATGAAATAAGAGCGAACTTAACGTACAAATAAATACAAATAAAGACTAAAAATCACATTCCTAGACAATTACTAAGAGCCTTTTTATCGATATCGTCATTCACTTTCAGTCATTTGCACTTTCACTTCTCCAGTAAACAAATCTCTTAAGCAACCTATTGAAGTCTCCGCCATTAGCAGCGGCTGAAGAGATTATGCCGGTTATGTTCAACTTAACCTCAATTCTTGCCTTCCAAGTTTCGGACACAAACGTTTTCGTAGGACTTTAATAGCACCTTTCAAAATTCAGAAGAACTAATTGCAGCGTTTGGATTTTTACTGGAGCGATGCTTGTTATTCTCGCTGTTAGCTGATTTGTTGAAAACATCGTTTTCTGTTTGTCGGCAATTTTGATAGCTTGTTCCGGTGACTAAGTGTGTTGTAAATGTCCGAAAGACTATCAAGATCAGACTTACGTCGATCTATGCGCTTGACTGATTCAGAAATTGTATCTAATACTGAAACAAATCACTGTTGAAACGAAATGTCTATTTTGGCATTTAATTTTGAAGAAATAGGTGCAAGAATCTGCCCAGAAATTTTTGCACTGTTGATAAAAGAAGAATGCTTTCCGTTTTAGAGATGACATCGTCTCTGGGCGCCTCGGAATTTTCAATGAAATTCGTAACAGGTGGTCTGGCGTCTGGAGATTCTTCGTTGGTCATATTGAACATTACCCAGATTTTTACCTTGAGCATATCTTTCCTAGGTGAAGACCTCGAATGGTAAATTTATACATGAAAAAAAGCTTTTATAACACCAAAGTATGAAAATCTCGTCCACATACTATAGACACCATCAGATTTAACTTGAGACAGATTAAATATACTGAAACATGATAAGACTGTATCCCATCCTTAAAAAGCATTGAAATCATCAGATGTTAACATTTTAACATTTAGCGACGCCACTTAGTAAACCTGATTTCGAAATAACTTCGACATTTTATCTAAACAGACAAATGTTTTCCTTTTTCTAGGAATATATTATAATTTGTTGGCCAACAGTTTTAAACAATTGAATATATTTTATATATATTTTATGAGTGTGTGCAAATGAAAAGCGAACAATATTTAATTCTCACTGTAACGATAAATACGTGTTGATTCAATTGCGAATTTAACTGCTGCGGATATTGGTATATCTTCAAATATAAACTTTTGAATAAAAACAGGACGTTATTGTATTTGTAGCTCTAAAATTCTATCTGAAACCATATTTACATTGCACAATCCAGTTTAAGTTTGTTCTAACTAGCCATTTGTAGGCACTTCTAGTTTTATAATATACTTGATTTAAAACTACGGATTGATAAATAAAACCATATTAAATATACCACAGATTTTTAACGATTTAATAGTAGTGCTTGACAAAAAATAATATTAGTAAATATACGAGCCTGGTTTAATGATTTACTATTCAAAACATTGATCTACAAATATACGAGCCTGGTTTAATGATTTACTATTCAAAACATTGATCTACAAATATACGACCTTGGTTTAATGATTTACTATTCAAAACATTGATCTACAAATATACGACCTTGGTTTAATGATTTACTATTCAAAACATTGATCTACAAATATACGAGCCTGGTTTAATGATTTACTATTCAAAACATTGATCTACAAATATACGAGCCTGGTTTAATGATTTACTATTCAAAACATTGATCTACAAATATACGAGCCTGGTTTAATGATTTACTATTCAAAACATTGATCTACAAATATACGAGCCTGGTTTAATGATTTACTATTCAAAACATTGATCTACAAATATACGAGCCTGGTTTAATGATTTACTATTCAAAACATTGATCTACAAATATACGAGCCTGGTTTAATGATTTACTATTCAAAACATTGATCTACAAATGTACGACCTTGGTTTAATGATTTACTATTCAAAACATTGATCTACAAATATACGAGCCTGGTTTAATGATTTACTATTCAAAACATTGATCTACAAATGTACGACCTTGGTTTAATGATTTACTATTCAAAACATTGATCTACAAATATACGAGCCTGGTTTAATGATTTACTATTCAAAACATTGATCTACAAATGTACGACCTTGGTTTAATGATTTACTATTCAAAACATTGATCTACAAATATACGAGCCTGGTTTAATGATTAACTATTCAAAACATTGATCTACAAATGTACGAGCCTGGTTTAATGATTTACTATTCAAAACATTGATCTACAAATATACGAGCCTGGTTTAATGATTTACTATTCAAAACATTGATCTACAAATATACGAGCCTGGTTTAATGATTTACTATTCAAAACATTGATCTACAAATATACGAGCCTGGTTTAATGATTTACTATTCAAAACATTGATCTACAAATATACGAGCCTGGTTTAATGATTTACTATTCAAAACATTGATCTACAAATATACGAGCCTGGTTTAATGATTTACTATTCAAAACATTGATCTACAAATATACGAGCCTGGTTTAATGATTTACTATTCAAAACATTGATCTACAAATATACGAGCCTGGTTTAATGATTTACTATTCAAAACATTGATCTACAAATATACGAGCCTTGTTTAATGATTTACTATTCAAAACATTGATCTACAAATGTTTTTCATATCATTCTGCTGTAAATGAGATAAAAATAAATTTAAGTAGAAAATAAATAAGAAAAGTGAAATAAGTTATAACAAGTAAAAATAGAATTAGTTTTAATACTGAAATAAAGATTATTTCAAAGCTCATAACAATTCAATGGTACTTTTATGGCATATTAATCTTTGACAATAACATTGATCGTTGTACTATGTAATCTGATACGAATTTTTATTTTACTTTTTTCGGTACGGGATGATTAAAATGGATGGTTTGCAAACTTGGAGAAAACATTGTACTCAGTTAACTGCTTTACTGTAGTGAATTATCAGACGAATGTTTTCGGCTCTCTTTCATTGTAATCCTGCATAATGACGTGCAGGCTTAGAATATTGCATACTTAAAATGTAAAATAAGTCAAATGCAAACACACCTCGGAAGCAATATCTAAATGTAAATTTCGTTTATATTTGAAATAAAGACTGATCTTTTTTTATTTCAAGCAGAGGTGTTTTTTGAAAGGAGATGAAAGATTTTTAAAAAAAAGTGTCTTCACTGTTTGAAACATAGTTTATTGGTGGTTTATGATAAGACTAAGCAACAGTTTGTGTGTGTTAAGTGAAACTCCGAGAAAAAGATTAAACAAAACGAATGCTTCGTTGCCATCTTATGCTTTCAAATTAGCCCTGCAACAGAAGATCTTACCAGAACACGGAATAAGTGATGTCATTATCATGAACAAGGAATTAGTGATGTCATTATCATGAACAAGGAATTAGTGATCTCATTATCATGAACATGGAATTAGTGATGTCATTATCATGATCATGGACTTAGTGATGTCATTATCATAAACACGGAATTAGTGATGTCATTATCATGAACAGTGAATTAGTGATGTCAATATCATGATCATGGCATTAGTGATGTCATTATCATGACCTCGGAATTAGTGATGTCATTATCATGAACATGTTATAAGTGATGTCATTATCATGATCATAGAATAAGTGATGTCTTAATCATGACCATGGAATTAGTGATGTCATTATCATGATTTCGGAATTAGTGATGTCATTATCATGAACAGGTTATTAGTGATGTCATTATCATGATCATAGAATTAGTGATGTCTTAATCATGACGACGGAATCAGTGATGTCATTATCATGAACACGGAATTAGCGATGTCATTATCATGATCATGGAATAAGTGATGTCATTATCATGAACAGTGAATTAATGATGTCATTTTCATAAATAGTGGATTAGTGTTGTCAATATCATGAATACGGAATAAGTGATGTTATTATCATGATCATGGAATTAGTGATGTCATTATCTTGCACAGTGAATTAGTGATGTCATTATCATGAACACTGATTAAGTGATGCCATTATCATGAACACGGAATTAGTGATGTTATTATCATGATCATGGAATTAGTGATGTCATTATCATGAACACGGAATTAGTGATGTCATTAACATGAACACGGAATAACTGATGCCATTTTCATGAACACGGAATTAGTGATGTTATTATCATGATCATGGAATTAGTGATGTCATTATCATGAACACGGAATTAGTGATGTCATTAACATGAACACGGAATAACTGATGCCATTTTCATGAACACGGAATTAGTGATGTCATTATCATGAACACGCAATTAGTGATGTCATTAACATGAACACAGAATAACTGATGCCATTTTCATGAACACGGAATTAGTGATGTCATTATCATGAACACGCAATTAGTGATGTCATTATCATGAACACGAAATAAGTGATGTCATTTTCAAGATCATGGAATTAGTGATGTCATTATCATTAACATGGAATAAGTGATGTCATTATCTTGCACAGTGAATTAGTAATGTCATTATCATGAACACTGAATAAGTGATGCCATTATCATGAACACGCAATTAGTGATGTCATTATCATGAACACGAAATAAGTGATGTCATTTTCAAGATCATGGAATTAGTGATGTCATTATCATTAACATGGAATAAGTGATGTCATTATCTTGCACAGTGAATTAGTAATGTCATTATCATGAACACTGAATAAGTGATGCCATTTTCATGAACACGGAATTAGTGATGTCATTATCATGAACACGAAATAAGTGATGTCATTATCATGAACACGGAATAAGTGATGTCATTTTCAAGATCATGGAATTAGTGATGTCATTATCATGAACATGGAATTAGTTATGCCATTATCATGAACACGGCATTACTGATGTCATTATCATGATAATGGAATAAGTGATGTCAATATCATCAACATGGAATTAGTGATGTCATTATCATGATCATGGAAATAGTGATGTCATTATCATGATTACAGTATAAGTGATGACATTATCATTAACACGGTACTAGTAATACTATTATCATGAACACGGTATCAGTGATGTCATTATCATGATCACGGGATTAGTGATGTCATTATTATGAACATGGAATTAGTGATGTCATTATCTTGCACAGTGAATTAGTGATGTCATTATCATGAACACTGAATAAGTGATGTCATTTTCAAGATCATGGAATTAGTGATGTCATTATCATGAACATGGAATTAGTTATGCCATTATAATGAACACGGCATTACTGATGTCATTATCATGATAGTGGAATTAGTGATGTCAATATCATCAACATGGAATTAGTGATGTCATTATCATGATCATGGAAATAGTGATGTCATTATCATAAACACAGTTTTAGTGATGACATTATCATTAACACGGTACTAGTAATACCATTATCATGAACACGGTATCAGTGATGTCATTATCACAAGTTTTGCCGTAGCATTACCCTTTCGTTTATTTCATATATTCAAGTTTTTCAGGATATATAGAATGAACAAAAACTTTCTTTTCATTGCATGATTGTATTGTTTAACTTTTGACTGAAATGTATCCAACATATTAGTGAAATATTTAAAACTTTAAATGTTGATTGATGCTTTTGTTATTTTCTATTTTATAATTCATCTATTTTAGGGTGTCTTTTATTTTAATGTTATCACTCCAAAAAGCAACGCAAATAACAAAATAAAAACTGTATTTTATTGTTTGGCGTTGTCAGGTCTGCTCTAACAGATTGTCAAAAGTATGGCTTCATGTGGGAACAAACTATTGAATACCAACTATGTTTTCTTAAATTATTATCTTAAACGACATCAGAAGGAAGAAACAGACCACGGTTTTAATTGCCATAATTTAATCGTAAAATACAAATATGCACATTGGTATTACGTGCATTTAATTATTCAGAGGCTGGTCAGATTTAGCTCTAAATAAAAACATTGTAAAAAGTGTTGCTGGACGTCTCTACTTGATTGATATAATTAGTGAGTGCAAAATTTCAACTACAAACTTAATATTTGCATATAAATTGAAATAAAATGTTATTTCGGACACTAGGGCTGTTATAAATATAGACAAAATCCTGAGGAACCTGAGTGTTAGAAGTATCTTGAGGTAAGAACACTTTGTATATTACACCGACCTATTTTACATTTTTTTCTTCATAGGAATAATGAAATAAGTTAATAATATATATGCCTGATATTTTAGCCAAGTAGCTTGAATTGCTCATAAGTTGCCTTTTCGAATCTACTTTACTGTCAAATTGAGAACGGCAAATGACGATCTTGACATGTTTTATATTCGTATTTTAGGCTGTTGTGATCTATTTTGATATCATCTCAAAAGTTCGAACTCTACTTTGTCTACGTTTCATATTGAATTTTCTTTAAATTGTAATACTGAATAACATGTTTTATATCACTGTAAATTTTATCCTGTCATTGTAAAATCTCTGGCAGGATTTCCTTTCTAGGCTAGTTCGTTTAACAACTGGGGTCTCGTGGGGATTCCTTTATTTGATTAAGGTTCCAAATTTTACACGTTAGTCATAACGCCTGTTTACTTATATATTTCACTATCATTTTGAAATATTTAAAGAAGCAAACACGCATGTCGTTTGACAGTAAGGCAATCTTTCCCATCTGGAACTAAATTCTACAAGATCTTGTCATTCTCAAATCCATTATATAAAATCGATACATTCAGCTGGAAGAATATTTCTATCGCATTCTTGTACTGACATAAAAGACGTCTTTTTTATAAAACGTTATTGCAAAAGAAAGCCTTTTGAGTGAACCTGTTTCACAAATTGGAACACTAAATCTGTTTAATCAAATATCGCTTCCTAAACCTTCTTATTAGTCGTAAAAATGTTTCGGTTTATATATAGATTATATCATATTATTTCAAAAACTTCTATGTCGCTCTTAATTAGTATTAACTAAAATTGTATGTAAAAGATATTTTTCATCTTGTTCGTGTAAATGACACTTTCCAATAGATTTTAATTCATTAATGCGAAAAGAAAATGATACAGATTATAATGTTACACATAACGGCATAAACCGTGCTATGAAATGATTATGGGCACGTGGATAGTTATGAGACCTAAGCCAGATCTAGCAGTCTAGTGACGCTGTGTCTATGCGCATTTAACAGAATGGGTTATGAAAAGCATAAGCAGTATTTATCATTGATAATGATAACATGTACACGTTTCCTTTAGATAATTACGACGAACAACTTTATCATACCAGAATGTCGTTAAGAAAAAAATCAGAACAAATTAAAAAGCTAAACCTGTAGCTAAAGCTTAACTTACTGATGCTTAAAAACAACCATGTAAGTAAAGTGGTTTATGCTGAAAAACAACCATGTAAGTAAAGTGGTTTATACTGAAAAACAACCATGTAAGTAAAGTGGTTTATGCTGAAAAACAACCATGTAAGTAAAGTGGTATATCCTGAAAAACAACCGTGTAAGTAAGTTCGTATATGCTGAAAAACAGCCATGTAAGTAAATTGGTTTATGCTGAAAAACAGCCACGTAAGTAAGTTGGTTTATGCTGAAAAACAGCCATGTAAGTAAATTGGTTTATGCTGAAAAACAGCCACGTAAGTAAGTTGGTTTATGCTGAAAAACAGCCATGTAAGTAAGTTGGTTTATGCTGAAAAACAGTCATGTAAGAAAGTTGGTTTATGCTGAAAAACAGCCATGTAAGTAATTTGGTTTATGCAGAAAAACAGTCGTGTAAGTAAGTTGGATTATGCTGAAAAACAGTCATGTAAGTAAGTTGGATTATTCTAAAACACAGCCTTGTAAGTAGGTTGGGTTTTGCTGAAACAAAACTTACTTTGTAAGTAAGTTGGTTTATGCTAAAACACAACCTTGTAAGTAAGTTAGATTATGCTAAAACACAGCCTTGTAAGTAAGTTGGATTATGCTAAAACACAACCTTGTAAGTAAGTTGGATTATTCTAAAACACAGCCTTGTAAGTAGGTTGGGTTTTGCTGAAACAAAGCTTACTTTGTAAGTAAGTTGGTTTATGCTAAAACACAACCTTGTAAGTAAGTTGGATTATGCTAAAACACAGCCTTGTAAGTAAGTTGGATTATGCTGAAACACAACCTTGTAAGTAAGTTGGTTTATGCTAAAACACAGCATTGTAAGTTAATTGGATTATGCTCAAACACAAACTTATAAGTAAGTTTGTGTATATGCTAAAAGACAGCCTTGTAAGTAGGTTGGATTTTGCTGAAACACAACTTTGTAAATAAGTTGGTTTATGCTAAAACACAACCTTTTAAGTAATTTGGATTATGCTAAAACACAGCCTTGTAAGTAAGTTGGATTATGCTGAAACACAACCTTATAAGTAAGTTGGTTTATGCTAAAACACAGCCTTGTAAGTTAATTGGATTATGCGCAAACAGAGACTTATAAGTAAGTTTGTGTATATGCTGAAAAGCAAACATGTAAGTATATTGGGGTATGCTGAAACGAAACCTTGTAAGTAAGTTGGGGTATGCTTAAACAAACCATGTTAGTAAGTTGGAATTATACAGAAAGACCCCTTGTAAGTACCTTGGATTATGCTGAAACACAATCTTGAAAGAAAATTTATGTAAGTACTTACCTCTTTAGTATGTTGGATTATCTTGAAACACAATTTGAAAGTAAGTTTGATTATGCTGAAACACAATCTTGAAATTAAGTTGGTATATGCCCAAACACAACGTTGTCAGTTAGATTATGCTGGAATACAATCTTGAAATTAAGTTGGTATATGTCAAAACACAACCTAAAAGGTTGGATTATGCTGAAACACAAACTTATAAGTTGGTGCATGCTGAGACACCACCTTATAACTCAATTGGTGAATGCTTAAACACAGCCTTTTAAGTAAGTTGGTTTATGCTGAAGCACAACCTGTATGCTGGAACACAACCTTGTTAGTAAGTAAGTATATGCTGAAACACAACCTTGTAAGTAAGTTGGTTATGCTGAAACACAACCAAGTATGTAAGTTGGTCTGTGCTCAAACACAACCTGGTACGTAAGTTGGATTATGTTCAAACACAACCTTCTAAGTCGGATTTTGCTTAAACCCAAGTTTATAAGGAAATTAATTAAATTATGACTGCAAATGCCTTGTTGTCTTTTCTCAGTATTGACCAATGTGTTATTCCATGTTTAATCTTTCAAAATCAAACTACTTTTTTAAAGCAAGCACCTTGTAAGTGTGATGGACGGTAACTAATTTAAGTCTGACCTCTTATACACAGATATGACTAAATCGGCAAATTTTCTTAGAATATCAAATCTTCTGTGAACTTCTCGCATATCACTGCACCAAAACTAAAAGTTCAAATTCATTATGGAAAGGAGAAGCAAACATATTTTCACATTAGATATCCGGAAGTGCACAACCACTACTTTTCAACTTAGATATTATTGTATTATATATAAAGCCGATGTGTGTTCTATAAGTTCATGAAATTATTTATAAAGATTCTTCGTACTTAAATGAAAACAATTGTATAGGAAGTGAGCAGTAACAGTACGCAGTAGTAGAAAAACGTGAAGTTGGCAGTAGCAGTAACAGCAGTAGTAGTAAATAAAATGTGAAGTTGGCAGTAGCAGTAACAGCAGTAGCAGTAAAACAAAACGTGAAGTTGGCAGTAGCAGTAACAGCAGTAGCAGTAAAACAAAACGTGAAGTTGGCAGTAGCAGTAACAGCAGTAGCAGTAAATCAGTAGCAGTAAAACAAAACGTGAAGCTGGCAGTAGCAGTAACAGCAGTAGCATTAAATCAAAACGTGAGGCTGGCTGTAGCAGTACGAGCAGTAGCAGTAAATCAAAACGTGAAGCTGGCAATAACAAAACGTGTCAGAAACAGTCGCAGGCCGGTTAAATCGACTTGGGAGGGTCCCTAGACCTTAAAAATGACATTTTCCCAAATGTAACCAAAATTCCTGTAAGTCTGCGAGAGTGTAAGAAACAGTCGCAGACCGTTAAATCGACACAAGATGGATCCTAGACATTAAAACTTACATTTTCCTAATTGGCACTTAAATTCCTGAAACTCTGCGAGAGTGTCAGAAACAGTCGCAGACCAGTAAAATCGACACGGGAGGGTCCTTAGACATTAAAAATGACATTTTCCTGATTAGCACCAAAATTCCTGAAAGTCTGCCAGAGTGTCAGAAACAGTCGCAGACCTACGCAGTAGACACGGGAAGGTCTGTTGATGTTTAAACATGTTTTATTTTCATTGAAACCTTCAAGACTTTTAAGACTTTCTTACTGCTACTGCTGTTACTGCTACTGCCAACTTCACATTTTCTTTACTGCTACTGCTGTTACTGCTACTGCCAGCTTCACGTTTTGTTTTACTGCTACTCCTCGTACTGCTACTGCAAACTTCACGTTTTGTTTTACTGCTACTGCTGTTACTGCTACTGCTAGCTTCACGTTTTGATTTACTGCTTCTGCTGTTACTGCTACTGCCAACTTCACGTCTTCTTTACTGCTACTGCTGTTACTGCTACTGCCAACTTCACGTTTTCTTTACTCCTACTGCTGTTACTGCTACTGCCAACTTCACGTTTTCTTTACTGCTACTGCTGTTACTGCTACTGCCAACTTCACGTTTGATTTAATTTCTACTGCCAACTGCTACTGCGTTATGCTACTGCCAACTTCTTATTAGTTGAAAATAACGACTGCAGCTGGGCAAAACCTATTACACTAATGGGAAGTTGGCAGTGACACAGAAGTAGTGTTTGAAACAGTCACAGACCGGTGCAATCGAACCGGGATGGTCCCTAGACTTTCTTACCAAAATTCCTGAATGTCTGCAAAATTGTCAGAAAGAGTAGCAGACCGTAACAATGGACTCCCGAGGGTCCCTTAACATCAAAAATGACATTTTCTCGATTTTGGCACCAAATTCCTGAAAGTCTGCGAGAGAGTCAGAAACAGTTGCAGACCGGTAAAAATGACCCGGGAGGATCGCTAGACCTCAAATATTACATTTTTCCGATTGGCACCAAAATTCCTGAAAGTCTGCGAGAGTGTCAGAAACAGTCGCAGACTGGTAAAATCGACTCGAGAGGGTCCTTAGACATCAAATCTGACATTTTTATGATTGGCACCAAAATTTGTGAAAGTCTGCGAGAGTGTCAGAAACAGTTGCAGGCCGGTTAAATCGACTCGAAAGAGTTCGTAGACCTTCCAAATGACAATTTCCCGGATGGCACCAAAATTCCTGAAAGTCTGCAAGAGTGTCTGAAACAGTCGCAGACCGGTTAAATCGACTCGGGAGAGTCCCTAGACATCAAATCTGACATTTTTCTGATTGGCACCAAAATTCTTGAAAGTTTGCCAGAGTGTCTGAAACAGTCGCAGACCGGTTAAATCGATCCAATGGGGCCCAAAGATCTTAAAATTGACAATTTCTCGGATGACACCAAAATTCCTGAAAGTTTGCGTGTCATAAACAGCAATAGACGCGCGAGGATCTGTTGATGTTAAAACATGTTTTATTTTCATTGAAACTTTCCAGTCTTTAAAGACTTTCCTACTGCTACTGCTCGTACTGCTACTGCCAACTTCACGTTTTGTCTACTGCTACTACTGAAATTGCTACTGCCAGCTTCACGTTTTCTTTACTGCTACTGCTGTTACTGCTACTGCTTACTTCACGTTTTCTTTACTGCTGCTGCTGTTACTGCTACTGCCAAATTGGCGTTTTGCTTACTGCTCCTGCTGTTACTGCTACTGCCAGTTTCACGTTTTCTTTACTGCTACTGCTAGTACTGCTACTGCCAGCTTCACGTTTTCTTTACTGCTATTGCTGTTACTGCTACTGCCAACTTCACGTTTTCTTTACTGCTACTGCTGTTACTGCTACTGCTAACTTCACGTTTTGCTTACTGCTACTGCTGTTACTGCTACTGCCAGCTTCACGTTTTCTTTACTACTACTGCTGTTACTGCTACTGCCAGCTTCACGTTTTGCTTACTGCTACTGCTGTTACTGCTACTGCCAGCTTCAGGTTTTGCTTACTGCTACTGCTGTTACTACTACTGCCAGCTTCATGTTTTGTTTACTGCTACTGCTGTTACTGCTACTGCCAACTTCACGTTTTGCTTACTACTACTGCTGTTACTGCTACTGCCAACTTAAGGTTTTGCTTACTTCTACTGCTGTTACTGCTACTGCTAGCTTCACGTAATTTTACCGCTACTGCTGTTACTGCTACCGCCAACTTCACGTTTTCTTTACTGCTACTGCTGTTACTGCTACTGCCAGCTTCACGTTTTCTTGACTACTACTGCTGTTACTGCTACTGCCAGCTTCACGTTTTGCTTACTGCTACTGCTGTTACTGCTACTGCCAGCTTCACGTTTTGCTTACTGCTTCTGCTGTTACTGCTACTGCCAACTTCGCGTTTTGTTTACTGCTACTGCTGTTACTGCTACTGCCAACTTCTCATTTTCTGCTGCTGAGTACTGCTGTTGCTCACTTCCTATACATACCTATTACTGTATTTTTTTTTAAACAAAGTAGCTTTTTTGCTTTTTATTTTATGCCAACCAATGAAATAACGAGTTCTATCAGTGAAATATATTCCATATCAGTCACAGTGTGACTGATATAGATTCTATATCAGTCACTGTGCCGAACTACTTTTCAGTAACCACAATTTGAAATTTTACAAGTAATATAAAATATATAAAAATAAATTCTAACATAAAATCCAGAGTCCGACTTTTAAAGAGTCATTGAATGTATACAACAGACCTATCCATTTCGAGAATCCTATGCCATTTCGTTAATTATACGTCACAAACTTCAGAATACTGACGTAGGCGAACAATTTATTCCCCAAGACATAAATAAAGGATGGCATTTTACGTGAAATCTTAAATCGAATACACTGGATTTATGCTATTTGAAAATGTGATGACGTGTATTGCTTCTTGATCAATCTATGGAAGAATCTAGATCTTGTAAGGGCATTTATTTAGGATGAACCTCTGCATTGGCGCTGAATTTTGATTCGTCATTGCACAGGGCATATTTTATATGAATGCCCTGTAAGCAGCAAAATGTGAATAGTAAAAGAAGGAAAATGAAGAAGAATATGCAGGTAGATCTTTGTTTATTTCTATGTTTGGTGATTAGGTGTAGACTAAATAAATCGTTAGAATGCAACATGTTTCTATGTGTCATGTATAATTCAAGATGGCGGACTGTGTATTGAATTTGAGTTTCACGATCATGTATTCAAACGCGTGTAAGCAAAGAAACAGTTCTAAAAGTTTATTGGTATTAGCATAAAATAAATAGAAAATTTGTTTGTTTTTCGTAGATATGGAATGTATCTCATCTCAAAGTGATACAAATTTTATATTTTCACTCGCGCTACGCGCTACGCGCTCGTGAAAATATTTAATTGTATCACTTCACGATGAGATATATTCCATATCTACTCAAAACAAACAAATATCCTCTATATATCTACCGACTGTTTGGTGTAATGTTGACATAAAGAACGGAAATTTGTGAGATGCCAGACAATAGGGAAATTCAGAAGGATAATTACTTTCTGGATTTGATTCGAGGTACGGCAGCTAGAAACTTCAAATTACTTTCATCAGATTGTATAATTGGCCGTGTAAGCACTTACATTAAGACAGCTTTTTGACAGTGTTTGGATTTTAATACTTGTTCTTTCAAAGAGATTAAAAAACATTGTGAAATTGTCATGGCCTAGAAAATATACGTATCGTACTAAGTTTTAGCAGTCCTGCATGCGGTTTTTGTTTTGTTTTTGTTTTGTTTTTTGTTTTGTTTTTTTTTTTGTTTTTTTTTTGTTGTTTATTTTTGTTATAGATTAGAGCAATAATAATTGTAATATAATTGTGCAAAGAATCGCTTTGAAAATACAGAAAACCCCTGCCTTTAACAAATTCACGTAGCCAGAAGAGAGAGACGGCACAGTGAGTACTGAGCTCATTTAAATTGTATATTTCTGAACAATTAACAAAACTTCTTATCTTTTACTAAAATTCCGTTATAATTAGTTTGAGAAATATTAATGATATTTGATTGTCATGAATCAAAATAAAGCTTATTTTAATTATACTGACATTACACCAAAGGCTTGCGGAATTATCAAATCTCATAACTTTTGTTTTCAGCATGTAATGATACTAATAAAGTCTGTTAGGCAGAGAATTTTCGTAACAGGGCAATGTAATTTATCTAATGCTATCAGCTCATCCATCAAAGGATGACTATTTTGACAGTATAATATTTAACATAAGCAATGTTTTAATGTATTGGCTATATCTCCATTTTGTAGATTACTTCGACTTTGTTATGAAAACGAAAATTCAATATAACTGGCAAGTGGCTTTAAACGTCCTAGAAGCTATGTATACGTCTTTTAGCTGCTTGTAAGCAAAAATAAATCAAATATTATGCAGAACAATGTACCGGCCGAAAGAAATCGCATAAAGTCTTCATTTATTACACTGTCTTAGGTAATATCGTATTATTTACTTCGTCGAAAACAGAAAGGGCATGCCGTCTAGTACTTAGTACGTTTGTAAGCCGCTTAAATACATATATCTGTACCGTAGAGAATGCAGATGGAAATAATTTAGAAGGAATCTTTCTGCTTTGTAATGAAATATTAAAATATCATAAAAGAATTGTTATTTTTGAAAGTCTGGAAGGTATTACTAAAGTACCAATCTAGTTATTTGAATTACTAGTCATCAAACATCAATGTTTCTAACGTAACATCCTTTTTGTAGTGCCAGCTTACATGAACCTAACGATTTATAATACCTTATTATTGCTCAGCAGTATAAACGATCTTAATCATAAAGAGGATCAGTGAATGAAAAGGATTCTTAGATGCATTAATTGATGCGCTGCGATGCAAATGTTCACCTCGGATCAGATAAAACGTATACTAATGTAAGTTGGTGAAATCTTAACTTGTAGAGATTTAGAGTCATTTGCAAAACTGAAATATTGTTTTACTTCTTATTTAAGGACTTCTGAAAAGAAAGCAAAAGTAGACATTATTTCATTCTTTTGATGAAGTTCATTCAACAAAGTATTTAACAAGACACGAATCATGTATCTATATAGAATCAAACCTATGTTTTCACGTGTCCTGAATAATTTTTAAATGTTTAGAGTTTATTGCACAGTGCGGGAATTATACAGTGATGTTATTACCCAACCATTCTGTTCAATAAAAAAATAAATAAAAGTAAAACAACTTGAAGATAAAAATAAAGAACAATAATGTCCACTATAAGAAGTGCTTCGTTATAACATCAGCTTCTTGACTTGCCTTGCAAATAGGACTCCTGTCTTTGTATCGTATTTCATGTGTCTTTCGACATTTGAATTTTTTCACCCCTAAAGCTGCTTAAGTAAATATGTTTTCCAAGATTTATTTTAGTAGTTACTTCCTTCGTGAGCTTAGTGCATTATTCATGTGTTCTTGGCGATGAATATATAAGTGTTGTTTTTTTTTTTTGTTTTTTTTTTTTGCAAAAGAAAAACTTTGACTTGTTATTTATTAACATAAAGATTCTTTTCAAAGTTTTCCTTAAAGTTTTAAACGTTGTTAATTTTCTAAATCTTGTTTCAAATGTCACAAAGCCATCATAACAAACATTAACAAGTGCTAGACTGTCACCCTTTCTCTGTTCAAAATTAAAAGAAAATACTTGATCTTCTTCATAATCTAATTTTACAGCATGGTTTATCATTATTTCTGTGTATATTAAAAGTAAATGGGATATGCTTTTAGTGTTGTATTTATATTTGACAGCCATCTTGATGTTGTACCTAAAAGTCCGTTTTCATTTACAAATAAGGATGTACCATGATAATAAAATTACATATGTGTTTGAACTTTGTTTCTAAAGAATCTCTTTATTAAATCAGTTGAAAAAAACACCATATCTACAAATCTGCAAAAAGTAGAAACGGTAGAATTAACTGGATGATGTACATGGACAGTTACTCACGAGATCCTAGGAAGATCTAAATTTGTTAGACATATAACGAATGTTTTACGTCGGTAGAAGAATAGTAACTGATTACGTAAATCCTGTTATTAAAAAAATTATCGAAAATGAGATTGATATTGATCTTTCAACTCTTTGACATATATTTTAGGGTGTATATGAGGTATTGGTGTAAATAATTAACTAACTGCAAGAATGATACAGAGCATACCTTATCTGTCACTCTGTGTTAACCGAAAAGAATGATAGATACTACCCTATTTATCACTCTGTATGTTTCCCGGACCTGAAAATCGTTACTGGGCATGTAACGATCAGTTCGTTACTGTTTTTAGGCATTTGTGCGAAAACTCTCTTGTGGGAATCACGCTATAGAATAGACAGCGCTCGTTATTTCTACACATACAATATATTAACTCCAAATGAAAAATAACCACTTGTTAGTACGGTTCAAAATTCGCTGCTCAATGATTAATGCTTATTCCTCGCCGTTAACAGAGATGTCTCTAAATGGCTTCAGTTTCTCCTTATAAAATGAGAAGGAACAGTGTACGAGGAGTTAGAACTCCGGACTCCCTCTTCAGTTACAGTCCGTAATGCTCGCTTTTGGCGCAAGTACAGTTTTGAACCCAGGAAGCACTCATCGAGAGGGATTCATATAAGTTGCAAGAAACTTGCTTCCCAATCGATATGAAATAAGTAAGTTTAAACTAAAGATTAACTAAACTAAACTATACCAATCAAGCAAATATTTGTTTCCCAATAAAGGGATAAAATAAACTCAGTTGTTCGTGTTTTTACGGTGACCAATGCACAGCAGATTGTACCTTATCTTGAAAAACGCAAAAAACGAAAGGCTGACTAACCAATAGCAACTTGAAAGAGGTGTGTGCGTGTGTGCCTTATTCTTTGTGTACAGAATCATTTTTGTATTCAGATCAGCGTTGTTTTGGGTAACACTAGATTAAAAGCTTCCTTCCTAGCGAAGAGAAAGATATAAATGAGGAACATATACTTCCCTTTCTAACCGAATACTGTTTAATGATAAATCTTATCTGGTACATTGAAAAGGGCTTCTATCTAAGAACTTAAATTCATTTTGGTTAAAACCTAAATGTAATAGAAATGAAACATATTAAGACTTAACTCAGGATATATGTAATTTTATGTGTCTAGTAAATAAATAGCAAGCTCTCGCTTTTTTTCTAGCATGTTCCATATTTCCTCTTACAATCTGCCTTTCCTACTACAGTTAACTTCCTTACTGTCTTTCACGCTTACAAAAAGATTCGTACCGTGTTCTGCCCTGCCTTTAGAAAGAAACCCATTATGTAAATAATTCATGCTTAAAGAGGTATGAATGGTTCAACTTCTAAATGCAGAATATTTTCAGTAACTGTTTTATAAAAGAAATGTTAATACAGTGATAACAAGAAATGTTTGTAAAAAAATAAATGCCCCCCAGCAGCACCTAATCGCTTGTGGTTGGGCCAAGCATTCTCTATTTATTGATCAGAAACCGTTTTTAGGATCAAGGTCCCTGTGGCCTTGACGTTTGACCTAATGACCTCAAAATCAATAGGGGTCATCTACTAGTGATTACCAACCAGCATACCAAGTTTGGTGAACCTAGGTCAAAGCATTCTCTAGTTATTGATCGGAAACCGCTTTAAGGATGAAAGTCTATGTAATCTTGACCTTTGACATAATAACCTTAAAGTCAATAGGGGTCATCTACTGGTGATGACCAACCAGCATACCAAGTCTGGTGAACCTAGGTCAAAGCGTTCTCTAGTTATTGATCAGAAACCGTTTTTAGAATGAAGGTCCCCGTGAGCTTGACCTTTGACTTAATGACCTCAAAATCAATAGGGGTCATCTACTGGTAATGACCAATGAGCATACCAAGTTTGGTGAACCTAGGTCAAAGCATTCTCTAGTTATTGATCAGAAACCGTTTTAGAATGAAAGTCTCTTTGAGATTGACCTTTCACCAAATGACCTCAAAATTAATAGGGTGTCATCTACTGGTGATGACCAACCCAGCATACCAAGTCTGGTGAACCTAGGTCAAAGCGTTCTCTAGTTATTGATCGGAAACCGTTTTAAGGATGAAGGTCCCTGTGAGCTTGACCTTTGACCTAATGACCTCAAAATCAAAAGAGGTCATCTACTGGTAATGACCAACCAGCATACCAAGTTTGGTGAACCTAGGTCAAAGCTTTCTCTAGTTATTGATCGGAAACCGCTTTTAGGATGAAAGTCTATGTAATCTTGATCTTTGACATAATAACCTCAAAGTCAATAGAGGTCATCTACTGGTGATGACCAACCAGCATACCAAGTCTGGTGAACCTAGGTCAAAGCGTTCTCTAGTTATTGATCAGAAACCGTTTTTAGAATGAAGGTCCCTGTGAGCTTGACCTTTAACCTAATGACCCCAAAGTCAATAGGGGTCATCTACTGGTAATGACCAACCAGCGTAACAATTTTGGTGAACCTAGGTCATGGCATTCTCGAGTTATTGATCGGAAACCATTTTTAGGATGAAGGTCCCGGTGAGCTTGACCTTTGACCTGATGACCTCAAACTTAATAGGGGTCATTTACTGGTGATGACCAATGAGCATATCAAGTTTGGTGAACCTAGGTCAAAGCATTCTCTAGTTGTTAATCAGAAACCGTTTTAAGGATGAAAGTCTCTGTGACCTGAACCTTTGACCTAATGACCTCAGAGTCAATAGGGGTCATCTACTGGTAATGACCAACCAGCATATTAAGTTTGGTGCATCTAAGACAAAGCATTCTCTTTTTATTGATCAAAAACCGTTTTTAGGATGAAGGTCCCTGTGAGTTTGACCTTTGACCTAATGACCTCAAAATCAATAGGGGGTCATCTACTGGTGATGACCAACCAGCCTACCAAGTTTGGTGAACCTGGATCAAAGCGTTCTCTAGTTATTGATCGGAAACAGTGATTAGGATGAAAGTCTCTGTGAGCTTGACCTTTAACCAAATGACCTCAAAATCAATAGGGGGTCATCTACTGGTGATGACCAACCCAGCATACCAAGTCTGGTGAACCTAGGTCAAAGCGTTCTCTAGTTATTGATTGGAAACAGTTTTTAGGATGAAGGTCCCTGTGAGCTTTACTTACGGCCCTCAAAATCAATAGGGGTCATCTACTGGTAATGACCAACCAGCACACCAAGTTTGGTGAACATAGGTCAAAGCGTTCTCTAGTTATTGATCGGAAACCGTTTTTAGGATGAAGGTCCCTGTGATCTTGACCTTTGATCTAATGACCTCAAACTCAAAAGAGGTCATCTACTGGTGATGACCAACCAGCATACCAAGTTTGGTGAACCTAGGTCAAAGCGTTCTTTAGTTATTGATCGGAAACCGTTTTTAGGATGAAGGTGCCTGTGAGCTTGACCTCTGACCTAATGACCTCAAAATCAATAGGGGGTCATTTACTGGTGATGACCAACCAGCACACCAAGTTTGGTGAACCTAGGTCAAAACGTTCTTTAGTTATTGATCGGAAACGAAGTGTCTACCGACGGACAGACCGACAGACCGACCGACATTTGCAAAACTATATGCTCTCTCATCTTCGATGGGGGGCATAAAAAGGGACACGTTAGTTTGATTATATTAATGGCCATATATTTGAATACATATCCCTGGCTGTGCTGCGTTATGCAAGAATAAAGAGAATGGCGGTTCTTAGCGTGACAAGTACTGTGAAGCGAACTCTTCCTCTATAACTCCATTTTGAAGTGACTGGGACATTTTAAGCCAAGCACCTTTTGATATATTGCACATAAATATCATTGATAGATTATCTGGAAATCCTGCTGCTTATGACATTAGGAAAATTAGATGGTAAAACTGATGTTTTGTTTTAACATTTTTTGTTCGTTAAATCAAGGAAGTAAAACATAGAATGAATTTTGACTATACGAGCCCAAATGCTTTAAGGGTGTTCGTTAATTATTTGTTTTGAGATTGAGAGAGGATTTCAGTAAACTTTGAGGAGATTAATTTCTATATTTTGATGTCCCTTGGGCTGGGAAATACAAAACTATGGTTTTGAACAATGAGGGACATTCCTGATAACAAATTATCTCCCTTTCTCAGATAACATCAAAGGTAGACCAAATTGCACATTGGTCCTTTCATTTGGAATCCTCTAACTGTATCCTTGTTCTTCTTTGTGATAGTCTTGACTTTTAGTTGTGCAAATTGTCAATTATGTAATAAATAAAAAGTTAGTATTATCAAAAAACAAACATAATGATGTTAACAAAACATGCTGCTAAACTATATGACTTGTGTAATCTGACTTCCATTGTTGCAAATAATTAGGCTTAATTTTGACCATACCAAAAAGGAAAATAGCGATAAAAGCAGAGGAATCCATTCAGGAAACATGTCTTCCATTTATTGTCTTAATTGAGTTTTGATTCTTCGAAGTATATAGTCCACATAAATTACAAGATTAATTGCAGGGAATAGTGTAATAAACAAGAAGGTCATAGGGGCCCTATATCGCTCACTTGATGATCATCAAGTGAGACATTCTGACAACGTTTCATGACGATTGGGTAGAAAATGTAGCAAGTTTTTTTTTAGGATTTAACCTGGTTACCTAGTTTTTAACCCACCTTGACCCTATACAAAAAAGCTGAATGGACGGAAAAAGTAGCTTTTAGAGTGTTCACAAGGTTCTTCTAAGATTTAACTTAGTGTTCTAGCTGATTTAGCTCTGAACTCAAATGCTCTGGTCTCAGTAAGTTCATTGAGTACCTACTTTTTTCACTCGACAATGCCATTAGCTATCTATGTTTTCAATGTTTGTGTGCAACATTAATAATACTCGGGAAAATTTTCATGACGATTGGGTGGGGAAAAGTGGCCTCTAGGGTGTTAACAAGGTTTTTCAATGACTGAACTGGTGACCTAGTTTTTACAAAAAGAAACTTACAAATCATCAAGATGAAGTTTCAAGATGATTTGATGGAAAATGTGGCCTTGAAAGTGTTCATAAAGTTTTCTAGAATTTGACCTGGTGACCTAGTTTTTGACAAACCAAAACCAATATATCAAACAGTCTAAGACTTCATCAGGCCAAACATTTGTAAAAGTTTCATGATGTTTGAGTGGAAAATGTGGCTTCTAGAGTATTTATAAGGTTATTTTAGGGTTTGACCTGTGACGTAGATTTTTACCAAACATTATCAATATATGAAAAGTGCCAAGAAGCCATTAAGTCAAACATTCTGACATATATTCATGATGATTGAATTGGAAATGTGGTATCTAGTGTTCACAGGTTTTTTCTAGGATTTGACCTGGTGACATAATTTTGACTCAATATAACCCATATACGAAAAGAGCCTTAAAGTCTTCAAGTAAAACCATTTTTTGTCAAGTTTTCTTGATATTTGGTTTGAATATTTAGCCTCTAGAAAGTTCATGTACTTTTTTCTAGACTCTTACCTGGTGACCTTGTTATTGTCCCTAAATGATTCAAATAATAAAGAAGCCTAAAAGTCATCCAAGCAAACATTTTGTATCATTTTCATGATATTTACTTTGAAAATGTGCTTTCTAGAGTGTTCACAATGTTTTATTATGATTTAACCTGGTAACCTAGATTTTAACCCCACATAACCCACATAACATTACAAATAGACACTAGAAATCATTAAGGCAACATAATGCCAGTTTCACAGCGATAAGACGGGATTTGTCTCTTAAGTGTTGACAAGGAAAGTGGCTTTAATCTGCTATTTTTGCCATTCCAAGACTCATGGCGCAAAGGAACCAGGATTTTATAGATATACAAGTTGTATGAAAGTTTGTTCAAATCAAATTAAAAACCTATGGTCTCTATTGTGTTCACAATAAATTGTGGACGAAAAGAAGGTCGGACAACAGACGAAGTGTAAACACAAAAAGTACAAGTTGAGCTAAAACTGTTAAGCATTTATTCCTTATATTATGCAATATGTACTTGCTGAAATGATGTATTCAATGACTAAAGTCTATTTCCGTTTTTGTTCAAAAATATCTTGATATATTCCGACTACGCAGACATCTGTTTAAAATAACGGATGGAAAGTTTGCTGATACAGACACTAGGAAATGAGCTAACGAAAAAATAAATTGCAGTTTTGTTTTGTTAATCGGTTTTGCAGTTAAACAAATGCGAGAAATGAAATTAAAATGAAATGTTTCAGTAACAGACTGAGAATTTATGAATATACAATCTGCCTGGTAATCACTAAGGATTTTAATGTATACTATGATATTAGTAACGGAGGACCAATTTCTACCCTTTGATGTATCTAAGGCTAAGAAAACGATCGTTGCTTATGGTTTTGAACAATTATACATGTTTTTGTTTTGTATTAAATCATATAAGTGCACTGTTTTCTTAATGTATATGTGTCTGTACAATCTTCCAGAAGCAAAATTTAGAAAATCATAATGAGCATCTAGGCTTCTTATAGGTGATTTAATCTAATATTTTTATTTCTTTTAAACTTGTAATATTTTTTTTCAAGTTAGTGTAAGAATCATGTCTGTCCTATAAGCCCAGGAGAAATGACCGCAGTGTTATGTGAAACAAAAACTATTCCAGAAGAAAGCTTTTTGACATAAACTGATGATTGCTTCTTGCTGATGGACTGTAATTTATAAGTAACAACGTTCTTCATGTTAATACACGACTTCTTTAATGACTCCAGTTCTATACTTATCATAGCAATGATATTCTAGGCTACAGACCTGTCTTTCACTTTTTTTATCGAACTTTCTGTCTGTGATTTTCTGTAGATGCTTTAGTACATTAAGTAATAAATAACGATAAAAGCAATTTGATAACCAAATGTGTCTACTGAAGTTTATTTCTGTTAACAGAAAGAGAGATTTTATTACGTGTAAGTATTAAACAATAAAAGACTGTCGGTCTTGAGAACTTTGACAATAATTCTCTAACTACCTGTCATAACACTAAAAATTTCATTTTCATTTTTACCAATGTCTGTCTGTAAACGTTTACTCTAAAACGAGTTAGGAAGGACTAAATTATGAATTGATAATAGATATATGAACAATTTCTGAAAACTAATATCTGAACAAACACGAGGCAAAAGTGACAAATAAGAGACGGAATAATAATAAATAGTTACAGATGCTTTGTTTCATTATAAGTAAAGATGTTATGTCAAACAGAGCTCAGGATGTGAAACAAGCAATGTAGTTAGTAACCTAATATTGAGCATTACAAATTAAGAGACTTTTAAAGTAAAACAAGATAAGAACGGAAGCATTTTAATTTCAAGATCTTGTCGAATTTTGTCATATGTTTACTCGTGAAGAGAAATAAATTTATAGGTTTGTCCTGATAGGAATATGGTTGTGTATAGCATTTGAACCATATATTACAGGGTTCTCGATTAAAACAGATATTGTTTACCTGTTTTAGGAGTAATTTTAAAACTTTATGAAGGTGAACAAAATAAAGGTGAATCTAACCTGTACTACTTTAACCTTGACGATAAGAGAGAACAATCATATTTTCCGGTAAAAATGATATGTGATGCCCTTTCGCAATGAAAATTTAATCTGCCATATTAGCAAGTCAATACAATTTCTTTTTTATTACAGAAGATTAGTGAACCCAATCGTTAACACCGGAGCTTGAATATCAACAATCAAATGAGTTTCGCAGATCACGGTCATTGCACAAACCTCAGCGTCCAGTTGAGGTGTACAGTTGATCAGCTGTATATGAAACCATATGGCTATGTAAATTGTTTATTACTTGTAATGCTCTACTGTTTATAACTTATATGTTTTTGTTTGAATGACTGTAAATATGTTGTGATCTTCAGTATTGGAGGAAAATAAAGTTATATATCCATCAATTAAATATTTAGTGGTCACAGAAGGGAAAAACGGAACCAGAGATAATGTTTCACAGTTGGGTGTTTCTTGCATATGTTCGTAAAATTGTCGAACATTCTTTAAAAAGTGCAAATTTTAAAAAAGACACCACATGGATTAGTAATTGTGAAATAAATATATATTTTCCTTGTAACATTGAATAATGTAATGAAATATAGAATAAAAATTATCATCCTTAAATCCATATCAGTTGTATGTCAGTTTTAAGAGACAAATTTTCTTACTATTTATAATCCTGTCTGAGCTTTGTCTTTAATTTTCTGAACATTCTATCAAAACATGGTTATAAGATGTTACAAAGTAAGAGTTGTGACACCTTTCTCATAAATAACTTAAACAAATACAGTAACATTTAAGCATTTTTCCGTTTCAACATACATAGGATACTACTAAACATTCGAGAGAACTTCCAGATAAATCGTTCTTCTCGGCTGAATAAAGAACACCGGAAGACTAGAACAACAATTCCTTTGTCTCTGCATTATTCAATTATTTATGATATCAAAGCTTGAAATGACTAAGTAGTTTGACAAACATTTGGTTTTGCAAACGGATGTTGTTAAAATCGTTTCTGATGTAAGATGTATACAATTTTCTCCTGGCTTGGTAAAGAAAGACTTTTCCAATAAATATAATGTAGTCATGTGCTTTCCTCTAAAGCGGTTTATTAATGGTATTGGAGACAGATTCACTACTGCCGTCTCCTTGATCGATCCTAATCAAATCGCATCTTGTCAGTTTCTCCGGTGACAAAAGTCTACGAGCAACTTAGCAGGCACTGACCACAATTCTGCTTACAATGTTTTGAAAATTTGATAGGACTTTGTAATTTCTTATAAAGATGTATTATAAGGGAACTAGAAACCTTCGCCTTAAAGATAAACGACAAATTACAAGACATAATAAGCTAATGAGTAATTTTACATATACTGCAATCAGTATACAACCATCTTAACATCAGTAGCTCTTCTTCAGATGGAACTTCTAACTCTGTTAAGTTTTTCTCTGGTAAAAAAAGCTATTGCGTATTTTAAAATTCATTCTATTTTTAAAGTTTCTCAAAAACTATAACAAATGCTGCAGGCCCAGAGAGTGAAAGATTAAAATTCATTCTTTTACAGTAAGTTCTGGTGGTATGAATGGGCAACATGCAAGATGTAAAGACAAAATACTGTAGATACTGGTTTTATAGTTCATGAAAATGTTCAGAAAATTATCTTTCATATTTATTTTAAGTCTTCAAAAAGTTAAATTATGCAAAAACTGCACATCCCTACATTTAAATGTTGTTCATTTCAAAGTACGTAGCAAATGAATACACACATCAGAAGTAATTATTCTGTGATCCGATGGTATAAACAAGTATTGAGCGAATGTATGTACCCTTTCTGAAGCTATCTCTACAGCGTCATATGCACAGCAAACACACTGAAAATTTGAGTTCTACAAAGACTGTTATTTAAAAACACTAATTTCTATTGTTAAACAAAACATGTTCACCGATACATACTTGCTATATTCACATTAAGTCTACTGCCAACAGTTTACTACATACTTATAGATGGAAACCACTTACTTTACACTGATTAAGCATACACAACCTAGTTATCAATTCTCAATTTTCTACTTCGTTTGACCGAATTATTAGATCCGATTGTGGAATCCAGACAATTAAACATAGAATTTCCTAGATTTAACTATAATGTAGAATACATGTCGGACAAAAAATTGCAACATTTATCTATTAACATCTTACCACAATTTATTTATTAGTTTAACGCATTATAACTGTCTTGATCACTGTCAGTATGTTTTTTTCCAATATATCAACCAATCACGTATTTCTCCTCTTCAGGATATATAACAAACGACGTTTCCATTCCTAACTATCTGAGACTATCTTATTTATATTTTCCTCTTATATAGAATCTTGCAATGATATACTCTGTCTAAAACAAGCGTGTACATACAATGGTGTTAAGGCATTGTTTTTCAGCGTTTAGTCCTAGAACTTGTTAATACAGTGACTAATTTCTTCAGTAGTTAAGCAGTAACCAGTGGGTAATCTGGTGTTTACTGAGTGAATTCAAACTTACATTTATTGATTCATGTTTTGAAGGAGGTGCTAACTGTAATTCGAAAACAAAGTATGAAATGAATTAAATTTTACTCGTTAGTGACGAAAATTAAAATCAGGAAAAGAAATTTTAGTTAATATAGATTTTCATATTTCTTGGCCGAGACAAAAATAGTCATAGACATGTAAGCGTGTAAACGTATTGATTGACATTCATGTTGAATGTGTAACCAAAGTAAGTGTCTTCCTGTTATGCATTACAATTAAATCGAATTGATTTACTGAAGGGTAATGGAATTTGTTTAAATCTAGATCAAACAATTTGTAAAGACGTCTGTTCAAAGTCATGGTAATTAGAGAATAGTACTCAAACATTGACAAAAATTAATTTCCCATGTCGCAGGGTTCATTTCTTATTATGTTGTTGTATACGGTATTAAACTGTGTGCATATTTGTATCATTTTGATGTTTTATACTGCCAAACATGTTGTTGTATACGGTATTAAATTGTGTGCATTTTTGTATCATTTTGATGTTTTATACTGCCAAACATGTTGTTGTATACGGTATTACATTGTGTGCATTTTTGTATCATTTTGATGTTTTATACTGCCAAACATGTTGTTGTATACGGTATTAAATTATGTGCATATTTGTATCATTTTGATGTTTTATACTGCCAAACATGTTGTTGTATACGGTATTAAATTATGTGCATATTTGTATCATTTTGATGTTTTATACTGCCAAACATGTTGTTGTATACGGTATTAAATTATGTGCATATTTGTATCATTTTGATGTTTTATACTGCCAAACATGTTGTTGTATACGGTATTAAACTGTGTGCATTTTTGTATCATTTTGATGTTTTATACTGCCAAACATGTTATTGTATACGGTATTAAATTATGTGCATATTTGTATCATTTTGATGTTTTATACTGCCAAACATGTTATTGTATACGGTATTAAATTATGTGCATATTTGTATCATTTTGATGTTTTATACTGCCAAACATGTTGTTGTATACGGTATTAAATTGTGTGCATTTTTGTATCATTTTGATGTTTTATACTGCCAAACATGTTGTTGTATACGGTATTAAATTGTGTGCATTTTTGTATCATTTTGATGTTTTATACTGCCAAACATGTTGTTGTATACGGTATTAAATTGTGTGCATATTTGTATCATTTTGATGTTTTATACTGCCAAACATGCGTTTTCGTTCGTCTTGTTTGGTGTGTCACGTATCTTGTCAAACTTTCACTATTCAAACATCGAATACATTTACAAGAGGCACATAATCAACATTACCTGTACTAACTATTCAGATGACAACGAAATGTCTATCTTTATTTACCAAACGTATATATGTTACAGCCAATCTGTGAAATCAGCCGTTTCATGAAATGGCTAAAATTTTTAGCCTTTTCGTGAAATGACTAATTCACTCAGCCGTTTCATGAAACGGCTAAAAATTTCAGCCTTTTCATGAAATGGCTAAAATCTCCATGTCAGTGTTACACAGATTGACTGGTTCAGTTTCAGCCAATCTATGTAATAATGTCTTGAGTTTAGTTATGCCTTAGATATCATAACTGGTATAATTTATTTGAATATACCACAAACAAAAAAAGAACATATTTAAAATGATCATAGTCAAATTAAAGCAACACAGCCTTGTGCAAGCTAATTAAAACGTATGATAAACCCCACTCCCACTACACTTTGATTATCTACATTGATTGCTTTGATCATGGTTTAAGTGACAAATTGTGTAACTAATCATCATTAATAATTGGATAATTATACTTGGTTTACTAATGTATGATAAACCCGAATCCCACTACCCTTTGATTATCTACATTGATTGCTTTGATCATGGTTTAAGTGACTAATTGTGTAACTAATCATCATTAATAATTGGATAATTTAATTGGTTTACTGAAGTATTATTAATAGTTACTTGTTCTGAATTTAATTACTTCTTTGATCATTTCTGAAAAAAAGAAATCTTGAATTGTGTCAACAAAATGCCTTCTTTAAAAAATGTGTTTAATCATACTTTAATTACTATTGACTTATACTTCAAAAATTGCTTTAGCAATATAATTACTCATTATTGCTGTAAACGTATGTTTTTTCTTACGTTCATTACATTTTAACTTTGTAAGTGATTCAATGTGTTTCAAAATGGATAATACAGCGAGCCACAACCTACATCTGCTAGAACCGACGAGCCACAACCAGTGCCTGCATCTGATTCCAACTTGGCTCAACGACACGAAACAATACTCCAGCAGAGAAAGAGGGCTCGTGATTCTCAGTTGTCGCAAGCTGAGAGAATGGTCAAAAGATCACGTGTAGATCTAAAGTCTGGCGAAGTAGGAGACAATGCTGCTATTCCTATACCTATGGTTGACAGAGGAAGAGGTGACCCACGAAACATTCTTGGTGTAATTCTGGATTGTGATGAACAAAATATGTACACTATTGCTGTCAAGTCTGATGTACACTATTGCTGTCAAGTCTGGAATAATAAGTTCCAAATACGCAAGGAATCAATTTGATCTATGTCCACAAAAGCTGCTGACTAATTGTGATGTTGACTTGGAATGTACAGTGACACTTCGCCAAGCTGTGAAAGCAACAACATCAGGCGGTCAATGTTTTTTTCGATGTGATTGTGCAAATGGTAAAAAACAATGTCAAACCAACAGATGTAAGTGTTTTAAGGCTGGTAAAATGTGTAACAGCAGATGCCACAACAGTCTCACGTGTAAGAATAAGTAGAACGATGTGTGTGAATTAAACATGAACATTTTGTCTGGTGTTGAAAATGTACATTATTGATATGTGCTTCTAGATTCTGATAATGGTATGTTGCTGATATTGTGTTCTTTTATAGGTCAAGGAAAATAGTTTCTGTGCAAAAGTGAGTTCTTAGTATCTCATATTGTGTGATTCAATTACTTTGAAAATTAGATGACAATTTAAAATCTTTTGCCCAAGATAATAGGAAAAAATTGTAATGTAATTATTGTGCAAGTAGGAAATTGAAAATCTCATTATATTATCTGGATAACTCATGGCACATACAACTGATCATTTGATGTGCTTACATAATGTGCTTTATTATGCTAATTGTTTTATCCAATGTTCAGAACTTTAATAAAAATAAAAGATGGTGTAAACTTCAGTCTTTGTCTTGTTGTCTTGTTTTGTTTTAAAGGCTTGTTTCTTAGTTTAGCCATTTCATGAAATGACTAAAGCAAATTTTTAGCCATTTCATGAAAAGGATGAAATATTTAGCCGTTTCATGAAACGGCTGAGTGAATTAGTCATTTCACGAAAAGGCTAAAAATTTTAGCCATTTCATGAAACGGCTGATTTCACAGATTGGCTGTAACATATACACAGAAATACATCATTTAGCGGATGCACACCACCTCTTTCTCCACTGATCTTATCGTAATTGCATTTTGTTCTTTTACTCTCTTGAAGAAAAGAACTCACGATCATAACTGCAACGGCACACCATTTTGTTCTATCTAAATTTGGCGCTGAACTCGTGATTTTGTTTCGTGCCTAGCATTCATAACAGTACAGCTAAAATCATATTACATAAGTAACTTTAGATTACAAATCTCGTTATTATAAAGAGCTCCAGGCTTAATTAGTTATACAAATGAGGAGTCTTGTTAACTTAAGCTGTTAGAGAATATTGAGTTCCCTTTTGCTTCGACAAATATAATAATTTAGTCCGAGAGACGTGTTGGATTATGATGTAGACGTTTTAGAAGGAAGTTATTATCATTTCCAAGTTTTTAACATCAGTACTAGAAATTATTGTATTTTACATTATTTCACAATGCTCAATACATTTGCATAGATAACTTAATATGTTTGACTGATAAATTTCTATTCAGACTATTTTATAATTTGACCACAAAATACAGGCATGTGTTGTGCAAAGGAATACACACTTCAGAAAACACGACGTTTGTTGTAATTTCAAATCACATTTTAAGTTACAAAAAGAAATACCTTTTGCCCTAATATTTACAGCATTCCATTTCGTGAGAAATCATATCAATGTACAGAAACTTTAACGAATAAATGTCTGTATATACTATTGAAAATATTGGAGGTGTTCCCTTCTCTTCATTGTCAATGATGTTTTTGTCAATAGAGAATGAACTAATTAATACATGTTTTGTGTCTGTGTATAATTACATAGTGTTAGGGCGTGCCTGTTTTGTGTCTGTGTATAATTACATAGTGTTAGGGCGTGCCTGTTTTGTGTCTGTGTATAATTACATAGTGTTAGGGCGTGTCTGTTCAGCTGTGGTAAGAAAACGGTAAATTTCTTAGTAAAAATGTAAAATGTTAAGGAATGTATGATCAGGTTTGAAATTAGCTTATACAAAAGAAAATGTACTTTCAGATATAATCTTAAACCTTATATTACAGAACAATTATAACATTAGCGTTTCTACTTTAAATTCATAGTAACGTATTCTTACATATTGTGCAATTTGCTATTTAAACAGCCTTTAAGATAGATTACAAATGATTAAAAGTCTTAACTATAGCTGAAAAAATATATAGTTTCTTACTATACTTAAGATTTTGTCAGATTTATTGTTAAATAGATACTTCATAGTTCTATTTCAGGAGTACAATTTGCCTGATAAATCTACAATACATGTGATCAAAATAAGAAAGGCTCATTTCAAATTACAACCACTAAAGTCTTTCAATGATTTTGTCATTTTGAGGGATAATGTCGTAATGCCTGAAGTGTTTAGTGTCTCCTTTGTCAGTTTAACTGAAACTTCAAAAGGCAGCCGAAACCTTTGTTAGATTGTAACTAGAGCAGAGTGTCGTTACAAGAAACTGTTGTGAAAGATATTCGGTATTCAAAATATTGCTTACATTTAACTTCGAAAACATCATACTCGAGTTTTGATTTAATTATTCCACCGGTAAGCATTCTAATAGGAGAAGAAATAAGCTGCCTACCGACACTGCGCGGAGAGAATTTCAATAAATATTTGCATGTAACTTCATTTTAGTGTAAAAAGAAATTCTAGCATAAATTTATCATAGATAAATACCTACGGGCCCTACGGGCTCGGGCACCAACCATCACTCAGGGTTCTGCAGATGTTATGACATGAAAAAATGTGCTTTAACCCTATAATTCTGGTGTTAATTTCAAATATTTGAAACTTATATCACAACAATAGAAGAACAATACTATTGTTACCAAATGGTTAATAGTACTGCATAAACTGATTTTTAGATAAGTTATCAGTCGTGTTTTCTATAACAGAAATGACAAGTAAAATAAAGTAATTGTGTGACAATTCCCTTAAGACGTATCTATCACGGCACGTAACAATCTAGTTGATAAAAATCGTGAAAATATTTCAATGTCGCTAGCCGAGATAATTCTCCTGGGCATAATTTTTCTGTCAAAGAAATAGAACATTTTGACATCTAAAAGGCACGTTTATCTGGTGCTTATAATAGATCTTCGCAATTTGTCCGTGACGTCTTGTATCGATAAGCTCAAAAGGATTAAAAGCATTAAACACGTTTATAAATATGCAAGTCTATTTATTAGATTTCCGTCTTACAGCTGTGACAGTAATACATTCTGGTGAAGTTCTATGATAGTAAATCTATGTAAAGTTTTCGTTCTGTAAAACCTGTCACTAGAAAGTTGGCTATTGTATCAAACGATGTGACTGTCTAGAAAGACTTACTGTTAAAGAATATTTCACCTTTAAATTAATCAAATAAGGTTAAACATAAACTTTTTGTCTACATTATACCACTCTATAAGTGGTTTCATTTACAGTCTTAGAAATGTGTCTTTATGATTTTTGACAAAACATATGACCAAAAACATACCGTTTTAAAACATAATGTACACAGTATTTCATTTATTTGTTCCAGAAGCAGATGTCGTGTTTCTTAGCTTTTTGAAATAGGCGTCTGAATTTATGTGTGTCCAGCTGATAATCAACATAAATGGAAGTACAAAAACAATCCATGTTTGTTATCTGAGAGAAAGAAATAACGACGCTCTGTAACTTATACCAGTTTGACAGACATGATTCAATCTAATCAACATTGACTGGTGGACGAATGTATCATATAAATTTCTGCGTATAACATAGTAATCTAATAAATAATGACGTAAACAATATCCAGTACCGTCTTTAAACCTATTTCTACAGAAATGTATTCCCAGACATCTTTGAAGAACGTTTCCTACAGAAATTGGAAAAGAGGTATAAAGTACAACAACTTAAAATGTTTATAGGATTTGAAAAGATTATATGCACAAGTTTAAACGCAATAGAACCAGACATTTAACAAAATGTTAGTATATGAAAATATCAGCTGTAGAGACTTATGAAGTAATCTGTAAAATGGATTGCAAAAGTTATGTATATACACCCTGAAATATTCATTGTACTCTATTAACTTACTGCACACAGGTTACGAATTCAGTTCTCATTTTCCGTCTTGTTTGACATATAATAAGATCCGATTGTGGAATCAAGACAATTTTACAAAGAATTTCAGAGAAACAGACTAATATAAATACACGTCAGAAAGAAACGACAATACTGATGTACGACAATACTGATGTACAAATGTTTTAGGTACCTTAGTACCTACCCTTTTCACTTTACCATGCCATAAGCGTTTTGTTTTATATGTTCGTGTGCTTTTGCATACAACATTGTCGAGTTGATGGGTTGGTTGGAGTTAATTCATCAAGACAGCTTGTACTTGTTTGTTCTTGTGAAACTTGTAGGGCAAGTATGAGGCTGGTGCACCCTAGAACCTGGTTTAAACACCTAGTGGCAAATGTGTTGCCACTCACCGTTCCAAGACAGTACTCCTGCGGGTTCTCATTTTTGTTAATTTGTTTGTGTTGTCTTTTGTGTTGACCATGTTTTACTGATCACTCATTTATATACCCCATTGAAGGTTTCATGTTCACTGACATTCTGTGATATTAGAATTGAACAAGTCTTTTATTACTATGTAGCAGAATTAGTCAGTTTGATAAGCTCGTATACTCTTTTTATAGACCCTTCACTTTGGGATCAGTGATTCAGCACGTACATACTTACTTGTGTTGCATTTAATACATAAACCAGAAGCGCGCAAACTATGTCAATATCGCATAGGCCCTGACGCCACTTGAAACTTTAACCTAATGTTGCTTTTCATGCAATGTATTCCTACATCAAACAAAACAAAAGTAATATAAAACTTTCACTTTTTAGGTTGTCTTCTCATTCTTCTATCCAAATACTATCTAAAATAAAATCTTGTAAATATCTGCAGCCATTCATTCACCAAGACAGTCTGTAATTGTTTGTTCTTATGAGAACCTGTTAAGGGCAAGTGTAAAATTGGTGCATCCTAGAACCTGCCTTAAACCCCCAGTGGCAAAAGTTTTGCCACTGACCGTTCCAAGGCAGTAACCCTAGGAGTTCTCATTTTTGTTTATTGTTTGTGGTCTCTCTTTTTGAAGAACAATTGATAGTTATTGTAATGAGTTTTTCATTTCTTCTATATTTTGAAAGTTCTAGAACTTCTAACATGCTTATAAGAAAACAGTAGTGGTTAATTCTGATAATTCAGGTGTTTGGAAAGAAAGATCCAGTGCAACTGTATAGGAACAATTATATGTTGAATTGACATACATCAATACATACCTGTAATGTAGTTGTTATAAATATGCTGTGTGCTTCATAAGAGTATAGTAAGCATCGAGTATAGTATATATTCTAAAAAAGGCCAACTGATCACGGATTTCGTCTCTTCAGGATAAAAATAACAGCAACATTTCTATTTCTCACTACTGAGTATGAAATTCCTTTCATATAAGATTATTGTAGTGATGTATGTGCTCTGTCAAATACAGATGTTTGCATCACTTTTATAAAAGCTGAAAAAAATAAATCTGAAAAGTTCCAAATTCAACGGCTAATGTTTCCAGTGGCTAAGCAGTAATCAGTGATTAATCCTTAGTAATTACTACAAGAATTCCAAATTTGACATAAATATTGTTTTATATTTTGAAGAATGCGTTTATTACTGGAAATCAAAAGGAAAAATGAATCAAATTTTGATTAATTTTAGCGAAAACATTTAAAAACAGAAACAAAAATTCCGATAAAATTTAATACAGATTTACACAATCCTTGACCAAGACTAAGGGTTATGTATGCTGTTGTATAATATTGATTCTTTATGTTGTATGTGTGACTGAAGTGCGAGTCCACTTGTTATACATTACATTTAAATGGAATCGAATTAAAGAAAGGCAATGGAAATAGTTTAATTTAAGGACGTACTATTTTTGAAGATATTTGCTCGACGACATGGGTTTAACAGGACTAATGTTTATCAGATAAAAACATAAAAGCAAATAGAAAGATATAAGAAGTCACAAATCTTCACTACATTTATTTTAAACTTAGTTAACGTTAGATTGACGTTAGATCGATTCTTTGTAATTCTACATTACACGAAGCAGTAAACTTATATTGCAATTGCCTACTTATAATAATTGAAAAAAAAATGTAAAATTTTATCTATTCTGCACAATACGACGCAAATTTTCTGCAGTTTTCATGTTAACTTACACTGTGATGATTGTCAACATTAATAGTAAAATCTAGATTAACTTTTATGTGAAGGTTATTTTCTGAACAATGGCAACAATTACATGTTTTCTTTTATTCTATTTAATGCAAAGCATTGTCAGCACTATTAAAGCGGATGCTAATACATGTAGATTATAATCTAAAACTGTACATAGGAAATGGTCTGTATAAATAAATAAAGTGTGTTATAGATTATGTGAAAGCTATTTACTAAAACAGTAACTAAAAACATATGTCCCCATAATGTAAAGTCTTAAATATACAGTAACATATATAACCAGTACATGTACTTAATATTCTGATAACGACATTATAACTTTACCCGACCGGTTGTCACTAATAACCATGCGCACGCAGAAACATACTACTGAGGGTTCATGTCACTTCTTTATTGTTCAATTAATCATACCATAAATGACATTCCTGTGCCTAGTGAAGAAAAGAACTCACGACCCTTAATTGCTACTGTTACTTCCATTTCTTCTATCTAACACGCGTCGAACACAAAGTTCATTTCGTGCCTAGCATTTATAACAGTACAGTTATAATCATATTACTAACGAATAAATTTTAAGATTAGAAATGTCTCGTTGTCCTAAATATTGACAGGCTTGTTAAGTTATTCAAATAAGGAGTGCTATTAAACTGTTTAGCATATATCGAGTTCCCTTTTGCTTTGTCAAATGAAATAACTTAGTCCGAGAGATTAACGTAACGTAAACTAGTCCGAGAGATTAACGTAACGTAAACTAACATATGTTTTCAACAGAGAAACCATATACCGTGTTGGGGAATAAAATACAGACTTTTCAGAAAGAATACAATCCTAATTCAATTTTCTAATGCTTTATTCATTTACACGGACAACTGCTAACCCCTTGGTCTAGTAATTTTCTATTCAGTCTCGTAAGATAATTGTCACATGCTGTACATACCCGGTATGTGTCGTCAAGTCAGATCGCGTGCACTGACAGGTACTAATAAGATTTTACAGATTGTTATTACATGTTTGATACTATTTCTGGTCCATACATGAGTACTGTATAATTGTTTAACTTAGTGTTATTATTTTCAATCGTTTAACGTGCGTTGAACACTTAGTCTAACGGTTGAATCATGTTAGTTTAAGTAGTTTATTATATAATAGATAAGATATATTAAATATATAGCTGTACTAACTGTAGTCTCTAAAGATATCTATTGACACACCAAATACTAAAATATTAAAATATATTGTAATTGAACAATTATACATTACCTATTGTATGATAGTGTATATATGGCAGATCCTCAAAAATAACAGCTGGTATTTGTTACTTATATTTGCAGCTGATATTTATTTATTGTTAATTTATATGTGTCATGTCACGTGACGGTTAATTGTTATATATATTATATGTATACTGTGTATACAAAACAACGATGTACGTATGTGCAAGTTGAGAAAATAAACTATGTTCTGTTCTGTTCTGTTCTGTACAATACATTGGGTTTCTTTTTCCCAAGTGTTTCGTCATTTCAAATCTTATTTTGACGTTAAAACGTACTTTTGTATTTATTGCATTCAATACCGTTTCATGAACAAATAATGTCAAGGTGACATTTCAAGATACAGTCGGTATATTGATGATAGTAGAGAGAGAGAGAGAGAGAGAGAGAGAGAGAGCTTTTGTTGTACAATTTTAGCTGGATAGCGATTATTTTGAAAATAACACTAATAATTTAAGAGCTAGTTAAGTCAGGTTACAAATGATTATTTGTTTTAACAATTGCTGAATGACATGTTCTAAATATAATTTAAATTTTGGGAAATATATGATTTATTAGATACTTCATAGTTCTATTGCAAAACAAACATGTGATCACGTTTTGATACAATTTTTCTTGCAATGTTGATAATCATGTTCTTTCTTTAATGTGTTTGTCCTTGTAAGTAAATATTGCCAGAGTGTAAACAAAGTTAGCTAGTAATTTTATTACTATATGTAATATTATAAGTCTTTACAAGCACAGGATATAAATACACTATAGAATATAATCTTTGAGAACTAAACTACTATCATACGCTTTTAGAAAATAAATATTGTAAACAGAGCTAAAACAAGAACTACATACCAATTCTAACTTCTACAAGACTTAAATTTCCAGTGTACATAATATTCTCTTTTGAGTGCGGTACACTGAGCGTGGAAAAGAACCAGAGTTATTATTTGAATGTGAAGCTTTCTGTATCTAGCACTATTTCCCAACAGCCTCTACATAGGGCGCCGATCATATGGACAACCGGTACCGCCGATAAATAATCTCAGACAGATAGAGCAATACGCAGTTATTTTAGCAACGCTGGCATCGCCGGCAGGCATTATAGGCATTTTCAAAATTCTAGGACATTGTAAGTCTGTTGGTGTACGTGCAGTAAATAATTTTCAATTTGATTGCTGTGGTTATCAAAAATTTTGCAGAATTATATAACAAGTACAATCAATTTCTTTTTTAAAATTTAAAAACATCATTTTCCCTAAAGAAAGAAACATATTTGGCACTCTCACTATTAAACATTTAGAGAGATCTAATGATTGCAGGGTCGCAAATGGGGTCGCAGATAGGATCGGAGGGCCACAGAAATCGTCGGCTGCAGACACTCTGTTGCATATTTTTTTGTCAATAGACGCTTTGTTGCAGTTTGAAGACTCGCCATCGTACTGGGTGATGCGCGAACAAGCATAACCCAAAAATTACAAAATACCCGATTAATCTACAGTAAATGTACATGTTTAACTAAATAAGTACGTTCCATTTGAAGTAACGATCACTTTTGTCCTGCAGTTGCATTGTCATTTGAAGGATAATGTCGGAATGCCTGAAGTTTTTATTCCCTCCTTTGTCAGTTCAGATGCTTTCAAACTACAATCTTATTGTAACTAGAACATTGAATTGTCACAACAAAAACTTGTGAATGACATGTCGTTATTGTAATGGTAACCCAAAATTGTATGTATCGTTAAATAATCAACTTTCGATAACGTGATTCCTTCAATTAGTAACAACATAGTCGAGTTTTGATTTGGTTATTCCACTGATAATCATTCTAATTTGACACTGAATACGCTCTCTCAAGAGAATTTCAGTGAATAATTGCATGTTACTGCATCTCAGCGTTCAACAGAAAAAGTGGTTATAATTTCACAACAACCGAAAAACAATACTGCTGTTTCAAACTAGTTATCAGTAGTTAAAGAACTGATTTGAGTTATGGAAGAGTAAAGTCATCTATTGCTTTCTATAAAAGAAATGACAAACAAAATAAACAACAAGCAAAATAAAACTTTTGTCTGGTAGATCTCTTAGGACGTATTTATCACGACACGTAACTAGCTAATTGATAAAAAACTTTTGAAAATATTCCAATGTCACTAGCCTAAAGAATGTTTCCTCTGAATTATTTGTTCTGTCAAAGAAATCAATCATTTTGACATCTACAATCTGGTGCCTGACATTATCAGTGAAGTAACCGTCTTCTACCGACAGCCCCAAGGAAATAAGAGAATTGCACTTATTGCATAAGATATGCAAGTCTATTTATTGAATATCCGTCTGACAGCTGCGACAGTGATAAGTTCTAGTCTATAAATATGCTATGCTAACTATGATTAATGTACAAGTATTTGATATGTTAAGAAATATATCACAATAAGGTTTTATCTTATATAAAACAATGTTGTTTAAATTACACGCCTCCAGGTGGTTTCATTTACGGCGTTATAAATGAGTCTTATGATTTAGTGCAAAACCGATTTTTAAAGAAACATTTCTAAAAAGAAATAAAAGGAGTCAATTTACTTTTAATTGCACTGTTTAAAAGAACAAATTATAAAAAAGTGTCTGTTCAGTTTATTTGTACAAGGCGTCGCTACACATGATGATGTGGGCTGAAAAAGTTTTGATGTGGTCTATATACACGTAGAGTCCTACAACTGAACAACTTGTTGGAGATGTACCTATTTGTTTGTACGTTTCTATTCCCTTTTGGCAGTATATGGATATTTTAAAGTCTTGAAGACCGCCGTCTATTCCGTGTTTTAGTTGTTCAGAATAGTTTCAAACAAGAGCTGTCACTTGAAATTGACATATGCCCCCGAAATGTAGCTTTGAAATGAAACTGGTGTAAATATATACTTTAATATGCCTGTGGAAAAGAGATCAGACAAATAATAAAGCATGAACTGAAGGTAAATGGTAAAGTAATGTTTGTCTGCTTCAGATTCTTATATGAAGGTTTAAGACATATTTATTAATTGAAATAGAAAACTGTGAGTTTGGCCTTGAATACGAACAATATTGTTTTATTCCCAACCCCTACTGATGTTTTATATATAACAAGGATTGGTGACAAAATTCCGATTTCAATATAATCCCCCAAGCAGTTTTGGAGATGTAGCTTGGACAAGAGTTTAATATAGAAGTTATAGTAAAAAAATGACTAAGGGTCCATAACACTGCCAAAAATAATCCGACCAGAAGCTCCTGACGATATGCACAGCTAGGTTTGGTGACAAACATTCCTGTGTAGTTTCAATGAAGTCCTTCAGTGGTTTTGTAGATGAAGTGTGGAGAAGATTTTTCAATAGAAGTTAGAGCAAAAAATGTCTAAGTGCCCATAACTCTGCCAAAAATAATCTGATAATCTGAGCAAAAACTCCTGACGATATGCACAACAAGGCTTAGTGACAAACATTCCTGTGAAGTTTCAATAAAATCCTCCAAGCGATTTTGGAGATGAAGTGTGGAGAAGATTTTAATATAGTAGTTATAGTAAAAAAATGAATAAGTGCCTATAACTCTGCCAAAAATAATCCGAGCAGAAACTCCTGAAAAAATGCACAACTAGGCTTAGTGACAAACACTCCTGTAAAGTTTCAATGAAATCCCTCTAGCGGTTTTGTTGATGAAGCAAGGACAAGATTTTAGAGTAAAAAATGACTAAGTGCCCATAACTCTGCCGAAAATAAATTGAGCGAAATCTTCTGACAATATGCACAACTAGGCTTGGTGACAAACCCTCCTATTAAGTTTCAGTGAAATCCCTCAAGCGGTTTTGGAGATGAAGCGAGGACAAGATTTTTTAGAACAGACGGACGGACGGACGGACGGACAGACAGTGCGATTACTTTATGTCTCCCTTCGGGGGCATAAAATAGTCTAATAATGATTAATCATATTGCCGAAACTAATTACCTGTTTAGGAAACAAGTCAAAGTCTCCAACGTTTGAAATGCAAAACATGATAGCACTGGAAAATTTTAGCTTTGTTTGAAAGAGCATAGATTTTTATGAAAATATTGTTATTTGAAGGTACATTCTGTCATTACTTATAAATACAGACACATGGTTACAGTTATACAACCCTCCTTATTGGACCTTTAAATGTCAACAAGTTACGGTCTGAAAGCTGAATGGCGACACAATGTTAACAGCCAGCTAGCTCGTTGCAAAGGGAAAGGCTGCACTATCAATACAAATAACTAATAGAAACTACTTGTTGTAATCGTATTTAATAAGATTTTAATCAATCGGGATCGTAGGATTTCAAGTCTCTTTTTATATACTGTTGTGAAGCCACATTTAGCAATACAAGGCGAAATTGTTAATGATATGACAAAAACATGACCACAATCGTACTGTTTTAACATAATGTTAGTGATTTGTAAATAGATGTGTAGCATTTTTTGCCAGGAACATATGTCGTATTTCTTATCTTTTTTAAATAAAAACCATATTTTTCTGTCTGACCAGCTTATAAACAACAGCAATGGAAGGTTAGATACAAGCCATTATGTTCGTTACCTGAGAAGAAAAAATAACAATGCTATGTAACTCTTTGCGATTGACAAAAATGATTCAATTTAATTAACATTGAATGATGCAACACTGCTTCGTGTAACGTTCTCAGTATAACACAGTATTGTACATGTAATGAATTATGACATAAAAAACATTCAACACGATTTCTAAAACACAATCCCTTGCAGGTATATTAATTTGATCTCTGTTTCGGGTTTTGAAATGACTCTTTCTGGGGGCTATGAGAAAGAAAAGGGCCGAGCACCTGCCGTCTATGATTTTTCACCATGACAATGCTCTTTTCCATTCAGCAGCGGCTACAAAGACAGCATTATTACAGCATCTTGGATTTGTGCTTCTTGATTATTCCAAATACCACCCGGACCTGTAGCCGTGTGATTGTTTAACATTTAAAGCATATATTTCGTAAAAATTGCATGCATAATAATGAAATGGGAGAACCTTTCCCATAACATTTTTGTTATCCCTCGTACTTTAAGGGTGACATTTTCAAACAAAAAATGTTACGACCTAGACAAAGTAAGACTTAAATTGCAAGTAAACCAAGAAGCAGAACTGTTTAAGGACTTGTTAAAAGTGTAATCTCCACAGTGTATAGGTCATCTTTGTTATGCAGATTTTCGTATTGTACAATATAGAAACTGCTCTATATCTGATGTTTGGGTTGTCAATCTTTGCTTTGTTTGTTTCAGAAAACAAACAACGGTAAAGTCAACAATTTCATATGAGAAAGGCAACATTTTGAAAGACGAAATCAAATTCAAAGGGTCCATAAGTTATTTGTAGCAACGTTCAGTCAAAATAAAGTCAAAACTTTGTTAATGTTAAATTTGGTCTCTTCTGGGCTATAGTGTTTTCTTTACATTTGAAGGACGTGTCATTATAGAATCGGCAAAGCTCCAGTATATATTTTTGATAGTTTTCTGTCACTTTACATGTATTTCCATAATGAAAACGTAGTTTTAATGTTTTGTTCAAGTTGCAATAGAAAAATAAAGCCAAATATACATTATGGTTCACTGTAAAAAAAATAATTGAAAAACTCTTATCAGGAAAACCACAGTCAGTAATCACAGCAAAGTAGAGAAGAAAAGAGAGCATAAATTTAAATACTGATCAATCAATAAACACACCACAAACAAGTAACGAAAATGAGAACCCGCCGGGTTACCGCCTTAGAACGGTCAGTGGCTTAACATTCTAAAAAAAAACAACAAATACAAGTTTGCTTGGTGAATTAACTCCAACCCTAACATCAACCCTAACAATGATACATGGAAACCACAAGCATATAAAGCATAAAAAAGCCAATCGCATTGTAGAGCGAAAAGGGTAAGTACTCAACGACCTTACTGATACCAGTGCAATTTGAGTCCAATCAGCAAGAACACGATGTAAATGATCGAGTTTCTATACGTTCTTTTCAAGATTTCCGCAGACCGCAGAAACCTTCACAAACTCTCAAACTACATCCACTGTCTTGTAAACAAAGAGGTAAGCAAAGCATAGGTTAATCGCCAAAAAGGCAGAGCGCCGTAAAATTTCGTGCTGCTAGCTTTTCTCTGAATTTAATGATTTTTTTTTTTACAAATATCGTGGCGAAATTGATATTGCTTTTTAATTTTCTTAAATTTATAAATCAAATCTCCATAAAAACACTCGAAATTCCTTGTTGCAGTAGTGATTTCAAACTGCAATTGTATTTTTGACTAAAATCTGGGTGTCGGTGTTAAAACTTGCAAAACGTTTTTCTAAATTTGTGTTCCCGATACCCGTTTCAAAAGTTTTCCTGTTACACAAAGATTGCGCTCGTTGAGCTCTTTAACATTGTTACAAGCTCTACAAAAGCAAACAAGCTGTGAAATATAAACCCCATAAGATGTAGCGCGTGGCACATCACCATCTAAAAACGGAAAATTAACAATATTAAAATCAAAATTATTTTGTATCGTATATTTTAGATCAAGAAAGTTCGCTTGCTTTCTGAAGTGTTTGCTTTATCGTGGAGTTCACTTGGATAAATTTTGTTGTACAGAGATGGAAAATAGTTTTTATCTATACTTAACAAATCGTCAAGATACCTCGAGGTGTTGTTAAAGGCTATAATAAGTTCATATTGATGTTCACTAGATAGAGATAACATAAAGCCTTTTTCATAGCAGTATAAAAACAGATCAGCAACAAGGGGTGCTCAGTTAGTAACCATGGTTACTACCGCCACCTGTTTATAAACAGAAGTGCCAAATCTAACATAAATGTTATCTAGCAAGAAAGAGTGTCACTCGATCATGTCTTGACAAGTTCATCATAAAGTATTATCACCAGAATCATCTGAAAAAGTGCTCTTTGTTCATAACAAGTGATATAGGTTTACGTTGTTTCCAATGAGACTAGTGAGCATGTCTCTTATTAAATTACAAGGAATTAAAATGAAAAAAGTAGAAAAATCCTAAGTTGACAAAGAAAACCCCTGAAAATTATTTGGTTTCAGCTTATTTTAATAGACCCAAATAGATTTTTGCCAGTGGTTTCAAAATCCTGTTGGCAATACCTAATGATATGTTCTCTTAAGGTTGTAAGACAAGATTTTAAGAATACGGATAATTATAAGTTGTTGTGCAGAGCGTGGTTATATAAAATGAATGTCGTTGTAAGTTGTTGGTGACTTTACATGAACATTAAGCAATTCTTTATTTAGGACGTAAGAGGGTCTTGCACTATGCTAAAACGATATCAAATAATGAACCACATTTCTTATATTTACAATATCATTGTCGTGAAGTATGACTTCCTTCGAAACCAGTGTGTTGAATGGCTTCACTAATACTGAAAAAAACGTTTAGATATTAGATATGAAATCGTTAAGTTCATTTAAGGAACTTTCCAAATTTTCTCGCAAAAATTAGTTTCGCCTCTTACTTGACTATCTCCGTAAATTAAAGTATGGCCGTCAGATTATTTAAGAAGATAATATGTTAAACTTTTTACAAAGGCAAATGATAGGGACTTTTCAGTACAGTAAGGTCAAATCTAGGTATAAGGAAACTAGGTATAAATTGCAGAGATGAACATAATTATAATCAAGTCGACTACTTTTTATGATATATTTAACATTCATCGTAGATACAACAACAGGTGTCCCCTGTTTCATGCTTCCAAACGAGTGTTTTATTCTAAGCAATTATAATAGATTTAACAATATCGAGATTCTTAATTAAAAACTAAAATTGCTTGGTTCGTTTTTGACAAACGTCCCAACGTAAAACCGCTAGTTTTAGACTGATTTTGAATACATGTACTTTAAATTTATTGATTATTTGTAGAGCATTTATACTAAGAAAATATTGTCTTTTCTAAGCTTCACCGAATACAAATCTCCTTCGATAACAGTTCTCTTAAAACCTAAACTGGAGATAAACTCCTTAAAGTTTTCAATAAATAGCAATATTCAGGGAAATTCAATGTACACTGTCATGTTATCTAAAGATAAATGAAACTGTTCACTGTATAAACACACTTGTCAGGATAATCAGTCTGTAAGGAATCATCCACTGCAGGTTAACTGTGGCATGTTACAATGATAATCATAACCAACCACAAGACTTAGACACTTGTTTAATAGACAGAATCACCAAGATAGTGCCGGAATTACATATCATACAGCCATTTATTTTAGAAATTATTAATTTTTAATAGGGCACGTTGTAGTGTTACTGATACAGGAAACGGATACATACACGCAACCAAACATTACTGATTCTCAGCCAATGGTGATAAACTGATATTTTTGTTACAGGTTTTTTTTTCGGTCAGGAATTTCTACTTTACGGCATACAAAATGAAATAAAAAAGATTTTTTACATTTGGTTAACGTTTTTTGTCACCAAATATTATTTGTCTGTACAAAAATCTAATCTACCGGATTACTTGACAATTATATACACCACGTTAAAATGACCTTGTTATTTATCTGTGAAATCATTCCTTAGAGTCATTGCACATAATGACTGACAAGGAAGTATACAATGTGTCATTTATCACAAATAAGAAACTGCATTGTGCAATTTCTAACACTAATTACAGAATACAGACACATGATAGTCTGTCATTTTAAAGCCATTGTGAATTATGTGCAAGGTTTGTCACTCAACTGAAATGTCTCTAAGGATGCAATTACATAAGTCATTCACTCCCATGAGGTTCTAAGCGAACAAAATCAATCCAAGGCATCTAGTCTATGCATTATATTCTTCTTAACCTAAAGAGGATCTACACTATTAAACATAATGACTTCAGAATGTTCACTACAATGTTTAAAACAAAAAGGAAAAAAGATAAAATTTCTGATAATTAAACAAACCTTCAAATTACTGTCTCTCGATATTTCCAAACGTTGGCGGCGACCATAATTTGGTGCATAGGACCAAAAAAACGTTTATGCCATGACAAGAACAACATGAAACCAGACATCACTTTATATTCAAAAGTAGTCGTTTACAAAAGTCAAGTATAATTAGTTTCGACCTGTATGGCTTCCATGGAAACATGAACAATTTTATGGCTTCTGTAATGATGGAGTATCTATTTTATCTCAAATAATGGTTGAAAAGCATTAATAAACACTAAGATATTGATGGAATGCTAATGTGAAGCACTTTTCTCCACAGTTTATTAAAATATGTCGCAACATATAGTCTCGCTACTAATTTTATGGAAATGTTTCATATCAATTTGGGAAACATTTGTCAGCGCTCAGTTCGACTGACAAAAAAAGATGAAGATAAAAGGTTTGCTATTTAATGAAGTATCTGGTATGTTTCTTGAAACAGGTAGGAGTTTAAATTCTGCTCATGAATAGCAGGCTATTTGGCGATTCTAAATGGACTTTTGTTTATGACATAAATTTCATAATAATATCAAGCTGTTTTTGTGTGAACAGAAAATAACATTGACATAAGATGTATAGGAAGTGAGCAGTAGCAGTACGCAGCAGTAGAAAAACGTGAAGTTGGCAGTAACAGTAACAGCAGTAGCAGTAAAACAAAACGTGAAATTGGCAGAAGCAGAAACAGCAGTAGCAGTAAATCAGTAGCAGTAAAACAAAACGTTAAGCTGGCAGTAGCAATAACAGCAGTAGCACTAAACAAAACGTGAAGTTGTCAGTAGCAGTAACAGCAGTAGCACTAAACAAAACGTGAAGTTGGCAGTAGCAGTAACAGCAGTAGCAGTAAAACAAAACGTGAAGTTGGCAATAGCAGTAACAACAGTAGCAGTAAAACAAAACGTGAAGTTGGCAGTAGCAGTACGAGCAGTAGCAGTAAAACAAAACGTGAAGTTGGCAGTAGCAGTAACAGCAGTAGCAGTAAAAGAAAACGTGAAGTTGGCAGTAGCAGTAACAGCAGTAGCAGTAAAACAAAACGTGGAGTTGGCAGTAGCAGTTACAGCAGTATGAGACAAAACGTGAAGTTGGCAGTAGCAGTAACAGCAGTAGCAGAAAAAACAAAACGTGAAGTTGGCAGTAGCAGTAACAGCAGTAGCAGTAAAACAAAACGTGGAGTTGGCAGTAGCAGTACGAGCAGTAGCAGTAAGCAAAACGTGAAGTTGGCAGTAGCAGTAACAGCAGTAGCAGTAAAGAAAACGTGAAGTTGGCAGTAGCAGTAACAGCAGTAGCAGTAAAACAAAACGTGAAGTTGGCAGTAGCAGTAACAGCAGTAACAGTAAAACAAAACGTGAAGTTGGCAGTAGCAGTACGAGCAGTAGCAGTAAACAAAACGTGAAGTTGGCAGTAGCAGTACGAGCAGTACGAGACAAAACTTGAAGTTGGCAGTAGCAGTACGAGCAGTAGCAGAAAAACAAAACGTGAAGTTGGCAGTAGCTTTAACAGCAGTAGCAGTAAAACTAAACGTGAAGTTGGCAGTAGCAGTAACAGCAGTAGCAGTAAAACAAAACCTAAAGTTGGCAGTAGCAGTAATAGCAGTAGCCGTAAAACTAAACGTGAAGTTGGCAGTAGCAGTACGAGCAGTAGCAGTAAAACAAAACGTGAAGTTGGCAGTAGCAGTTACAGCAGTAGCAGTAAAACAAAACATAAAGTTGGCAGAAGCAGTAACAGCAGTAGATGTAAAACTAAACGTGAAGTTGGCAGTAGCAGTACGAGCAGTAGCAGTAAAACAAAACGTGAAGTTGGCAGTAGCAGTAACAGCAGTAGCAGTAAAAGAAAACGTGAAGTTGGCAGTAGCAGTAACAGCAGTAGCAGTAAAACAAAACGTGAAGTTGGCAGTAGCAGTACGAGCATTACGAGACAAAACGTGAAGTTGGCAGTAGCAGAACGAGCAGTAGCAGAAAAACAAAACGTGAAGTTGGCAGTAGCAGTAACAGCAGTAGCAGAAAACAAAACGTGAAGTTGGCAGTAGCAGTACGAGCAGTACGAGACAAAACGTGAAGTTGGCAGTAGCAGTACGAGCAGTAGCAGAAAAACAAAACGTGAAGTTGGCAGTAGCATTAACAGCAGTAGCAGTAAAACAAAACGTGAAGTTGGCAGTAGCAGTAACAGCAGTAGCAGTAAACAAAACGTGAAATTGGCAGTAGCAGTAACAGCAGTAGCAGTAAAACAAAACCTAAAGTTGGCAGTAGCAGTAATAGCAGTAGCCGTAAAACTAAACGTGAAGTTGGCAGTAGCAGAACGAGCAGTAGCAGAAAAACAAAACGTGAAGTTGGCAGTAGCAGTAACAGCAGTAGCAGAAAACAAAACGTGAAGTTGGCAGTAGCAGTACGAGCAGTACGAGACAAAACGTGAAGTTGGCAGTAGCAGTACGAGCAGTAGCAGAAAAACAAAACGTGAAGTTGGCAGTAGCATTAACAGCAGTAGCAGTAAAACAAAACGTGAAGTTGGCAGTAGCAGTAACAGCAGTAGCAGTAAACAAAACGTGAAGTTGGCAGTAGCAGTACGAGCAGTAGCAGTAAAACAAAACGTGAAGTTGGCAGTAGCAGTACGAGCAGTACGAGACAAAACGTGAAGTTGGCAGGAGCAGTACGAGCAGTAGCAGTAAAACAAAACGTGAAGTTGGCAGTAGCATTAACAGCAGTAGCAGTAAAACAAAACGTGGAGTTGGCAGTAGCAATACGAGCAGTAGCAGTAAACAAAACGTGAAGTTGGCAGTAGCAGTAACAGCAGTAGCAGTAAAACAAAACGTGAAATAGGCAGTAGCAGTAACAGCAGTAGCAGTAAACAAACGTGAAGCTGGCAGTAGCAGTAACAGCAGTAGCAGTAAGAAAGTCTTAAAAGTCTGGAAAGTTTCAATGAAAATAAACATGTTTAAACATCAACAGACCCTCCCGAGACTATTGCGTAGTTCTGCAACTCTTGCAAATTTTCATGAATTTTGGTGCTAATCGAAAAAATGTCATTTTTAATATCTAGGGACCCTCCTTAGTCGATTTTACCGGTCTGCGACTGTTTCCAACACTCTCGCAGACTTTCAGGAATTTTGGTGTCAATCGGGAAAATGTCATTTTTAATGTCTAGGGACCCCCCCGTGTCGATTTTACCGGTCTGCGATTGTTTCTGACACACTCGCAGACTTTCAGGAATTTCGGTGCCACTTTGGAAATTGTCATTTGTAATGTCTAGGGACCCTCCCAAGTCGATTTTACCGGTCTCCGACTGTTTCTGACACTCTCGCAGACTTTCAGGAATTTTGGTGCCAATCGGGAAAATGTCATTTCTAATGTCTACGGACCCTCCCGTGTCGATTTCACTGGTCTGTGACTGTATCCTCACACTCTCGCAGACTTTCAGGAATTTTGGTGCCAATTGGGAAAATGTCATTTTTAAGGTCTGGCCATCCTCCCGGGTCAATTTTACTGGTCTGCAACTGTTTCTGACCCTCTCGTAGACTTTCAGGAATGTTGGTGCCAAAATTGAGAAAATGTCATTTTTTATGTTAAGGGACCCTCCGGTGTCCATTGTTACGGTCTGCTACTGTTTCTTTTATTATTGCAAACTTTCAGAAATTTGGTGCCAATCTAGAAAGTCTAGCGACCATCCCGGTTCGACTGCACCAGTCTGAGACTGTTTCAAACACTCTCGCAGACTTTCATAGTTTCCTACTGCTACTGCTGTTACTGCTACTGCCAACTTCACGTTTTGCCTACTGCTACTGCTTTTACTGCTACTGCCAACTTCACGTTTGATTTAATTTCTACTGCTAACTGCTACTGCGTACTGCTTCTGCCAACTTCCTATTAGTTGACATAAGATGTTGTAATTAGCCGGGTTCTATAGGTTTAGAAAAGTTAACAGGCGCAAGTTGTCATTGACAAAGAACACTCTCTATGAACTTATTAAAATTTATTGCCTTTCCAGTAAATTACCAGTTCTGATCGGTCAACGGTTCGTTAACTACAGTTGATATTTACGAGCTGAGCAGGTAATAAACATTAAAAATTCAACTTCGTTTCTTTACATGGAACGATTATCAACTTCTTAAAGCTGTATCATAACAACTAAATAGGCATCGACCTCACTATAACAAATTATTATAAACATACAAAGTAATTATGAAAAGCAGTTTTCCTCAACAATGTACTTTTCTTATGATGATGTTTCACGTGAATTCCTTCTTGAGGTTCACTTCTAGTGAGATTTGTTTTATTTCCTAGTTTGTTACTAATGTTACGTCTCCTTAAAATGTGTAAGGCGATTTTATCAATTTCCAGTTTTGTGCTCTAGATGTCCAGTGACGTCATTTATAAAGATTATGTATGATACCTAGTAAAGAGAATTAGGACTTTCTGTCATAATTCGCCGGAAAGTAAATTGAATATGAATAGAAAATCATTTTATTTAATCAAGGAACGCTAACAAAAATGTAATTTTATCGCCCGAGCCGTCAGGAAAGGTGATATCATATCTAAACGGGTAATATTATCTGCATATACAATTTTAAAAACTAAATTACACATATAATTAGAATGAAGAAATAAAGCATAAACAGCAGTTTATATGCTTGAAACTCTGAGAATTATTGAAATAAAAAGAAAGCTGTGAAGCTGAATGACAGAGTAGCTTTTGGATACAAAACAACTTCTTTAGACCCGAACGAAAAGGACGCTTTTTCCTAGTGAAGACTTAAGACCCCGCTTAATAAGTATTTACTTCTAATATAATATTATGGAACGCCATAGCTGTCTTTTGTTGACGCATTTCACGTTGACTTGTCAGGTTGACCTGCCAACTTTTCACTGTATCATGTTAATATGCAAAGCGACACTGTTGACTTGTCAATCAGTCATTTGAATTTGTCAAAGTGCTGTGTTGTAATGTTAAAACTTTCTTTTATATTGTCAATAGATCATGTGGATTTCTCAAGATATTATGTATACATGCTAAACATTGTCGTTAAATTGTCAACATATTGACTGAATATGTATACATGCCGTTTTTAGATGTTAGAGCGACAACTTATCATGTCGAAAGAACATGTAAAAAAAGGTCACTGTTAAAATGTCAAAATACTATCTGAAAATGTCTACGTGTCATGTGATATTGTTAACACAACGTTCTATTATGTTTAAAGAACAAGTGAACTTCTCAAGGCTTCATATTAAGATGTTAAATGACAATGATGACTTGTCTAACTACCATTTGAATATGTCTATGTGCTATGTGATATTGTTAACGTATCGTTTTATTATGTTTAAAGAACAAGTGAACTTCTCAATGCTTCGTATTAATATGTTAAATAAACAATATTGACTTGTCTAACTACCATTTGAATATGTCTATGTGCCATGTGATATTGTTAACATAATGTCTTATTATGTTAAAAGAACAAGTGAACTTCTCAATGCTTCGTATTAATATGTTAAACGACAATGTTGACTTGTCTAACTACCATTTGAATATGTCTATGTGCAATGTGATGTTGTTAACACAACGTTTCATTATGTTGAAAGAACATGTGAACTTCTTAAGACTTCGTATTAATATGTAAAATGACAATGCTGACTTGTATAACTACCATTTGAACATGTCTATGTGCCATGTAATATTGTTAACATAACATCTTATTATCTTAAAAGAACATGTGAACATCCCCAGGCTTCGTATTAATATGTTAAACGAATATGTGAGAATCTTAAATCTTCGGTTTATATGTGAAATGGCATTGTTTAATTGTTAAAACTTCACTGAAGATGTCTACATGCCTTGTTGAATTGTTAAACAACGTATTATTGTGTTGAAAGAACATCTTAACTTCTCAAAATACCGTGCTATTATGTTAAACAGGATTTTAGTATTGTCGATAGGGCATGTGAACTTCTCAACTTGTTAGTGTGTTGTTGTCTGCAAGCACTCGTCTGACGTCATACGTTTTTTGCAATTTAACATATTAATACAAAGTCTTGAGAGGTTCACATGTTCTTTTAACTTAACAAGACGTTATTTTAACAATACAACATGGCACATTGACATGTTCAAATGGTAATTAGACAAGTCAACATTGTCGTTTAACATATTAATACGAAATCCTAAGAAGTTCACGTGTTCTTTTAACAAAATAAGACATTATGTTAACAATATCACATGGAATGGTGGCATATTCAAATGATACTTGATCAATTTAACATTGCGGTGTAACATAATATAGCAATTCCTTGAAAAGTTAACACGAGTTTTAACATAATAAGATATTAATTTGACAATATCAAATGCCATTTAGACATACTCAAGTGATATTTGGACATTTTAACACTGCGCTTTAACATAATTATATTATATCTTGACAAGTTAACATGTCTTCTTGACATTTTAGAATATTGTTCTAACAAGATAACGTTGATAATAGACATATTAAACTGATATTTAGACAAGTTAAAATGTTCTTTAAAATTAACATACCAAGGTTTGAGCATTTCATATTTACTTTTTACATAGTAAGACGTTGTTTAACAATATCACTCAGTACATAGACATGTTCAAATTGTAGTTAGAAAATTTAACAGCTCAGTTTAACAGATTATTACAGAGTCTCGACAAGTTCACATGCCATATTGACATTATAAAACGATGTTTTAACAATATAACATTGTCGATAGACATGTTCAAATGACAGTTTGGCAAGTCAATATTATATCTTGACATGTAAACACGCTGAAAAGAGAAGTTCACATGTCCTACTGACAAGTTACCACGAAATGCCTGAACAACAGACAGCTGTGGCGTTCCATATAATATGATGGTAACTTCTGAATGCTGTTAACTGCAAATTGCAGTATAGACAAATCCGATCTACAGGTCATATTCAGATTTAAACAAATCATATTCTACACTGAAAGCTACAATTTAATACAACTGAGAAAAGGGTTTCTCAATCTTTTAATTATTCTGATAAGGAACTAAATGTAAAAAGGTACCTAATAGAACCGAATCCGGTAAATAACAAATTGACTGAGAAAGGAATTTTACAAAATACTTTTCAGGTATGTGTTCTCGTTGCCTAACGTATTCAAAACGTTCGAGAGTAAGCCATTTCAGATCAGACTGTTATCTTGCTTACTCTGTCAATCACTTTTATAAAGTATTCCTGAATTAAAATCATTTAAGACTTAAGGGTTGTTAACGGTTCATAATGTCGGATAATTATAAAGGAAGTCTCATACAGTGAACAAACAAAGTATTGTTGATAGCTTAATATTAATGGCAAGGTACTTAGGAAGTTACATTTATTCTGTCCTCAGAAAGATGAAAGAGAATCTCCGGTAATATAGTGTAACAAAATACCATTAATTATGATCATCCTGTCTATGTTTCCTATTGTGATAGGAACTGAAATGACATCTTCAATTACGAAAGTCTATTTTCGTATTGTTCTATAATATCTTCTGGTATATTACGATAAACGTCTGCTAAACAAAACACATGAAAGTTTACTTCTACAGAGATTAGGGAAATTAGGTATCAAGTTTACTGTTTTGTTTTAGCCAACTGTTTTGCTGTTAATCAACTACACAGAATCAATTAAACTAAACATTACGAAGCCAAACATCTGTACATTAAAGATCTCCTATGATAATAAGTAAAGTATAATTATTGTTTATCTGAGTTTTGTTCTGGAAAATAATTCGGTATATTCTGATAACGCAATACAGATATCTGGTTAATATAATGGTAGGACAGTTAACTCCTACAGAAATTAGGTAGCAAATTTTCCGTGTTTTAAAAGCAGATTTGCGGTTTAATAGATACAAGGAACTCATTTAAACTTTACATTACGAAGCAAGAGAATTATACTTATACAGTCTACTTGGTATGTACACTGAGGAAAGTACAGAATAAAATAGAGGATTTTAATAAAGCTTTAGAGGACAAATTTCTAGCCTCTGATGTTTGTTAGACTAAAACATAGAACATTATTTTATGGTTTTGAACCATTATAAAAGCTTTTCTTTTGTCTTATAATCAAACATGTATTAACCCTACAAGTATTAATGTATGTGTACAACTGCCTCTTCCAGAACCAAAATAAATGCAATTATATGTGCATAAGACAACCAAAAACGATAAAGAAGCAAACTTGATGTCCAAATGCATCTATAATGATTCATTTGGTTTAAAATAACATTAGTTGTTTACGGCCTGTGAAGATAAACCATACAAAAAGCTTAGATGTTTGTACATGTGGCTAAAATGTGTTATGTTATACAACAGAAACGAATAATAGAATTGTAGTGACAAAAAAATAATCATGTACAATATTCAAGTCATAACGAAAAAAAAACATATTGTCTTCCAATGTAGCCCTTGTTCTCTGAAGGAGGTATCTTTAATTAAGAATTGATTTCAATTACAAAATTAAGAAAAAAAAACGATTCATGTCATTGAATAATATATAATTATATATAGAGGATATATATGCATTATTCGAAAATTGATTTTTGGATGTTTTGGAAGAGATAGACGTTCGTATGTCTTATGTGTTTTGACCCATCGAAAGTAAATGTCTTAAAAGGAAGTAATCAGTTAAAGAAAAATATCTTACCTGAGACCATATACAGTAATCACCTAAAAGTAGTTTCGTTTATCCAGAATAAATAATAAAAAAACACATTTTCTTTAAAGGTCTTTTGTCGAGAAGCGTAATGAAGGACTCGTTTACAGACACAAAAAGAGAACAAAAATGAAAAATAATTATCATAACTAGACCATCAAAATAAAAATGGAGAGAGCAACATTTTGAGAGCAGGTCAGATATTATTTAAATAATACATTCCTTGGCAAAACAAGTCAAACTCGTAAAAATAGTAATTCATTTGTCTCATAAGGAGTGTGTATTAAAACATCTGTCACAGGGTTCACGATTTAATCTGACATTGTTCACCTCTATAAACAGTATTGCATTTATAGAACTTTAATACAGTAACCAGAATGTGCATTCAGCTTTCAGTTCTTAAAGCCTGTCGACAAGACAGAACTCGAAACCTATCAAAACTCATCACGGCATGCCGATGCAATTTTCTCAGTTTGTGTGTGTGTGTGGGGGGGTATAATCTACAGAACATTAGTAACAACCGATATAGTCGTCAATAAAGGAAGGATGAATGTCATCAAATGTACTGAAACACAAGAGTTGCACAGATCACGATCATTGCAGCACGAACGCAAGGTACATCCACCAATCATATATTTAGTAGGCGTGGCCACACAAGAGAAAAACTGGTCCGGAGATGATGTTTCACAGTCTTTGTCTGTGCAGGTTCGTATCACAGAATCGTAGTGAGTAACATTGTCAAACATTCTATAACGTACTTTCTGAAACAAAAATGTTTTGTTAATAACTTTGTTGAGATTCAGAAGTTCTCTCTTTCTTTCACACCTGCATCACTTGATCTTACAATGAGAAGTTTAACAATAATAAATACGAATGAAGCAATAATTTGAGATAAAATATAGGAACCATAATTATCTCATTTCGAACCAGTTTCTGTGCAGGGATAAACAGCTGTAATTCATAATATCTATGCTAATTCTGACACAGACACTAATAAAAGTAAATTCAAAACACAAACACATTTCACAACCTTTTCTGATGTGTTTCAAATATTAAATGAACAGGTAGGCTGACAGTCATTCTTAAATAACATGAAATTATATCAAGTTTGGTTTGCTGCATTTGTTGATTCTTGTCATGTGGAGAAAGGAATGATAAAATAGATTTGAATGAAATTGAATGGTGTCATGAAAAACCGTTAGCCTTCATGGAAACTTGTAACATTTGGCAAGTGTCATCGGAAAAGGCGCTTTTTTTGTTGTTATTGTTGTTTTAAATTAACTTTTTAATTTCTTTTAAAGGGGCTGTGCTCCAGATGACAAAAAAAGAAAGTTTTCTTGTATTATAAATTTCTTGTAATATTTATTACTAATGCTTAAAAAATAACTTACTGACAAAAATAAGTCACATAATTACATTATAAATTGATTTTTTTTTCCCTTTCAAAGTGCTATACCGTAACGCAACGGTATAACTAAATCGTATAAGATTTAAAGTAAATAACTGTAAAATCACATGCGGCGATGGTGGTGACAATAAAAGCGTTGGAAATATTTTGTTAACATGAGGGTCCAGAGTTCAAATCAGGCTGGAGCGAAAATATTTTTTTTTATTCTATCTTGACTTTTATAATCAGTTTTGAGGTAAAATATTATGTTGTTATAATCTCACGGCATCTAAATATATAATTTATAAAAAAAAATATGTCAAATCTGGAGTACAGCCTCTTTAAACAATGACCTATCAGAAGAAGTGATGTTTGACAATAAATACATTATAACTTCGAATCAAAGACAAAACAGGCAACACTGAAAATCCAAAAAATAACGCCATATTTTCTCTTAACGCGCGTTGTAGCTTTAAAGATAACTACATGGGAGCCCTTAGAAGCAAAAAATGTTTGCTGAACAAGTTAACTTTTTTTAATTATATTTTCTTAAAATTTCTTCAAGTTTCAATAAACGTTTTCAGAAAACAAATAAAAATAAATGTTTTAAGTATTACCATGCATCTTTGACCGTCGAGACATTTGACTTTGGATGCCTTGTAGTTGTCTTTTGGATCAGAATCACAGTCATGAGCGACACACTTCCAACATTTCAAGGCACCTACTGTAAAAATGTTTAATGGGTAAAAGAATGTTGTTTTCTTTCCTCAACTGGGTGAACTTTTCATAATGTAACTCTGCGGATATGTCAAATGTTGAGAAGTAATCGTATGTTCTTTATTTCTACTGATTTAAATATTTTAAAATATTTGCAAAATCAATTTTAAAAAGAAAACATTTTCTAAATTGAACATAAGTCTGCAAACAAATTTTGACTGTTATGCAAATGACGACAAATCATTTGTTCTTTTACTTTATTCATAAAGTGAGGTTTGTGTAAAAAGAAAAATAGTTCGAAAATAGAACTGTAAAACATATATATAATTAAACGCATACATAAGTTAACAAATGTTTATCTTCACCTTCTAATACAGAAAGTAAACAAGCCAAAAAAACAAAAATTGTCATCCTGACATCCATGCCAGCTTCTGTAAGCTAGTTTATTAGCATTGGTATCTCCTCAGTTTTCATAGCAGTATTTTGCAAACATTTCTTTGCATTGTAGCATCACACCTTTCTTCAACATTTCAAAGTTGGATATGCTCCCATGAAAACAATAAATACTATGCGAAACGATACAAAATATCCAGTACAAGCTTGACAAGATACGATCTTTCCGGAATCACGGAAAAAACACTAGATAAATTGTTCATTTAAACTGAATGAAGAAAAGGTCTGCGACCTGGAACAGTAATTGCTAATTCTTTGCATTATTTAATGTTTTATGATATCCAAGCATAAATTGGCAATTTTAAAAACATTTTGGTTTAACAAAAATAGTTTGTTAAACCGTTTCTGTTACAGAGCACTATTCAAATGTCTCTTGTATTGCAAGAGAAAGAATTTTCCAATAATTGTAATCTCGTCATTTGCTTCCCCGGGAAATAAATAATAGCTATCTAAAGCGGTATCTTAATGGCATTGGATACTGTTTTACTATTGTCGTCTCCTTGAGTGATGCTTATCAAATCACAGCCTGTCAGATTCTCCGGCGACAAAAGAATACAAGCAACTTAGACAGTCGACGACCACATTTTACGCTTTCTGTAGTATTCAAACTTAATATGAAAAAAAAATATTTTGAGGATTTGTCAGGATTTTAAAATTTGTTTTCAAGGAATCAGACATTTGCGTAAAGAATAAACGTGAAATGGCATACTTTTTATGTCTTATAGTTTACTATATTTTTAACAAAATACAAATAAATAAATGCTAAACATATTACCAGTGTGACGGAAGTACACGATTTAACTACGGTAAGATCCGAAGGCGACCTATTCATTCCTATCTTCTGGATAATCCGAATTTCCAGTATTGTTATTTATATCCCAGCCAATGAGACTGCATCTTATGACACGTCTTTATGCTTTACATGTACACACGGCGCTTTTACGTTGAGTGACTGTGTGTAAACTTTAAAAGCATGTTTAAATCATCTTGAATATTTTGAAAATATTTGGCGTTTTGTAAGATAAATGAGTTTTCCTTCGATTGATATAAGTTTATTAAAGTTTCGGTTTGTATTTACTAAATAATCTTAATTAGCGTATGAGCATGGTGACGAAAATATTCAAGTAAACGGGTCTATTTAATTTGGTATACATGCAGTATCAAACGTCAAAAGCAACAGGAAATTTTCCCACACATACAATTATCTCAATATTTTGCAACATTTCCTCAACTGTGACGTTTATAAATGGCAGAAAATGACTGAGTTTTTGCGATCCCAGTAAAAAGACAGATTTTTCACATGCGTTCAAATGGTTAAAAATAGAAACTGATTTACCTTCAAAAACTTGAAATCTTGGCACTTATTGGCTGCTTGAAAGGTCACGTGAAGGTGACATTCCATTGGTGACGTTCAGATCTTAATAGCAGAGCGTTATTTAAATGAATTTTACTTTGTTTACATTCCAGCTCATCTGAGCACAGTGCTCAATGTGAGCTTTTGTGATCGTTCTTTGTCCGTCGTCAGTCCGTCCGTCATCAAATTTTTATTCAAACGACACCTCCTCTGAAACCACTGGAGCCTAGATATTTGGTATGAAGCATCACCTAGTGGTCCTCTACTAAGTTTGTTCAAATAATGACCCTGGGGTCAAAACTGACCCCACCCCAGGGGTCAGTTGATTTTACAAGGATCTATATAGGGAAACATTAAAAATCTTCTTGTCAGACACCAGAAGGCCTAGAATTAAAATTTTTGTTGTGCAGCATTGTCTAGTGGACCTCTACCAACTTTGTTCTAATCATGGCCCCTGGGTCAAAAAAGGCCCCGCCCCAGTGGTCACATGTTTTACATAGAGTTTTTTATAAGGAAAAACTTTGAAAATCTTGTCAGAAACCGCAATGCCTAGAATTTAGATATTTTGTGGGTAGCATTGTCTAGCAGACCTCTACTAAGTTTGTTCAAATCATAGCCACAGGGTAAAAATGGCCCTGCCCCGGGGTCACTTGTTTTACATATAGTTATATAGGAAAAAGTTTTTAAAAATCTCCTTGTCAGAAACTAGAAGGCGTACAGCTTAGATATTTGGTGTGTAGCATTGTCTAGAAGACCTCTTCCAAGTTTTTTTCAAATCATGACCCTGGAATCATACTGGCCCCTCCCCGGGATCATTTGATTTTACACATAGGGAAAACTTAAAAAATTTGCTGCGTCTGAAACACCATAGGCTAGACCTTCAATTGTTATGTCTCTCTCCCCCGAAACCCCGCCCTTCTGATGGAGACATTGGGTCAGTAGGTCAAAGGTCAATGGCAGAGGCACCTCTAGAGTAAAAAGCGTTTCCACTCAATAACAGGAGTACCATTTCCCCCAGAGCCTTCAAACTTCATAGAATGATTGTTTTTTACCAAAAAAGAACCATATTGTTTTTAGGGTTAGTAGATCAAAGGTCAAGGTCACAGGGACCTGTAGAGTGAAAAGTATTTCTGCTGAGTAACTGTAGTACAATTGCACCCAGAGCTTCAAACTTTATATGGTAATTGTATTAGAAGAACCCTATTTCTTTTAGGGTACATGGGTCAAAGGTCAAGTTCACAGGGACCCTTAGAGTGAAAACTCTTTCTGCTCAGCAACTGGTGTACCATTTTACCCAGAGCCTTCAAACTTCATGGGATGATTGCCCTTACTCAGTAAAAGAACCCTGCTATTTTTGGGGTCAGTAGGTCAAAAGCCAAGGTCACAGGCACCTGTAGATGAAAACTATTTTTGCTCAGTAGCCGGAGTACCATTACGCCCAGAACTTTCAAACTTCATAGGGTAATTATATTAGAAGAACCCTATTGTTTTTGGGGTTCCTAGGTCAAAGGTCAAGTTTACAGGGACCTGTAGAGTAAAACTACTTCTGCTCAAAACGTTGAGTTCCATTACATCGAGATTCTTCAAACTTTTTGCAAATGTCACATGGGTAAATAAAATTACCAAAGTCCCGGCGTAGGTTCGTTCTGGGGACATATGTAATTATTTTACATGTAATTAAGTTGCTATATAGCTGTACGTTGCTGTATACGTGTGTGTCCAAGTCATGTAAAGTATATATATATTTCAAATTTATTTATTAATTATATTCACGTAGTTTGTGTGTGGGGGGGGGGGGGGGGCGGGGAGGCTCAGAACAAAAAGCAACAAACTTAAGATATTACTCTGGTTTATTCCAACTTGAAAATACTTCATCATGTTAAAAAGTGTTCACTATAGTTAAATTTTATTACCTTTATGCAGTAATTGCAACCAAAATGCGACTCTGCATTTTATATTTTATACTGATTATTTTGTAATCGATTTAGTCAAAGGTAATGGAATTTATTTGTGAAATTTAAGAACATACTTTTTTCAGTATTGGTTAAAAGCCCTTGGTAAAATAAAACAATACTTAAACTGTGACAATTAAAAAAAGATAATAGCGAACAAAAACCAGATACTAGAAGTCACACAATGACATCACATTTGTAAGAGTAGTTCTACTTTGATGACATTTGAGAGCGTCTTTGTAATACATACATGAAGCTGTAGTTCTACATTAATGACATTTGAGAGCGTCTTTGTAATACATACATGAAGCTGTAGTTCTACTTAGATGACATATGATGGCGTCTTTGGAATACATACATGACGCTGTAGTTCTACATTGATGACATTTGAGAGCGTCTTTGTAATACATACATGACGCTGTAGTTCTACTTTGATGACATTTGAGAGCGTCTTTGTAATACATACATGACGCTGTAGTTCTACATTAATGACATTTGAGAGCGTCTTTGTAATACATACATGACGCTGTAGTTCTACTTTGATGACATTTGAGAGCGTCTTTGTAATACATACATGACGCTGTAGTTCTACATTAATGACATTTGAGAACGTCTTTGTAATACATACATGAAGCTGTAGTTCTACATTAATGACATTTGAGAACTTCTTTGTAATACATACATGACGCTGTGTTTCTACATTAATGACATTTGAGAACGTCTTTGTAATACATACATGACGCTGTAGTTCTACATTAATGACATTTGAGAGCGTCTTTGTAATACATACATGACGCTGTAGTTCTACTTTGATGACATTTGAGAGCGTCTTTGTTATACATAGATGACGCTGTAGTGCTACTTTGATGACAAATGAGAGCGTCTTTGTAATACATACATGACGCTGTAGTTCTACTTTGATGACATTTGAGAGCGTCTTTGTAATACATACATGACGCTGTAGTTCTACTTTGATGACAAATGAGAGCGTCTTTGTAATACATACATGACGCTGTAATTCTACTTTGATGACATTTGAGAGCGTCTTTGTAATACATACATGACGCTGTAGTTCTACTTTGATGACATTTGAGAGCGTCTTTGTAATACATACATGACACTGTAGATTCATCTGGCTTTATTGTTCTTAGACTGTTTGAGAGGGTTTGTAAAAAGGATTGTGAAGTCATTCATAGAGTGTTTAAAAGCTGTTAGATGAAATTAATTAGTTCTGATAATTATCTTAAATTCTACATGGAAATCTAGTTCGTTATAAAGTGTTATCTGAAGGTTATTTATTTAACAACAGCAATGGAATTTTTTCCTATTTCTTGTCTCTAAATTGAACACTAAACATCTTATGTTCGTGCCTAGCATTCGTAACATTACAACTTATATCATATTACTGCTGTATGTAATTTTGGATTAGGAATGTCTCATTAATTTAACGAATTCCATGCCTGTTCAGTAATACAAATGAAGAGTTCTATCGAACTGTTTAGAGTATTTGAGCCATCTTTTGACAACGTTAAGTACATTTTTCTGCGCCACCCGGCCAAGATTTCTGCATTCGCGTTGCCATGCGAAACCAAGACGAAGTTCACTGTTTTCGTTTTTCGTCCTGCCGCCTAAAATGTGCAAGCTATTCTGCCTCGTTTTCGCTGCAGGTCTGTATGTATATGCTAAAATGGGAAAACAATTTCGTGTTTTCGCTTCGATGGGTGATGGAGCGAAACATCAAAAATCAAAAAAAAAAAAAAAACATTTGTAGCACTGTCGTGTAAATAATCGTCGTGTGGCACCGTGATTTTTCGTCTTTAGGTCTTTTGCCCAGCAAACATCAGAGGCAAAACACAACACATTAGTATTTTGTTTGCATTTCCCCCTCCCCCCAGGGGGGGAATCTTAACATTGCAGAATTTAGACCCTAACAGATATATTTGTAGCATAATGCTCGTTGTAGATTATGAAGTAGAGATGTAATAGTATATGACTATTTTCCAAAAAATCAATACTGCATTAAAGAAAATAATCATATTTCATGAGAAATAAACATTTCACAATATTCACTTGTTGTACATTAATTATCATAATTCTGCGGCTTTTTTTTTCAGCTGAGTGTGTATTTCGTTTAGCTCAAAATATGCTTTTCAGATCAATTTTTGTCCACCGTCCGTCATTCAAAGACTATTCGCTGTTAAAGACGTCTTTCCTTTATTACTAGCTGGAAAATGATGGCACTTGGCAGGAATTTTACATGCATAACATACACCTTTAGCTATGCTATATGAATGATAAACATTAAATATCTTGTTTTAAAACCATAAGGCCCTAAGCTAAGCTCTGGAATCTAGTTAGTAAAGCTGCCATGTAGACTGCTACATAGACTCCCAAATAATGTCTCCAGAGTTAAAATTGCCCAACCCGAACGGTCAAATGTTTACATAGATATATTTGAAAATATTATCGTCAGAATACACAAGACCCAGAGCCCAGGGTTCTTAAGTGTTGCAAGAAACATTCAGTTGTGGGATACTACGTCATCGCTCCTTGCTTCCATACGGACCGATTTTTCTGTCATCAATTCCTCGCTTGAAATACAAGATGGTTGTTTTCGACAAGAAATCTGTAGAGTTACAAAAAATCATGCTGTGTTTCGATGATCGACTTGTGTGCTTTATATATACGTGAAAAAAAATTTATAGTTAAGAATTTTAGTTTAAGCCTGAAATGGGTGAACGTTTTATTTCTGGATGCTCCCAGGCGGACTCCGGTAAAAATCACCTTAGTTTAAGCATATTTTATTGCTATATACATGTAATGTGACATATACAAAAGTTCATAGTTGAGTACGGCGCGCAATTACTGTATAGTCGTCTTGATTTCGTAGCGAATATTCGTTTGTTTCAGATACTACAGGTGGGAAAATATTATTCAAGTATGAAGGAAGAAAATTATTTTTGTTTTTATAAACTATAAAGAGCTTTTGTATTTTACGTCTATCTGCTAATGAAACCCAACCTATTTCTCTTAATAATTTGTCTATAGAAACGGACTATTTTTGCTGCTTCATATTGCATTTGTTCGAGTGACTGTTTTTTCCTAAAGTGTACAACGATCCCATACAATCGATGCATATTCTAATATTGGTCTCATGTAAGAAATATAAATCTGATTAAGAGTTGATCTTTTTATTTGAGTGCTCTCATTGAATATAAGACACTACTTGCTGACATTTTGATATTATGTATATGTGTGTGCCATTTCATGTCCGATGATAATGTCAGTTCTAAATGTTAATGGTTTTCTACACATTCGAGAGATATGTTATCAAAATCGAGGTCAGGTCTAGCAGTTTGACCAGAAGGAAAGAACATTACTTCTGTTTTATTTGGATTAAAATTTACTAGCCATTGTTTGGAACATTGATTTATAATATTTAAATCTCTGTTTAATAGATTTTCAATAAAATTTACGTCGTTTGAGGATACTGCAAAGGAACTATCATCAGCAAAAAGTCTTGTGATACTGAACAGATTGTCAGATATATCGTTAGCATACACAAGAAATAACAGAGGACCTAGAACGGAGCCTTGAGGAACACCTGCTTGTAGGAATGTTTCATTTGAGGTCTCAGCACCTAAAAGTTTCTGTTGGAAAGGTAGTCACGTAGCCATTTTAGAAGAACATCACTGAACCCGTACTGTTTTAACTTGAATATTAAGCCATTATGCTAAACCCTGTCGAATGCTTTTGAGATGTCACAGAACACAATACATGTTGAACTCTTTTCGTCATATGATCACTAATTTGATTGTATAAGTCTAATAATTGATATACTGTTGAATGGCCGAGAAGAAAACCAGACTGTAAATGATAAATAAGATTATTAGCAAGTACATAATTGTATAAATGTTTAAAAATGATCCTTTCCATAACTTTCCCAACACAGTTGATGAGAGAGATTGGTCTATAGGTCGAAGGGTTGTTTTTACAACCCTTTTTAAACAGGGGCATAACTCTTGCATATTTCCATTTTCAGGATAAATTCCATCGTGAAGAGACTTGTTGAATAATGAGCAAAGTGGTTTACATATAGCTAAACGGGTTTTTTTAATAACCTATGACTTATTTCGTCAGGACCTACGGCTTTATTTGTATTTAAAGACGAAAGAATTTCGATGAGTTCACCTTCATGTATTTTAAAGTTTTCTAACGTGGAATCAGTTTTGAGTCTAAAAACAGGTAAAGAGAAGTCAGATTCATTAATATTCAATACGGATGCGAAATAATTATTTAGACAATTTGCTTTTTCAATTTTGGAGTTGTAAAAATGCTCATTGAACGTATCGACATTGTTGGAGACAGCGATTGGATCCAGCAGTGTTGAATAGGTATCAGTGAAACATAATATGTCAAAATCAAGCCAATTATCGTTAATGTAATCCATTTTGTTTCTAATACATCTTATATTTTGACTAAAAATACCCAAACAGTTATGCTCTAGTCCATTAGATGGACCAGCATTTCTCCGTTAAGGTTTTCAATGTTTTTCTGTAAGTCAGCGGAGATAAGAAATAAGGCTGAATTAAGCTATCAACAAAATGAAATTGACCGTAACAGTTCACAGTGTCATAATATATATATATATATATATATATATATATATATATATATATATATATATATATATATATATATGTGTGTGTGTGTGTGTGTGTGTGTGTGTGTGTGTGTGTGTGAAAATCTTATTAGTTCAAAGATTCAAAGACAAGGTTTTATCGAAAAACAGAACAAGAAACGACTCTCTGTACAGCACTGTAAAAATTACCAATCGCTGCCCTATAACCATTTATACAATTACCCATTTCGGAAAAGTATTACATGTTCTACAACACATCCAAATATATACAGCAATTGGTATGCAATAAATAACACAAAACATTGATGCAGTTGCCTAACCAAAGTCCAACATCCTACCCCAGGGTAAAAGAATCCAATCAAATATAAAATAAAAATCAGCAAAATAAAAAAGAAAATCTTTTCTTTCAGTTAAAATGTTGATGTGGATAAGCTGAGTTAATTCTATTGTACGCTTAGTTTTGGTGATGTATATTTTTTCTCAAAAATACAATTATAAATATGTCATAGATATTTACTATCATATGTACCACTAATATAGTTATTAGAGACGATTATCAATATACAATAACTGCTCACTGTTACATTTTACAATACATTATAATTTGTAGAAGAAAGTTGTTATTAAGAACTATATAATATACAACTTAAACAACGTATAATCAGATGCTGCCTAAATCTGTACAAAGGTCGATCCATTCTCAACAATATGCACTTGCAAATCCTAAAATCTTAAATGGACTTGTCTTTGGGCGTATATGCTGGAATTTAAATATATAATAGCAACCCGTGTAGATCAGCAATGTAAGACTGCATGGTTGTTGACACACTCAGCATTTAAAATGATTTAAATGCATATGTTCAATAAGCCACAAACAGTATTACTGTACCCAATTGTTATTGTAACCGGAAAAATGTTAAATTACTGGTAATATCTTAAGATTTCATGTAAAAACACGTACAAAATGAAGTGCACGACATGCACCTGTGAGTTACAACATTAATGCGTTAATCAACGACATACAATGCAGATTTTTACTTTAATAATATTCAAATTCTACGTTAGATTTGCTTTAATATCCATAATAACAACAAATAATTTTCAAATTGTACGTTAGATTTGCTTTAATATCCGTAATAACAACAAATAATGTTCAAGTTCTACATTAGATTTGCTTTAATATCCATAATAACAACAAATAATGTTCAAATTTTACATTAGATTTGCTTTAATATCCATTATAACAACAACAAAAGTCTGACGTCTAGGATTAAGACCAAAAATCATAAAGTTATAAGGAATAATTCGCTTTTTTAATGTAATGTTATTACCTTAAAAAAAACCTGTAGCAAAATAATTACTGGGCAGTTTTTTGAAAAAGACTATACAAAGGCATGCTTTTTCGGATTTGTGACACTACCGTTGTCAATAAATTATTGTGTTACTAGGACAATCTCGTGCAAAAGATATTACACGTAACTGTACAAAATGGACTGATTCATACAGATGAAAGTAAAAGATTTACGTTTTGTTTTTTAATTTATGTTCTATTACAAAAAAATAGAAAAGACAATCAGATAAATGTTAGCTTGAATTAACTAAATGAAAACAGAAAACTACATGTCTGTATTTTAGTGTAGATTTAAATGAGGCATTTAAGCGTTTTATGTGTTAATAATTACTGTCAGGAAAAAAAACGGCAAATACCAGTTTCAGACCCGTTCTAGTCAATACTGGCATCTGAATCGTGATGTATTTGGTAGGAGGCATATGAATTGTTTTTATCACATGGGTTTTCAGTCCTGGAATAGGTTGGGTCTGGTAAAAAAAATCCATCCTTTAAATTTACATAAGAGTTGAATGTACCCTTTACGTGCGGGGCCTATCGGATAATATCTCTCAATATCATTAATAGATATAGGAGGATCCATATTCATTTTATTGTTACAGATATCAACGATTGTTTTGTCTTAATCTGGTCGGGCTTGAATATTTGATGTTTCATTGATAGAACTCTGGGATTCACCGGGCTACTATCAGCAACAGATGAAGATCTATCCACACTAGGGGATTTTACAATTGTTGTAACTTGGTCCTCAGTTATACAATCAACCGCACGTATTCTATAAAACCGCAACGAATTTCGCCTGCCATACTGTTAAAGGTCGTCCACACGACCCTCTAACGACTCTATTCGTTCATCGGCCGCATTTAGTTCATTTCGAAGACGTCTGTTTTCGCTTTTGAGTTGCTCTGAGACTTGTTTTTGGGCGTCTATTTTGTTATTTAGAGTTGATATACCTTTGCTTTGTTGGTCGAGCTTTTCATTTAAGGGCTTTAACATGTTCTCGAATACAGCAGTCAGAGACGGCACTAAGGCTGCAGAGACAGCCTGCATAACATCAGGGTTACAAATAACTGATTTTACAACCTCGCTCAAATTCAGTTCTGTACCAAGGGACTGATTCACTGAAAAAGATTCTTGAGTATTTGCCTGATATGGTGAATTTGATTCCTTCCATCGCTGTGGGTTGGGTACATTTGTAAGCGCACCTTGGGGACCATCATATGGACTTACTAACTCGTCTATACCTCTCTTTTTACTTGATTTTGGTGTTTGAAAGTTTTTTGAAATGTTTTCATCCATTTTGAAGCTTAATGTATAAATACGTGAAGGCAGTAATTCAGAGTTTATCTCCACAAAATGAACAAAGAATTGTCCGAAAAAGGCGCGAAATGTCCTTTTTCCTGTAGTTTCTTTAGTCTGTTACACTGACCACATTAAATATTCAAATAACACAGATAAAAACTTTTCTTTAAATCCATAAATTGATTACAGATTATCCAAACATTATCCAGACATATTTCATTTTATTATCCAGAAAGTAAAATATCCATTATTCTCAACTTTCTCCACTCAACCAAAAATTTAGTGACCACTGGCCGTCATATTTAATATCGTCTTGAATCACCATAAATCTGATTGAAACTTCGTTGTAAAACATTTTTCACACAGCAAAAGCAAAACCGATTGATGTTTAGATAATTCACTGCTTTATTTCGGACTGTCGGCTTCAAATGTAGATTTTCGTAAAATAAACGGCTAAAACTGAAGATGCTTTCACGCGGATTCAGAAATGAACTGTCAAATATATTAGTAAAAATTTGTCGTTTGACATTCTTGTTGAAATTCGCAGACTCGAGCTTCCGATATAATTAAAATCATGTTTTAATATGCTGAGTAGGGAAAATTTAAATAATAACTAACTTAATATTATTATCATATGATTTTTGTTGTTTTTTCAGTAAGGAATTATTCTTATTTGTGGTGCGTTAAATGCAATATAAAAGTAAAACGGCCTAGTTTAGACTCATTTATTTTACATCGATTGCGATACAAGTTCTTACAACTTAGATTCATTACGCTCGATGACTGCTTTCTGGGTTCCATACCAGTAATCGAAACAGTTTAGTTTAGACAAAACGGCCAAGTTCGCAATTTCCTTGAAGCGCGATAGCTTAAATTGCACCAAAGTAAGAGAAATTCCTAATATCGACATTTTTATTTATTTTATTAAACCATATTTGCTGTTCAAAATATAAAGGCTAACTTTAGAATAAGAAAAACAAAAGCGATTAACTGACTTACAGAAGTTGTAAAATGTTAATGGACGAATTTGATTGAGAGTCTTGCCAGAAGCTCGCATTTTGTTAGTTTTTGAACTCGTTTAATAAACATTTTGATAAAATTTTATATTACATTATATACTCATATAAGATTACATACTCCTTGCTTCATTCATTCATTCATTCATTCATTTTATATGTTTATTCATTTATGTAAAGTTATTTATTTTTCCCTAGATGAAAATGCAAAAGTCATCACTCACCTTGACGCGGAAGAAAGGGTTCAAAACAGAAATTGTACAGAGAAAACTTAAGAGAATACAAGGAAAAGGGAACCAGTTCTTTATTCATTATTCAAATTTGAATGAATAAATAAATCCGGAAATAACAACTATTTTCCTTAAACTGCATAAAAACTAGATATAGCAACGAATAATCATCAAAATGACTGCATAAAGCATCTGCGTTGAAACAGTTTAAAAAATAATCTAAAGGTCGAATTAAGAATTAGGAACTGGTTCCCCATTCCTTATTCATCTTGTACATTTTAAGTACACTGCCACGCTAGTGCTTTGATGGTTATTCTGGTGATTGATTGTTTATTTGCATATGTTTTTTGGATAATTTCTAATAATCTAATGTAGTTCTGCAAGATATTGACATTTTTCCATTCGTACATCTTCTGTTCCTTATTCAGATTTGAATAAGGGACTAGACTAATTCCTTACTCAAAAAAGGAGTAACGGAACAACCTTTGTACACATGGATTTGAAGACCATGTTTATATTAGATTTAGACTTTTTAGATATAAAAGCATCGACAATTTAAATTATAGCAGTGGATTATCTGATAGGCTATTAAAAACATTGCTCACGACCTAATTGTTGTTTTGAAAGTTTCAGGTATTTGAGACTTATTGGCCTTTGATGTAAAATTACACAAAAGAATTACAATTATAAGTTTGTTGACTCAAATTTCCTATATCACTAAATAAGTATTTTCAAGAAAAAATGTCAACGAATTTCTTTATCAAACGACAGCATTTTATTTATATACTGGACAGTCATTTATGAATCCGCATTAAAGCATTTTTGAAACTGGGTCCTCTTGGGCGTAATTTCATTTTATAGGCATTTATTTTACGGAAATCTGCATTTGAAGCAGACCACTCAAAACAAAGCAGTGAAATATCTAAACATCAATTGATTTTGCTTTTGTTTGGGGGAAATATTTACAACGACGCTTCAATCAGATTTAAGGTGATTTTTTTTACCGCAGTCTGCCTAGGAGAATCCAGAAATAAAAATTTTACCCGTTTTAGGCCTAAAGTAAAATTTTAAACTATTAAAATTTCTTTACGTATATACAAAGCACGCAAGCCAATCTTCGAGGCAGGGTCTGATTTTTGTAACCCTACAGATTTCTTGTCGAAAACGACCATCTTACATTTCAAGCGAGGAACTGTTGGCAAAAATCGGTCTGCATGGAAGCAAGGAGCAGGTGCGCAATGACGTAGTATCCCACTCTTGACATTGTCCGGTTGAAATCTACCAAGATTGCTCCAACATGCTTGTGACCCTTATTGGCTTCACCCCGGGTTAAACATTTTACATAGGCTCACATAAAACAATTATATAACCACTAAGCAACTCACTTTTTATAAATTGAAAATTGGTTGTGTGTCATCGAACAGGCTCTCTAATTAACCTATAGGTGATAATCCTAGTTGTCTGTTTTATTATTTAGAGGTTTTACGTCATAATACCTGCAGTCAGTTTTCTACTGTAAATGCCAATAATACAAAAGCAACTAGATTAATTATGCGCGGTATTTCTTAATATATATTGATTTATTATGCCCATCTAACTTCGATACTGTAATGCTTTCATGGAGTTTACAAAAAAGTGGAATTTAAATTTAATCATTTCACTAACGATTACTCTAAATTACAAAGGAAAACGCTCTGTGGCGATACTGTGTAAAGAGAATTTCGTTAAAGATTTACATGTTTTTCCTTTCAGCGTCAAACAGGAAATGTCGTTTTAATGTGACGATATTTAATAGCTGATATCACATAATATGAAGAACAACACTACTGCTACAAAAGGAAATTTGTTATCGCCACTATGATAAACTTGTTAGACTTCTAGAAGAGCAAAGCAAATTATATGTCCTTGTGTGTCTAAGCTACATTTTGTATCTATAGAATAAGAAAGATAAAACAAGAAAAGGTATTGCTTTACAGTTCCCATAAGACGCATCTGTGATGACAGGCAACAGTCTAATTAATGAAAATCAGAGAAATATTGCAATATTGTTAGCCAAACAAATTCTCTTGGGAACTATTTTTCTGTCAAAGAAGACGAACATTTCGACATCTACAAGACACATTCGTAAGAGGGAATTAAAGATTCTATCAGTTTATCTGCGACGTGACTATGCAAGATACGTCTAACAGTTATGATAAATTCTAGTTAGTATCCACTTGAGCAACTTTATATTATATTAAAGCTGTCTCGAAATGATCGCCACTATGTCAAATAATGGAAATTTGTATATAGATCTATATCAAATGTCAGAAAACTTTACATTTTTTATATCAAAATAGGTTAAATTGGATAACGTTAACAGAAGAAATAAGTTGCTTAAACCACATCCATCTAGATGGTACCATTTACGGTACTAAAATACGATTGATCTTATGATGCTTATGATTTAACACTCACATTGAGAAAACCATGTTAACAGAAACTTACTCCACATTTCATGAAAATTGAAAATAGATCTGTTTGGTTTTAAATTTAAAATGCCATGACCATGTATCAGACAGTTTTGCAAGAGACATTTGTTTACGCAATTTAACTTCATTTTCAGCTTTTTGATATATACCAAGCTCTTAAAAAATCTAGAAAAAAAACTATATTCAATCAAAGATTACTAATCATTCTTATTATAGTAAAAAAATATTTGGTATGTTTGTAACAACTGAGGTCGTTCTCGTAAGAAAATTAATTTTTTTATTTCAAGGAAGTTAAATGAAACATTAACTCTGGTACTTTATGTGACATTTTTAGATTTACAGATCACTGACAGATTGTATGGCCCAGTATTATCGGTTTTGGCAAATATAATCAGTGATGATAGTTAAGGTCAAGGGTATATATAAGCTGACAAAAACCTTATTAATGAGTTTATACTACAAGGTTGCTCCTTTCGTTAAATTAAAACCATATTCATACATTTCTAGCTAATCTATCATACGATAAATAATGTACTTCTCGTTATTATTTTGAATGTGGCCTAAAACGTCATATTAAGATGTCATTTGCCAAGTGGAAAAACAAAGCAGTCTAGTATAGAAAAGAATGTAGCAGCCACGTTGTAAAAAATGTATTCTATATCTTCACTTCTTGTAAATGGTTAATAATGAAATTAGACTGCAAAAACATCGTGGAATGACTCTTTGCTTTTATTTTCAACAGTTTATATTTTTGTATCAATTTTCGTTGTCAACAACAGGGTCAAATTGAATATATCATTGTTGTTGTTTGTTAGCAAACAAAAATACATTGATCGTTTCATGAGAATACAACTCTAACTTGCATCAAGCAATACTATACACATTTGATTGTAAATGAATCTGCAAAACAACTGACTTAAGTTACCATGAATTTTACTAACGTAGTATGTTTCAGACTTAGGTATTAGATTGCACACAAGCTTTTGTGGCATTTCTTTAGTATTTTAATTGAAATTGAAATCAAATCAATGTACGCGAATTGAGTGCCCATTTTAAGCATGACTCCTTTTTATATTGAACAATACGCCATTTTGTTAAAATATACTCGAACAGTAGATTCTGCCTCAGGTCATCAAATTTGCCGATGCATTAGATGGGGTGGGGGAGAGGGGAGCTGCTTGTATGAATAACACCTCCTTTTATATATTTAATTTAATCGTCACTATTGTCGAAAGGAAATTGAGAGAAAACTTGTAGTATTATGAAACAGCGCACATGTATTAATTATTAAATATCTATTTCAGGGTAATGGTACTTAACGAAAAGGTACACATTGAAAGCTGCGGCGCAAATATACTGCGATATAGGAATACCTAGAAATTGTTTGCGAGTGCGGTGCGAGTTTTACGATAGATCCGGTGCCTGAAATCTGACAAAGTCTTATAAAACAATGATTGTTCACAATTTGGGAAATACTACACGTTTTAAGAATTTCAAAAAGAAAAATTATCTTAATTCCTCTAAGAATTTATGTCAAAGGATGAAATTTCAGTCTGACAAATTCCCTAACATAAAATGTTTGTTATTAATTACCGAAATATGTCAAAAAACTCACATGGCTTGTTTACAATGTCATTTCATACCAAAAAGATGAATTTATTTTTAATTTTTCATAATATTTAACCGTCCACTTAAAATGTCCTTGACAGGAAAACAATTATTAACTTCAGGCGATATGTATCAGACTTGTTCTATATGTATCTTTATAAGAAAAAAACTATGTGATTTCCACTGTTTCTGTGTAAATCGTGCATTATTTTCATAGAAAACATTGCAACTCAATGTACGTGCAATTCTTTTATTGCCAACCTGGATTTGTATCTTACTTTAAATACCTGTATAAAAAGATTCTGAGTTATCAGAAAGAAGATTTTTGGTATTTTCCAAATTATTAGCAATTTCTGTGCAGAATCACAAGTCAAGAGAGATTTAAATGATAATTTCCTAAATTTTTCCCCCAAGAATCTGTTAGGCTTTCTTTACTGCAGAAATGTTATAATGAAATATTTTAGGTTTTCGTATACTGGAAAGTAAAAATAGGCATTACAATAAGTATTATTTATCAAACAACATTCGCGAACTTTATCATTTTACGGCAGTGATTAACTTTCAATTATTTGTATTTGGTAGGTTAAGTTTCCTGAGAGAATTCTGGAGACAAGCTATCAGACTTTGTTTCTCCTAATCTATAGATACATGGTTAAAAAATTTCTGGAATTTTCTGGAACCTCCGGATGTTTTTAATCAACAGGGGTCGTTTTCCCAATTCGTCTAAATCCGTTGAGAAATTCGAGGAGGTGGGGGCAGACGCTTTAGCTACTCAAAAACAAAATAGCCGCTGAAAAAACATGCGCAGATTGGCGGGAATAGCAAAAAAGCTTCCTTGATCTTCTTTGTCTACCGATAGAATCTCACGGCTGATCAGCTTATCAAAGCGTGGCCTTCAAATAAACCAATCAGATGTGGGTCGCGCTAAAAACAGCATCTTTAAACCGGCTTAATACTATAATAGTACCAACAAACGGGGAACCATTTGCTTTGAATAACACTTCCTGTATCGACAAAGAAGTGCGATTGAAATACTGATAAACTTGTGAAAAAAAAACGTATTAAATATAGCGCTATAATGAACTTTTTGCCCACGGGATATTACACTGATGAACTGACACGAAAACAAACTAACAAATGGAGGTGGCAATGGTTAAATGAAGTAGATAGCAACGGTGATAAGTGGGGATTATGGCTGTGAAATCCAGACATAGCGGCAGCCCGTGTTGCTTTCTTGGACTTTTGAACTAAAACAATCAAATAAGGATCTAGGGGAAAGAAGGCAGTCAGAAGCCATGCAGACAAAGTTGAAAAACATAAAAAAAATCAGGTATGTAATATTTAGTCTTTTAGATGTAAAAGAATTGTAATACAATTTACAGCAGCTGAGATTGTACTTTAACACAATAATGTCTTAGTTGTAAATATAACTAATATAAATATAATTATCAAACAACAGTGCTCCCCAGCGGGTAGTGGGGGACCTATGCTCAATTTGTAGGAGGCACCGTGGTCAAGGGGTAGAGCGCAGGGCTCCGGATCTGAAGGTCGCTGGTTCGAATCCCGTCAGAGGCGAGATTCTCTCACGATCTTCACATTTCTCCATGCTGCGCGAATACTGCTTTGGAACCCAGGAAGCAGTCATCGAGCGTGATGAATCTAAGTTGTAAGAACTTGTATCACAATCGATATAAAACTATGACCAATTTTTGCTTTAGATTGTTAGGGGTTTGGTAAAATTGGGAGCTTAGGCATAGGCTATGCCAGATTATATAGTTGGTAGATTTGTTTTTAAAAAAGCTGTTATTTCATGTTTTAAGGTTCTTCCAGGATCGCCTAAGGCAAGGGCTGATACAGAGTCAATGTAAGATCGTATAGCCAAAGTAAGAGCTATTACTATAGCTTTCATTAGTGAGCATTGCTTGTCATACACAGTAGCTGAAGATCTTCTTAATCTCGCTAAGAAACTAAGCAAAGACAAGCAAGCACTAGAGAAAGCAACTCTGTCCACAACTAGTGCCACATACATCACAACACATGGTGTTGACAAGGCATTCAAGGAGAAATGGAAAAAAAACTAAGGACAATTATATCTCCCTAAATATGGAAGAGGCTACAAACAATAGAAATGACAAGGTATTGAATATCCTTGTTCAATACTTGACAAGGAATCAAACAAAGTCGAGCTCAGACATCTTGGTTCAAGATCTCAGAACATTTCGACTGCCAAAGGCATTATGATGTCCATAGAAAGTGTTTTACAGGAGTACGACATTAAGTGGACCCAGATTGTCAGGGTACACATGGACAATTGTAACACTATGCGCGGAGTTAGGGGGAAAAGCTTATTCGAGATAAGAACCAAAATCTGCTCGATATCAGTGGAGACACTGTCCACATGGTCAACAATGTCTCAAAGGTTTTGGTCAACAGTGTTGATGATGGTATTCAGCAATTTTGTTCAGACCTATATTATGACATGGAGCTTTCACCTAAAGTCAAGCACATATTTCAGGAGATTCAGTCATTACTGAATATAACAACTGCAGTAAAACATATTATTCGACCAGTCTCAAACAAGGTTCCTGCAAATGAAAGATGTGACAACCAGAGCTGTTGCCTTGCTGGATCCACTGATAGTGTATAACTATAGTGTTCTGACTAATGAGGATAAACCTAAGTACAGGTACATGTTCTAGTGCATAACTTGAGTAACTTGATCAGAGTTAAATATTTTGTTGTGCTTTACCTTAAAATTATAAATGACAAAATGAATGATGAAAATGACTGACTGGGATTGCTTCTTCGCATTTCTGTTATACTGAAGGACAGTGTTTTTTGTTGTTTTGTTTTTAGATCAGTGCATTTTTCGAGTACTGGTAAGCTGTAGTCTTAGACAGTGAACATATATATATGTATATATATAGTCTAACGATATGGTGTTTGTACTTTTAACATATCGTGCTTCATATTTATTATTGTGTCATATCATATTGGAATTATTTATATTTCTCTTTCATTGTAACAGTATTGCTACATTATTTCATTATTTTAGTACATATAAAGTATAATACACATATCTGAAATTTATTTTTCTACACATTATTTGGAATCTATATATATAGGTACAAACTATATATATACATATATCATAATAGAGGAATTCTGGTTTGACACACTTAAAAAGTTAACTAAGGAAGTTTATACTGAATTATATCAACTTCTGAGAAAATACATACTGTATAGTATAACATTAGTCCAGTTATTTTATAAAAAAATAAATAAACCATCATGAATATATCATGTTAACAAATTGTTGAAATACTGCTTTCATGTCGTTGGTCAGTCAGATCTTCACTAACCATAAGGTGTCTGATGAGGCACAGGCATCAATCATACTGCTCCAGATGTCCAAAACAGCAACAGAAATCTGCATCTAACCACGATAGAACGGATAGAATCCTGCATTATTTGTTTGAAAGGAGGATTGAATTTGAAACAAAACTGAACTTGTTCAGGGGGTTGCTGGAGACTTTCAGCCAGTATGTGCTGCTGTTCCAGTCTGAAAGGACAATTGTTCATACCCTCCACAGCAGAATGGTGGATCTGGTTAGGGAGTTTCTTGGTATGTTCATCAAGCCACAGCACATCCCCAAACGTCCAAGTCAGCTGGCGAAACTAGATAAAACCGATAGGACATTACAAAAGTCTGACAAGAAGTTAGGTGTTGGAAACTGCATTTGCAGCTATGAATAAAGCACGTTTGAACAAGAGGTGTCATCACTGGGTAAATAACATATACATCAAACTCCAAGGTGGTTATGTTCAGGCGTGGAAATAGAAACAATGTTGACACTGATGTCAAACAGTTGGCAGATGAGTACAAGAAAAACGATGACATCGACACTGGATTCTGGGGAAAAGTATTCAAACTAGAAAGTTTCAACAAGCCAAGGTACTCTGCACTGACAACACTAGTGTCATCACTTTTGACCATATTCAGCGGACCCTTGGTTGAAAGCTCCTTTAACATCATGGATGACATTGAAGAACAAGACCGGGTCAGATTAACAATAGAAAACTATGAAGCTCAGGCCATATTGGAATCAACTCTACGAAACAAAAATAAAAAAGCTACAATATGACAGTTGATTCCAAGATGAAGCGCTCATGTATCCTGGCCTATGCAACTTATAGAACCTTTCTACAAGAGAAAAAACAGGAAAGGGAAGAATTGACATATGTTAAGACTTTCAGTGCAGCAGCTTAAAACAGAGAAAACCAAGAGGGTGAAAAAAGTGTTACTGTTAAAACAAAGACTGATGAGACATGAGTCGGAACAAAAAGCCCTATCAACACAATTCAGGAGCTAGTGAAAGAAGTTGGAACAGAATTAAGTGTAATTTATAAAAATAGTGGATGTGTTTAAACATTGAAGAGTTAGTGTTATAAATGTGATCATGTATATAGAGAGACAGCGGATGTGGTTTTAAACTTGTTTAAACATTGAAGAATGTAGTGGTAAATGTAATTATGTATATAAAAACTTAAACACGAACTGCAAATGAAAGCTTCAAATATGTGTATGTATATATCATTTAGTTTTTTATTTAGTAAGTACTGTATATACCATTGCATTCATTTTTCCATAATTACACAACTAACATTTTTCCAGTTCTGTGTTATGTCCTTTACTTGATAGACATACTGATCTTTTTTGCATGCAAAAAGGCTCTAACTTGTAAAGTTATATTCTGGTAAAGTAATAGAAAATTTTCAGTCATTTTAAGAGTTAGCCTCATTATTTCTACTTTAACATGTGTCTACTTAAATAATTATGATGAGGAGAAGGCAATATCAGTCATCCAAATTCCTGATATTTCATGAGCTTCCGGGGATGGAGGGGGAGGGCGAAGCCCCCCTGGTCCCCCTACCCTCCCCAGCCTAATTTTCAGGGTTTTGTTTCTTATTGCATATTTTTAACCATGTAGATAAGGTTGTAACAAAATTTAACATTTTTAACACAATTGTTCGACCAGAACTGGCAGCCTGTCGTCATGTCTCCCCTTTTTTATGTTCTTATCAAGTACGAAATAAATTGTCATTATTTAAAAATGATATCTTGATACATCAGCTTACAACTCATTTGACGCTGTATAATGTATAATATTTATAAAATAAAGACTTCTGTTAAGTTAAAAAAATGTTTTAGCCCAATTGTTAAGAAAAAATAATTCAAAATAGCACTTGATTATCGCATAGGCAATATTATTGAACAGGTAACAAAATAAGATCTTAATGTACCGGTTAAGATTGTATAAGGCTAATTAAGTATCATATTTGATTAATGTGTGATGGTAAGAAACCCTTTTTCTGAAAGGTGTGGTTTTGAATCCCACTCAAGCAACTTTTGTTCAGGTTTTCTTTGTCTTTTTTCAATCCTTACCTTTAATTTATTGTTTATTTAATTCCTTATATATTTCGACAATTATCAAAATAATCAAATTAAATTGGCTGTAGAAAAGAGTTCAGTTCACTATTTCTTCTTTTTTAAATGCAAACCTGTTTTATCATCTGCCAAAATATCCAAAACAGAAAAAAGAATACAGAAAAGTCTTAATGATATATTTCAAAATTTTATTCGACATTTTTCTTCCATAAGAAGATGATGGAATAATTGTTATCATATCAAGTTAAGTAGTTCTTATTTTCTGATGCTGTTTTGTGTTAATAAGGTATTCAATACTGTTAATATTTACATACTGGAATGATGTAGTATATATTCAGACAACGTGAACAAGTGTTTCGTCTTTGCATGACAGACGTATTAATACTGCGAGGTTTTAAATTGATATTTGTTAAATATTCTAAATGTCTTTAGTTAAATTGGTATATGTTTTGTTATAAGACAAGTCGTTCTTTTTTAATCAGTCATGATAACGAATGTTTGAAAGGTCCATTACGCAGCCATGTACAAGGCAATTTCAGAAAAATTATAGTTTTAGGAGACGAACCCAATTGCTATATACCAGACGTTATGGATATGCTGTCACAATATTTCTGATCAAAAATAATTCTTGGAAAATTAGATATCGTTTTGCTTTGCAGTTTTAAAGGGATACACAGGCAAATGAATGCCAAAAAATTAAAACTGATATTATTTGCTCAAATCAAGTTCTATATGAAGAACTTTAAATTCCCAGTATGTTTGTCCATATAAATAAAGTGAAATGCGGGCTTGAACGTAAATATTTGAACGTTCTTTAACTGAAAGTAAAACGCAAACGGTTATTTTAAATAGGTCACGGGACAAAAACAGCCAATCGTCGTTTCTCTTGGGTTGCTTTTGGCCGTAGATCATGTGACAGGTACTACAACCGTCCAATCATTCACTGCAAAATTTAGCGCGAAATCTAAATTTTCTATCTAGACCCACGTGGGTCAAGTTAGGAAACCACCCGGTTTTTCATTAAAATACAGGAAATCTTTGTTACTGGGACTGATCATTGTATTTATTTCGAGCACATTTATAGTATATTGATTGAAGAAACGTGAAAGAAAGCATAAAACTTTTGCCTGTATATCCCTTTAAGCATGCAAACAGATTACACACTGTCAGATATGTAATGACAACGTCGAGTATAATTTCGTTGGAAGTATCTTTGTAATCTTATTTTTTCTTACAATTTATATTATTCATCTTATTTTTTGTTGTTTCTCAAAAGTCATCTGAAAAAGTGCCATTCTTGTTATCTTTTTCAGACATGCCATAATACAATCAACAAATCTCTTCGAAACGTGCTACGTTTTATTGTTTACTTAAAAAGGTTGTGTCTCAAACCTCAAACGATAAGTAGAGTACTTTCCTATTATTTAAAAATTAGCGCAGACAGTCAGTTTCGAACGGACAATTTCTATAGATTATATAGGGCTGCTTTCTATGCTGGGTGTGGGAATCCAAAAGATAGCAATACCCATACTAATGTAAATCAAGCGTGACACAAAACATCAATTGAATAAAATGTATCAGAAGAATTTGAGAACTATTGGTAGTTTCTAACGTATATTGTTCGGATCACATACTTACTATTACACTCATTCTCCGTTTTTTTCTGTCATTTGGAAGTAGATTTGATTTCCCTTGGGAAACGTAAAGCACGCAATAAACATTGATTCGTTGCTGTCCGATCTCAGAATAATTGTTTCTGACCTCTCGTAAAGACATTATTGATTTTGCATCATTCAAATTTGAAATACAAATATCTATGTATATCAAACATCTTATCACTGCTATGTCTCATCTAGATAAAATTTCCAAACGAATAGAAATAGCCAGGCACATTTTTGTATTATTGTTTGAAATACAAACCATTAAAGGGACATGCCCTATACTAGACGATCGTATATCGCCTATGTCTTGTGTAAGCTCATAAAATAAATGATAATATGACCAACAACACAGGAAAAAAGGCACTCCGACATAACTTTAGGAAACTGACCTTTTTACTTTTTTTGAACAAATGATATCGCAGAATTAATGTCTGAAAATTTCAGCTTCTTGCGTATTGCAAATACGACATACTTTTATGTTTAAGAGGAACATCATGGGCAAATTTGATGTTCTTTAAAATGACGTCACAAACCATAATTTGACGTCAGATTATATCTACGTTCCAGTTGGAATAAGATTAATATGTCATATTTTAGACACTTAAATTTTACCTGTTTTATTTTTAAGATTCTAAACCTTTTCAATGTATCCAACATTTTTACAAAATGTTATTGTTATCATTCAAAATTGTGCTTTGTTCAGTTGATATCATTTTAAACAAGGAAGAACTGTCCCCAAAAACTGTTGCCATGGTAATGGTAATCAAGACATTTGATACAAAATAGTCATTTTTGTGAAGGACAATATTCAGGCTATCAATATTTCACTTTAATTTTAGATTGGAAGAAAACAAATATTTTGCCATTTTTGCTGATTTTCAATTCATTATATTTCAATAGTATACCAAATGCCCGAGTGCCCTTTTTCCCGTGACGTCGGTCATATGAGGAAGAACATGCGTTTATATTTTTTATATCTCTTAGTCATACAGCCATTAAAAAAGTGTTAATTTGTAATAAATGACTATTCTACTAAAATGGTACAACAAAAACTATTTGAAGACTAACATTACTGCAATAAGTTTGCGTGTTTCATTTAGATTTTCTGACTAACACATAGGGTATTACTTCCACCAATATTATTTAGATTACATGATTTAAATGGAAATATCATACTCAAATGTCCATCAGTGCGCGACTTCCTTATTGCTTTATTTCATTGACTTCAAAGTAATTAATTCCAAGTATTAATGAACAATCACATTCAACTGTTATTGTGACATGTAGCTTCAGCTAAACAGAGATGGAATACAAAGCATAAAACTGAATGAAATTATTCCATACTAAAGATTTAGTAACATTGTTTTTATCGAGAAAGTATTACTATAATACACAAAATATGTAGCGTTTCGTTTCAAGGGATCATCTAGGTCCAGTGCAGCACAGCTGGCCGTTTCTTCAACAGATATTGTATAAATATCTTTACTGTCATTCAACGGTATAATCCTTCTTTTGTATTTTTTAGTATTTTCCTTATGTGGAAAATCAATCTTTTGTATTTCATGATATTTCCTTATATTGAAATCACTGTTGCGTATTATTGGTCAGTGCATGGTTACTTAAGAGAGGATTAGGGCGGGAACGAGTTGAGAAGCGGATTTGGTCCAGTGGTAATAACGTGTTAGACTGGTAAACCAGGGTCCCGTATTCGATCACCCGCTCCTCCACTAACATTACTAATAATTTTTCGGATGAGACGTTAAACCGATGCCCCATGTGTCAGTGCTATACACTGAGCATGCAAAAGAACCAGGGGTGTTTCTGGAATGGGATGCTTTCTATATCTTGCGTCGGTCACATGGGCAGATAGATAGAACGAGTTGGAGCGGATGTGGTCCAGTGGTAACCCGCTGGACTGGTAAACCACGGGTTCCGAGTTCGATCACCACTAACAGTACTAATAGTCTTTCGGATGAGATGTTAAACCGAGGTCCCATGTATCAGTGCTTTACACTGAGCATGCAAAAGAACCAGAGGTGTCTCTGGAATGGGATGCTTTCTGTATCTTGCACTTCCCCCACAACATAAAATATCTAATCTCTTCAGGGGGCGTCGGTCATATGGGCAACCGGTACCGACGATAAATAAGCTCAAATAGTGAGTGAACGAGTTGTATCAGTGCTGTACACTGAGCATGCAAAAAAAACAGAGGTGTCTCTGGAATGATATGCTTTTTTGTATCTTGAACTATCAGAACATGAAATAACTAATCACTGCAAAAGGCGTCGGTCATTTGAGCAACCTGTACCGACGATGAATAAATCTAAATAGAAAGAAAGGAACGAGTTTTTCGAGATTCAACGGGCAAAACCAGTTTTTGTTTCACAGACACGATATTCATAGTAGCCATGATGGGAGGGGTACATCTAGTTATACTTTGTGAACGCCTGAACTTCAGCAGTTGAGAAGCATTGTGGCGGAGAAAGATTCAAACAGAGACGATAGAAACGTGGTATCGAGCCTCCAGTCGACAGGGCAGAAATTTCACAGAATTGTAACGGTAAGTCCCCGGGAGTTAATTTACGTTCGGAAGACTTTGAAACGTTATTCAGAACTTATCTTGACACTCAACTTAAAGACTGTAGAAAAGATTTAAATATTAATCTGTTGAAGAAAAAAGATGTAAATTTCGAGATAGAATCAAACAGAATACAATTTGAATTCATTTTCGACATTCTAAACAAACTGGAAGCTGTTGTAGGGTTGTCGAATTCTAGAGAAATACGTGATATATTGTACAAGGAATAGTAGCTAAACTCAAACACAGAGAAAAATTAATTAAATTGGCTGACAGTTCCCCTGGGGGCTGGTTGACTGTAAACGAATATAGTAAACCAACACTTGGAAGTGATAGTGAAGATGAAAAGAAGATTAAGCAGGCTGAGTACAGAGCAGTAAAAAAACTCAAATCTACCATTTCCGGTTCTTTATAGTCTATTTACCATCATTTAAGGCGCTCTTCTTATTCCATAGGACAATATAACATGGGAACCCCTGATTTTACGGCCTCTAGATACAATAAGACTTATGACAATTCCACAAAAAGCATGCCGTTTCGTAGCACAAGACAAGCGACCCGCCTGTTTATCCTGTGGATACAGAGGGGACTTCTGTAAAGACTGCAGGTTTTCGAACACTAGAGTCGGTCTTCCTTTTTCATCCCATTCAAAGACTCAGACAGAAACGAACCAGAACCACCAGCAACAAGGACAGACAAAAATAAATGATAAGTATTTTATTGAAAAATATTCTTTTTTTACACATGATATTTTTGAGGAACAAGAACGTAATTTCGAACCAGATCCTGTAAACTATAAAATGTAAAAGGTCGGTTAAAGACTTACATTTCTTTCTGGCGAAAATAGGCGCAAACGACGATATAACTGATTATTTTATTTTTACCTGCAGGAATAAGAGACTCGAGAATATTGGCATCTTTTAAGAAATCTGTAAAGACTTGTCTATTTTTACAGTTTTATGGGAATGATTGATTGACTGAATTATAAATTGCCTGTCTGATGTTTTAAAATAGTTACTTAGACTCAGAATATATTTTAGTATATTTTTATGTAGCCTACTGTTTCACTATCTCAAGAATCTTTATCTCCCTTAAGGTATTTTACTGATATTGAATGTTTTATGCATTTGTTTGTAAATGCTTAATTGTATCTGTTTTATTTTTGTGTATGTGAAGTACTTTTGAGCGTACATTATTGTATGATAAGAGTGCTATACAAATGTGGTTATAAAATAATGATAACAGTAATAATTATTATTGAATGGATACCTGTTGAACACAAAAAATAGATTGATACCAGAGCCATCGATGACCTGATACCAATGCCTTAATACGGACATGTGCTTTTTGTAAATATAAGGGCATATTTATGTTGATTATTGTTGTAATAACAATTGATAAAGTCATGTTCGTGCTTATTTTTATCCGTACGTTTGGCTTACATTACGATGGATTACATTAATTCCAAGATATTTGATACTTTATGAATCCTATTAGAAGTGAGGTATGATGTCTTGTAGGTTCATTAACGTCTATATTAAATAATGCGATGTTGATCTCAATGTGACAGAGTCTGTCATTAATCTGCTATTAGCATATTACAAAATCAAAATTATGCAGCAAACTGAATGGTATACACCAAGGACTGATATTTGAACAAACCTAATTTCATATATATCATCTGCATGGTGTATAAGCAATTCCAGTATCAAGACAGAATTTGTGCAAATAATGGTTGTCAAATAAGTGCATTATTCCACTTTTAAGAAGTTACTTCTTTTTCATTTTTATTCCATTTACATTTGGTATACAATAACGTAAATAGACCCCCAATTGTTGTGAAAAATCATGAATGATATTGTCGTTTCTGGCTTTCAACTTACATATGTGGTTAACAGAGAGGACAAAGTCATACACAAAATATTACGACTGTACTGGTAAAAGAGACTGATATATCAGTTAAGCAAAATTATAGCAGGAAGAGTTGGTTGCTACCGTTTACTTGCATAACACTATTTTATAGTTTTTAGAATGTATGGTATTTTTATGTCTTTTGTTCTTTTCTGCATAAGAGGTCAATGAGCTGTAGCAGTTGTAACATGAAAATGTCTATGGTTTGAAACTCATTGTTGAGTAGACTTTAGTATGACTGTCATAGAAAAATATTAACAACAATCCTATGTTCTTGTTCGTACTTGATAAACGATTACTGTAATACAGTGAGAAACTTGTACATAGCTATCACGGGCACAGACAAAAAATGTATGTACGAACTGGGGAGAGGGTATGATATTATTTTCACTAGATGTTTATAATTGGTTCTTATAAAAGTTAATATATTTGCAATAACATTAACCGAAAGATGGACAAGACTCATTCGTTTTACATGTCAAGTAACGAGTGAAAATAATGTCGCTCTGGAACTAAAAACCTAGAGTTTCTCAGAACGTATGAATAACGTGACATAATACAACACAAGGCTATTAACTGATTGTTTGTGGAAACATTTCTGTCGGCTTACCAATGTCATAAATAAAATACAGAGACCTTCTAGTACTTAACGTAAAGATAATATCAATTGATCAATAGAATAAGTGTTACACAAAAAACGTTTATACAAGGAAGCACACATTGATCAGTAGAATAAGTGTCACGCAAAAAACGTTATTACAAGGAAGCACACATTGATCAGTAGAATAAGTGTTACACAAAAAACGTTTATACAAAGATGCACACATTGATCAGTAGAATAAGTGTTACACAAAAAACGTTTATACAAGGAAGAACACATTGATTAGTAGAATAAGCGTTACACAAAAAACGTTTATACAAGGATGCACACATTGATCAGTAGAATAAGTGTTACACAAAAAACGTTTATACAAGGATGCACACATTGATCAGTAGAATAAGTGTTACACAAAAAACGTTTATACAAGGATGCACACATTGATCAGTAGAATAAGTGTTACACAAAAAACGTTTATATAAGGAAGCACACATTGATCAGTAGAATAAGTGTTACACAAAAAACGTTTATACAAGGAAGCACACATTGATCAGTAGAATAAGCGTAACACAAAAAACGTTTATATAAGGAAGCACACATTGATCAGTAGAATAAGTGTTACACAAAAAACGTTTATATAAGGAAGCACACATTGATCAGTAGAATAAGTGTTACACAAAAAACGTTTATACAAGGAAGCACACATTGATCAGTAGAATAAGTGTTACACAAAAAACGTTTATATAAGGAAGCACACATTGATCAGTAGAATAAGTGTTACACAAAAAACGTTTATACAAGGATGCACACATTGATCAGTAGAATAAGTGTTACACAAAAAACGTTTATACAAGGAAGCACACATTGATCAGTAGAATAAGCGTTACACAAAAAACGTTTATACAAGGAAGCACACATTGATCAGTAGAATAAGTGTTACACAAAAAACGTTTATACAAGGAAGCACACATTGATCAGTAGAATAAGTGTTACACAAAAAACGTTTATACAAGGATGCACACATTGATCAGTAGAATAAGTGTTACACAAAAAACGTTTATACAAGGAAGCACACATTGATCAGTAGAATAAGCGTAACACAAAAAACGTTTATACAAGGATGCACACATTGATCAGTAGAATAAGTGTTACACAAAAAACGTTTATATAAGGAAGCACACATTGATCAGTAGAATAAGTGTTACACAAAAAACGTTTATACAAGGATGCACACATTGATCAGTAGAATAAGTGTTACACAAAAAACGTTTATACAAGGAAGCACACATTGATCAGTAGAATAAGTGTTACACAAAAAACGTTTATACAAGGAAGCACACATTGATCAGTAGAATAAGTGTTACACAAAAAACGTTTATACAAGGAAGCACACATTGATCAGTAGAATAAGTGTTACACAAAAAACGTTTATACAAGGAAGCACACATTGATCAGTAGAATAAGTGTTACACAAAAAACGTTTATACAAGGATGCACATATTGATCAGTAGAATAAGTGTTACACAAAAAACGTTTATACAAGGAAGCACACATTGATCAGTAGAATAAGCGTTACACAAAAAACGTTTATACAAGGAAGCACACATTGATCAGTAGAATAAGTGTTACACAAAAAACGTTTATACAAGGAAGCACACATTGATCAGTAGAATAAGTGTTACACAAAAAACGTTTATACAAGGATGCACACATTGATCAGTAGAATAAGTTTTACGCAAAAAACGTTTATACAAGGAAGCACACATTGATCAGTAGAATAAGTGTTACACAAAAAACGTTTATACAAGGATGCACACATTGATCAGTAGAATAAGTGTTACACAAAAAACGTTTATACAAGGAAGCACACATTGACTAGAAGAATAAGTTTTACGCAAAAAACGTTTATACAAGGATGCACACATTGATCAGCAGAATAAGTGTTACGCAAAAAACGTTTATACAAGGATGCACACATTGATCAGCAGAATAAGTGTTACGCAAAACACGTTTATACAAGGAAGAACACATTGATTAATAGAATAAGCGTTACACAAAAAAACGTTTATATAAGGAAGCACACATTGATCAGTAGAATAAGTGTCACGCAAAAAAAAATTATATAAGGAAGCACACATTGATCAGTAGAATAAGTGTTACGCAACAAATGTTTAAATAAGAAACACACATTGATCAGTAGAATAAGTGTTACGCAACAAATGTTTAAATAAGAAACACACATTGATCAGTAGAATAAGTGCAATATTTAAAATATTTTAAAGTTGGCAGACTATGATAAATTGTTGGCTTTTTTAGACAGCATTACTCTTATCCATTTTGCTATATAAGTGAAATGTCTTGATACACGTTGTTTTACAAAACTGTCTGAGAACAGCAAATAATATGGTTGATCGGAAAAACCTAATGGAAATAACTTATGATGCCGTTAAGTTTATGCAGACGTGAAGTATATCTTTACGTAAGAAAAACAGATACTGTTAAAATACATGCTTGAAATTTTGTTGTCGGTTGAAAAAGCCATTGACCAGTATCTTGTATTTACGAACAAGGAGCGTTTTTCAGGTAACGACATGAAATCAGACAATATTTTATATCTCAGGAACAGACCACTTGCAAATTCATCAACAATTTATCTGTTTAAATACTGCTTCCTTCGAAATAAGTTCGGTTTCATGTCTGCATCATTCATCGATCGTTCATTTGTTATCTACAAAAATATTTTAAAGATTCATGTTTGATGTCACTTGACGGATCTTTTCCGTTCATTAAACTATAACTAGAATGATGTTTTAGTGGTTGTTCTCGCAAATCAGTTGTCTTAAGAACATAATAAAATATTCAGCTCTCTCCCTTGTTGTTGACACTAGAGATTAATGGCCAGGTTTATTCCGTGTTATAGACAGGAACAGAAATGTTTTGCTTATACTAGTTTATTAAACAAAATTCATATTCATATTCGTATATTCCATAGCATAAAGAAAATGTAAACTGGTCAACGACCAAAACGTTATGTTTCCCTCTTACACCAGAAGTAGAAACATTGAGGCAATATGCCATCAAAATGATTTAACTGCACAGAAGCATTGGGGCAACATGCCATCAAAATGATTTAACTGCACAGAAGCATTGGTGCAACATGCCATCAAAATGATTTAACTGCACAGAAGCATTGAGGCAATATGCTATCAAAATGATTTAACTGCACAGAAGCATTGGGGCAACATGCCATCAAGTTGATTTAACTGCACAGAAACCTTGGGGCAACATGCCATCATGTTGATTTCACTGCACAGAAACATTGAGGCAAAATGCTATCAAAATGATTTAACTGCACAGAAGCATTGGGGCAACATGCCATCAAAATGATTTAACTGCACAATAGCATTGAGGCAATATGCTATCAAGTTGACTTAACTGCAAAGAAACATTGGGGCAACATGCTATCAAAATGATTTAACTGCACAGAAGCTTTGGGGCAACATGCCATCAAAAAGATTTAACTGCACAGAAGCATTGAGGCAATATGCCATCAAAATGATTTAACTGCACAGAAGCATTGGGGCAACATGCTATCAAAATGATTTAACTGCACAGAAGCATTGAGGCAACATGCCATCAAAATGATTTAACTGCACAGAAGCATTGAGGCAATATGCCATCAAAATGATTTAACTGCACAGAAGCATTGAGGCAACATGCCATCAAAATGATTTAACTGCACAGAAGCATTGAGGCAATATGCCATCAAAATGATTTAACTGCACAGAAGCATTGAGGCAATATGCCATCAAAATGATTTAACTGCACAGAAGCATTGAGGCAATATGCCATCAAAATGATTTAACTGCACAGAAGCATTGAGGCAATATGCCATCAAAATGATTTAACTGCACAGAAGCATTGAGGCAACATGCCATCAAAATGATTTAACTGCACAGAAGCATTGAGGCAATATGCCATCAAAATGATTTAACTGCACAGAAGCATTGAGGCAATATGCCATCAAAATGATTTAACTGCACAGAAGCATTGAGGCAACATGCCATCAAAATGATTTAACTGCACAGAAGAATTGAGGCAACATGCCATCAAAATGATTTAACTGCACAGAAGCATTGAGGCAATATGCCATCAAAATGATTTAACTGCACAGAAGCATTGAGGCAATATGCCATCAAAATGATTTAACTGCACAGAAGCATTGGGGCAACATGCTATCAAAATGATTTAACTGCACAGAAACATTGAGGCAAAATGCTATCAAAATGATTTAACTGCACAGAAGCATTGGGGCAACATGCCATCAAAATGATTTAACTGCACAATAGCATTGAGGCAATATGCTATCAAGTTGACTTAACTGCAAAGAAACATTGGGGCAACATGCTATCAAAATGATTTAACTGCAAAGAAGCATTGGGGCAACATGCCATCAAAATGATTTAACTGCACAGAAGCATTGAGGCAATATGCCATCAAAATGATTTAACTGCACAGAAGCATTGAGGCAATATGCCATCAAGTTGCCTTAACTGCAAAGAAACATTGGGGCAACATGCTATCAAAATGATTTAACTGCACAGAAGCATTGGGGCAACATGCCATCAAAATGATTTAACTGCACATAAGCATTGAGGCAATATGCCATCAAAATGATTTAACTGCACAGAAGCATTGAGGCAATATGCCATCAAGTTGACTTAACTGCAAAGAAACATTGGGGCAATATGCCATCAAAATGATTTAACTGCACAGAAGCATTGGGGCAACATGCCATCAAAATGATTTAACTGCACAGAAGCATTGAGGCAATATGCCATCAAGTTGACTTAACTGCAAAGAAACATTAAGGCAACATGCTATCAAAATGATTTAACTGCACAGAAGCATTGGGGCAACATGCCATCAAAATGATTTAACTGCACAGAAGCATTGAGGCAATATGCCATCAAGTTGACTTAACTGCAAAGAAACATTGGGGCAACATGCCATCAAAATGATTTAACTGCACAGAAGCATTGAGGCAATATGCCATCAAGCTGACTTAACTGCACAGAAGCATTGAGGCAACATGCCATCATGTTGACTTAACTGCACAGAAACATTGAGGCAACATGCCATCAAGTTGATTTAACTGCAAAGAAACATTGGGGCAACATGCCTCAAGTTGACTTAACTTCTTGCTCTTATGGTACACTGACACTTGGTAAAACATATTTCTATTCTGTTTTCGACTGGTTTCCCAGTGTTGAAAATTAAGAAATGAAATTATAATTTCACTTTGTTCCAGGATGAAATGAAGATATTTTGTTTCGTTTCTGTGGTAAATGACTGAAGTTGAACTTTAACTTGACGGGAGCACGACCATTTCAGTATAAATTAATTAATTTGCAACGGACTTTGCTTGCTAACTTCTACAGACAACGCTAAATTTAGATAAAATGACGAAAGAATACTGTTCCGAGAGAGTTTGGTGTATAAAAGAACAAGCGAATACATTATCATTTATTATGAAACACAAGACATCTGTTATCAGTAAAATGTGTAAGAAAAAAACATTTGCAACTTGTAAGCAGTTTGATATTATGAGATCATGTCACTTTTTTAAGTTTTAAACAGATGTGACTTATATTTCCACAGTTTGTCTATCCTTGAAAACAATTTTTATTTATAATTAGTCTATTTTCCTTTGAGAAAGGGCATTGGAAACATCGGAAGTTCACAAATATTCATGCAGGAGACCAGTACTAAGCAATGCATCGCGAGATGATTCTAAATATTTAATATATTAGAAAGATGTTTTCGATGTTGCAAATTACTTTGAAAGGTTATCTCTGTACTAAATTAAACGAGACACCTTCGTCACATGTTTTCATGTTGATGATACTAAGACACGTTTGAAATAACAGAATGTAGATTATCTATCACTTTGATGTTTATTTCCGTCATTATTAGAAGTTACAAGTTTTGTTTTCGGTCAATAACTTCTTGTTGGTAAATATTACAGGATAGGATTTTCCCGCAGGACTTTAATGTTATTTATGCAGACGGGGTTACACAAGTTTGTTCAACTCTAAATTGGTCTGTTTTAAGAAACCGACTTTCTGAAGGTAAAACAAATAACAATATGCCTTTTACCTAGAGATTTAGTATTACCAGATATGATATTACTTTCAAACCCTTTCGGACTTATTAGGTCTATCAAACAAAAGGACACACATTTTAACATCGCTGTTTTCTTTGTCTGCTCATAACACCTTAGCAATTCTGAAATCATTAATGGTAAAAACAAGCAAATAAAAGCACATTAGGGCATTAAACACAATCGATCAAGTAGTGAAACTGCTGAAATGTGATTACAGGCATGGTAAAATTCACCGCACTCACTTCATGGCGACGTTAGATATCAGAGCAATTATAGAAATTTAGAACAGGGATTGAAAGAAGCAGAAATTAATATTTATCCCGATACTGAGCATTTAAGCAAAATATATGAGGTTTGCTGTGTTGTTTTGGTAAAACTGATAGCTGGTCTCGTAGTTGCTAAATTTTCACTTATTTGCCCTCGTAAAAACATTCGAAATGTAATCAAATGCGAGACATTCTATCAATTCAACTAAAAGATAACCTTTTTAAGACTAAAACAAAAATATGAATATTAATTATAAATTTAAAGAAATAAATGGGCTCGAAGGGGAGCCATTTCATGATCTACCCTTGAGTACTTTTCAAGGAGGAGGGACTGCATTAAATCTCTACTGCTATAACTTTTGCATTAACATTCGCTATTAGATTCCACAGATATTCAAGAAATGTGTCGCTTCGGAATTACTTCTATCTCAATATTTTTGGCAGACTTGATATAATTCAATCTATGGAGCTCTTATTTAATATTGCCCTGAGATGTTTTACTCACGATACAAATAATCTAATTAAGGACAAATAGTTATAACTATTCCAGTATAACGAGCCGAGATAATACCCCAGAGATATAAAAACACACGGAAGAAATGCGTACACATTAACATCTACAGAAATTTATATCCGGGGGAAATATGACCAAATTAAGAGTCTGACAATATAGCTTCGGCGCAACGGCGGAGCAAAAAATGTCTAGACTATGAAAGGAAATTGACTATGACAGATCTTTGACAATTTAGGTGAATTTTACGATGAATCTGTCTGAATGTTGCAAAAATCGTTGTTTGTAATTATGCTTAATTCCAAAATGTATTTAATTTGGAAAACGTTCACCATACAATGCAGAGGATGACTATACCTTACTCCCTGGGACGTCGGATACTTGTATGAGTATGAAATAAAACATATTACAAATAACAGTAAGTGAATGTGATTAGTTTAAAACCAACAAAACTTACATCAACTTTAAAAGACTTTGAGTTCTAAATATTTACATGTAAGAATGCATGACAATAGATGATTAAAATGCCACCAGCCAGTTTGATCTGTTTTATCTTCAGAACTTACACATGTTATATAAGTGTAAAAGCCTGTCTTATTTCTTATTTATGTGTCGAGACTTCTACAACTTCTAACAGTAAGCATTCCAAAGTTAAGGCCTGCAAATTGAATGGGTATATAGAACGGGATTTAGAACGCATAGCTGTTCACACATTCAAAATCATTATCCTTCTCTTGAATGAATACTAAAACAGATCTTTTCATACGCCGAAACCATATTAATTATTCCCGCCGTCATTTTTTTTTTAATTATCTTAGACAGAGTCAGAGGAGAAACGATAGAAATCGGTGAAATATGCTGAAAAAACTAATCTCATACATGAAACTCAATCAGGTTTTCGTAGAAACTATTCTACAATTGATAATTAATTCGTTCTTAAAAGTCCCATTGATATTGTCCAATCTAATAAAAAGAAACTGTTTTGCATTTTCGTTGATTTTAAACAGGCCTTCGATTCTGTCTGGGGAGTAGACCTGTGGCAAAAACTTCAAAAAGAAAATATTAATGGCAAATGCTTAAATATTATCTAAAGTCTGTACCAGAATATCAAGTCCAAAATTGTAACTAGCGATGGTGCTACACAGTTTTTCGTCAAGGTGAAAATTTATCGCCATTTCTTTTTTCTGTATTTTTAAATGACTTAGAAAATTATTTAGACGTTAATGGTACAAATGGAATTCATATAGATTTGACATATGAGGAGACACGAGTTTACTTGAAACTTTTTATTCTACTTTATGCCGATGACACTTTAATTTCAAAAAATCTACACCATCTTATATGATTTATGGAGAGACTGGAGTTCTCCCACTTAAAATTGAAATTAAAAACCGACTTATTGCATATTGGGCAAGAATTATAGATAACATCAACGGCAATAATAATACAAAACTTTCTGCTAAACTTTACCGAACACTATTAGGGTTAGAGTCTCAAAATAAAGTTAAAAGTCTATGGTTTCAAAATGTGAAAAGATATCACTGTGAGACTGGGTTTTCAGAAGTTTAGTATAGCCAAAGTTTTTAGTAGTACATGGCTTAAAAAAGCAACATATCAAAATCAATCAGACGTCTAATACCAATATGTATAAATATATAAAAACCAAATCCAAGCGTAATCTTTGTATTAATAAACTATCGACGCACCGTTGTAAAAATTTAATTCTATTTTCAACCCGAAAACATAGACTCCCTACTGAAACAGGAAGATGGCAAAATTTACCTGTTCGGGAACGCTTATGTATGACACATATACCTGTGGTGCTAGTTGTAGTGCTGTGAATAGTGTAAGAAGAGAGGAGCTTATCATAAAAGTAAACATGTTATATGCTTCAGACAGTTGATATTAAACAACAACACAACAAAAGTAGTACAAACGTATACATACCCAGTTCCATTTTTTACTTTAGATATAAATCAGAACCAATAATTACACATTTCTTTACATAGAGACACGCTTTTATTTATACACACAAGTTAATTATACTTTCACTCTCCTCAAATGCTCATTTTCACTTCATAGCTTTATTCTTTAATTCGCATATTTTTTTTCAATTTTTGGAGATGTTTTACAACTTAAATCAGCAAATTTTTCCCAACTTTACTTTTTGACTGTCTTTGGTAACTCCTTTCAGTTACACCTTACGACCATATAAACATGAAAAATCTCTATATAGCACAAATTTGCAGCCAAAGTTAAACAAATTTCACAATACTAATTTTGTCATTTTTTATTCCATTATAAACATCCTCAAACAAAATATTCTAGGAACAGTACAAACATTGTGGGCTGTGCAGTACAGTTGTTAATGACTTTTTGATATGTAAGTTATCAAACAATAAATATTCTTTCATAAACTGACCAACTAGATGCTCATTTGGTCTGAACACTATTCAAATTCACATTTATCACACTTAGTCCCACTTCACTTGCAATCAATTGATAATACAGTTTCTTCTAGTCTTTGTTTCAATCATTTATGAAATATTCAAAATGCATTATATAACTAAAGGATATTTAACATAGGTAAATGTTTTTGAGTCGCCCCCGGAAGAGATTAAGATAAGCCTCATGAGTAACATATTGTGACACATGTTGCTTATGGCGGTTTTATGTTAACTACTTATGTGTGGAGCCTTGATTATTTGATTTGCAGTAATTAATTACTGTTTACTGTTCATACTCTACTTTCGTCATTTAAAATAAAATAACATATTCACAATATTGTGTTCAGTAGTTAATCAGTCTCTCAAATATGAGCTTCATCTCGGAAGTGGTTCGCTAAGTACTAGAGGTAGAAGGGAAGATTCAAATAGCATGTGACAAAATTTACTACCGTTAAGCTGGTACGTGTATTACCGTATTATATTATTTTTTCCGCATTTCAAATTGGAGTAAATCAATTTTTCGCAACAGTCCCGTGATGCAGAGTGTGTGTGTATACATATTTCATAACATATACCTACTTAGACACAGCTTACATAAGAATAAAATCTAGAAGCCTGTCCAGCTTAGGTCAAAAGGTGCAGATCGTTTCAGACTTTACGGCATATTTTTCGTATAAAAATTATATCCAAGGTGTCTTGGAATTAACTTATTCTAAGACGTTATTATCTGCCATTTACAGAAAATATTTATTCCCTTCAGAAACAAAGATCACGTGTTTTTTTCTGCAGCAGCTGTAAGATTTTTTTTTATATACACTGATCATGACACCAGTATTAAATTTTTTTTTCTTATACAGTCATGCGGTTTTTTTTCACACAAGAACGCCGTGATTTCTTTTAATTGCAGAAGATTATATAGTTGCCATTTAGACACTTTTTGTTGGTGCATGACTGTGCATAAGATAAATGATTTTTCGAATTAGGAGTTTTTACAAAAGTTTTATCATACAATTACTGAGTTTGAAAAGAAACAACACTACAGCTTATAAATGCTGCAAAATATGTCTTTTTATGTAAAATGTTCAAATGAAAAGAAAATTATGAGAAAGACATGTGTATAGCAGTTACTGTTTTTAGCGATTCTGTTAAAATAGTTTATGTCCGTTGAAACGTTGCAAAATACTTGTCCAAATATATAGCATTTTATTAATATCCACCTTACGGACAACGGGAGAGAACTCGATAAACATCACCAAAATGATCTCATGAATTATGTGTAAATTTTAAACATTTGATTTATATTTGCTGATTTTCTTAGTATGATCCAGGCTATCACTATCACGGAAGAGCTGTAATACCTTTTAAATCTATTACTCCAGTACTTATGACTGATATAGTTCACCGTTTTTAGTTTAAATAAATGAGTCTGGTAACGAAGCTGTGCATGGTGAAATCGTCAAATGACTTGTGATTGATAATGATTCCGAAAGTGGTTAGCATGACTCAGCATGTAGAGTACCAGGCATAGACATTTTTTGTGCTCGCTGCGCTACCGATTCGAACCCAGTCACTGAGAATTGTTTTTGTTTGTTTTGTTTTTTCTTTGATAACAACAGAAAACCGTTTAAACACAAATGATAATAAGCTACGATATACATATTACCGTGAATGATCTTGAAACTTACAATTTGAATTGAATCTGTTATCATTTTCAATTTAGAAAAGGATATCTTTATTTTATGTTTTTTTTTACTATTGATTCACAGGTGCTTTGAACACTTCGACAGGACGCCATCTAAATCTCAAGAGCTAGACGGAGGTGACGTCCGGTGTGTGGCAGACACGCCGGCGGGTGCGGAGTGTGAGGGCATTAAAGGTAGACAAGTTATCAGAGAATCAACATGCTACAGACAGTGACTCCGACCGACAACCCACAACATCTCGTAATGATGGTTGTAAACTAGATTGCCATGAGAAGTCCATTTATGAAGAGGTTGTTAATCATGTCATCGACATCCGGACACTGCAGGCCCAGGAAAAAACTAAGCATTTTTGGCTGACCTGCGAGTAGCTGTTACAGCCTCCAGGAAAAAGTTTGGCAAGGGGGAACGCATGATGTTGACATTTTTGAGAAGGACATAGTGGTATAGTGGAGCATTTTCCTTCTCTGCTACGAAATCAGCGTTGATAAATTGAAAGCACCTTAAAAAAACAATTACTTCTGTCAAAGCGTGAGTGTGCCGCACTAAACGGACCAGATGGTGCCGCTGTAATTCCACAGTTTGCGCAAGATTCAACTCTTCGGAGTGTACATATACGGCCAAACCAGGCATGTTCATTTCCTTATCGAAGAAGACCAATCATTGACCAGGAACTGACTCCGTCATATCCATGCTGCACTGGGTGCTCCAGCATTATGAGACCAACTATGACGTTTACTTAGTAATGGAAGTTTCGAAAAAATAATCGTTATTTATTTTATTTTCATTTCTCATGTTTATACCTATGAGTATTTTAAAACATTGTAGGACAGAATAGGTTCGTGTATTCTGTTCGTGTAAAGATACTTCATGTGTCTGACGTCGGCATCCAGTACGCATTTAAAATTTCATGGACAAATCAGATTGTCATTTTTTAAAAACATGTATTTGTCAGCACAGATTTAACAACCAAAGGCAACATACTGAACGAGGCATTTACACTGAATACTAAAAGGCATAGATCAATCAATTAATACGATACACGGTTTGTTTTTTGTTTTCTTTTTGTTTTTTGTCTTTTTCTGAAAATTTCAGTACTTCTCTTTCGAATTGGGCAGACCTTGGATTCCCACCTTTGTTCTCAAGTTGACCATTTTAGTTCCTTGATCATGTTTGTTACACTGCTTGTATAGTGGTAGTCATAATATGAACGTACCTTGCAGCTGACCTCTGGACCATTTCTATTCTGTGTGTGAGATATTTTTGCCATGGATGCTATATGGTTGAGGAGTATTCAACCTGTGGTCTTACATATGTTTTATATGCTGCTTCTTTGAGTTGTTTGTTTTGTGTTTTGACATTTCGTCTGATGAACCTTAAGCTTTTTTTTGTTTTGTTTGTGATATTGTTTATATGGGACGGCCAGTTTAGGTTGCTACTTGCGTTGGGCTACGAAGCTAGCGACCCGGGTTCGATTCCGGGTTGCGACTGAGTAATCGACTGATTTCCCAGGACTGGGTGGTAACCTAACCGGGTACTGTTTCCAGCAGTATCGGCCTAGACTGGGGATCGGGGAGGTAAAATACACGCACCGTGGGCTCTTCTGGAAATAAGTTGTTCCATCCACACCAGGTGGGGACTTTCGTTGACTACCCACGTTAAATAAGAAACCTTTACCTTTTTTCTTTTTTAATTATTGTAACTCCTAAGTATTTTGCATTTTCTGTGGTTTTCAGTATAGTATTATGTAGGGTGTAGGGAAAGATGACCGGTTTCTTGTTCCTGTGTATTCTGAGTACTTCACACTTGTCAGGGTTGAATTCGATTGACCATTCTTTTTCCCATATTTGAAAGTTGTGCAAATCATTTTGTAAGGTTTGTGCAGATGTTTGTGATTTAATTGTTAAATCAAATATGGTGTCATCGGCAAATAGACGCACCCGGCTCCTGACACTTCCTGTTAGGTCATTGATGTATGCGAGAAAGAGACATGGAGACATTTTGTACGACTTTAATACTCCCCTTTGAGAATCGCCAAAGAAATCGGACCGTAGAAACTTATTAATGCCGGTGTGTGATAAGGGTTTCAATAAACGTATCCCAATTGCTACAATATCTCGTAGATTTGTTTGACACAAACCAAAACAGTTCCTGATTAAAACTTTTCGTCGTTTTGAACTAGATCGGTTGCCTATTTAACTGGATTTCGTCAGATACAGATTGAATCTACTTTTGTTTTAGTTCTAGATATGACAAAATTGGAGACTTTTGCGAAATTAAGGTAAATTGAACGATTTCTGTGGTCGATTATGTCGAAGTTAGCTTTTCTTTTCCGGTTATGTTATTTCCTTCCTTCCACTGCATGTCATTCAGGTTTAAGTTATAAATGCATACGAGTGTTGAGAAAGAACAATGCGACTTAACAGTTACAGCACTAACAGACAGTTTAATGAAGTTATATGTGAGAAATTGAGGTCTAAGTATACGGTGTTTTGTCATAAGTTTTCGCGACATGCATATCCTCAACTGACTCACTTTCTGCTTTCAGAAGTTAAGCAGACATATCCATTAGGATGAGAACCAGTCAGTTTATATTCTGAAAATATGGTCAGCTGTTTCGAGAAGCAATTGCTTTGAATTGTCATTCTTTGCATTAACGAATAGGAGCATTCGTAAACAAATGCATCAGAATGACAGTTTTATCCATTTATTTGATCTTTTTAAAGCATAAAATTTGCTGAAATGCATGTAAACAGGAACGATAGTGTTCGAAATAAATCTGAAATCGAACTTGCCCATAGGGCAATTTTTAGGCGATTTCAACTTGCCCTTCTTTATTTTAATTTGCCCTTTTTTATGTACGTGGAGAAACTCATTAAAACAACATGAAATATACTGGAAACTGGTTAAATTTATTTAAGTTCTTGTAATAAACTTTATCAATTTTATGTCATGTTATGATTACTGATACTGTAACTTCAGTTCATAAGTCATACTATCAGCACAATCATTCACCACCCATTCTTATTGCACAGCACACCTCACTGAATTCCAAGAATGCTCTTTCAGCACACTCTTATCTTTCATTAAAATTCTGTTTATTTTCTCTCACACCACCCTCATTCATTTAAATGTTGTAGTGTTTTCACAGCAACAGTGGCAGATGGGTCCTTTTTTGCATTTTCAATATAGACAAATTTCAAATGTGCTTCAGACTGTTCATGACTTTGAAGGCAGTTCTTCCTGAAAACGGTCAAACCCGTTACAAATGGCCCGGTATCTTCGTATATTGTACAAATTTGCAAGTCATACAGCCTTCCTTAAAGGAACTGTGCTCCAGATGATTAAAAAAAAGAAAGTTTTCTTGTATTATAAATTTCTTGTAATATTTATGACTAATGCTTAAAAAATAACTTACTGACAAAAAATAAGTCAAATAATCACATTATAAATTGATTTTTATCCCTTTCAAAGTGCTATACCGTAACACGACGGTATAACTATATCGTATAAGATTTAAAGTAAATATCTGTAACATCACATGCGGCGATGGTGGTGACAGTAAAAGCGTTGGAAATATTTTGTTAACATGAGGGTCCAGAGTTCAAATCAGGCTGGAGCGAAAAAAATTTTTTTTTATTCTATTTGGACTTTTATAATCAGTTTTGAAGTAAAATATTATGTTGTTATAATCTCATGGCATCTAAATATATAATTTATGAAAAAATTTTTTTTATGTCAAATCTGGAGTACAGCCTCTTTAAATGACAACCAGGTAAATTACTTGAGCCAAGACATAAGGAAAGATCTGTGTCTACTTTCCTTTTGATATTTTGACTTACTTTCGTCTTCATTTGGCAAAGACTTTTTATTTTTAGGCTGGCGGTACATAACCTTTTTGAAAAATTGGGAACGTCGCCAGCATTTTGCTACATTAATCAAGGCAATTATGTAAAACGAAATCTGATTGGATCACTCGATAAATCTAAACCAATGAAAAATCCGTTTTACATTTTTAACGAAATATTTAGCGGAAAGTGCAAAAAGAACGAGAAATAGGTGTAAAGGATACAGAATCGGCGTAAAGAACAGTATTTTTTAAGGTTGCCCGTCAGACAACTTCATTGACATTTTAACTTGCCCTCTATGAGTTGTTACTTGCCAGGGCAATCGGGCAGGCGGCTATTTCGAACACTGGAACTATGTGAGCTCCGATATCAGTAATTACCAGTGAAAAAGTTTGTGGAACTATTAAGTGGACGTCCGCCGGGATATTTTGTGACCATGTCTGCAGCGGGGATCCTCGAAATGCGGTGGATTTGGTTGCGTTTTACGGAATGGGTAGTCCGCGACGACCTTGAGAAAAATAGAGTTCCTCCTGTTGTGTACTGTAATGTATCCTTAAGTGGCAGTTAAACAATGGCCTGAGTCAAGTACACAAAATGTACACTATAGTGCAAAGACCAGATTGTAAACACAGTATCATTCTGTTATAATGTTCATGTTTTTTGTGCTCTTATCATGGCAGCTATACTGATTTTGCTGTAAAGCTGACTGTGAAATTAGAAAAATATGGAAACTGCAATGTGGCAAAATTTTTTAGCTCCACTTTTCGAAGAAAAAAAGTGGAGCTATTGTCATGACCCCCTCGTCGGCGTTGCTTAACCTTTTTGTTGAGGTCCATTTCTCAGAAATTATCAAAGCTATTTACTTCAAATTAGATATACTTGTTCACTATCAAAAGGCGATACCATTTCACAAGGGCAGATAACCCTCAAATTTATTTTTGCAATGTTATGCCCCTTTTTTTGCTCACCTGTCACATAGTGACAGAGTGAGCTTTTCTGATCACCTTTTGTCCGTCGTCCGTCCGTCCACAATTAGTTTGTTAACACTCTAGTGGTCACATTTTTGCCTCAATTGTCATGAAACTTGGTCAGGATGTTTGTCTCATTAATATCTCAGACAAGTTCGAACATGGTTTATCAGGGTTGGAAAACTAGGTCACAGAGCCCAAATATAGAAAAACCTTGTTAACACTCTAGAGGCTACTTTTTCAGTCCAAATATCCTGGAAATTTGTCAGAAAGGTTCTATCAATGATTTCTAGCTTAAGTTCAAATATGGGTCATCTGGGTTCAAAAACTAGATCACGGAGCCCAAAAATAGAAAAATCTTGTTAACACATTGGAGGTTACATTTTCAGCTTAAATAATCTGAAAATTTGACAGAAAGGTTGCTTTGACGATTTCTAGGTCAAGTTCAAATATGGGTCATCTGGGGTCAAAAACTAGGTTACAGAGCCTAAATATTGAAAAACCTTGTTAACACTCTAGAGGTAACATTTTTAGAACAAATAATCTGGAAATTTGTCAGGAAGGTTGCTTCTATGATTTCTAGCTCAAGTTCAAATATGGGTCATCTGGGTTCAAAAACTAGGTCACAGAGCCCAAAAATAGAAAAATCTTGTTAACACTCTCGAGGTTACATTTTCAGCCCAAATAATCTTGAAATTTGTCATAAAGGTTGCCCTAAGGATTTCTAGATGAAGTTCGAATATGGGTCATCTGGGGTCACAAACTAGGTCACAGAGTCCAAATATGGAAAAACCTTATTAACATTCTAAAGGTAACATTTTCAGTCCAAATAACCTGGAAATTTGTCAGAAATGTACTATTGATGATTTTTAGCTCAGTTTTGAATATAGGTTTTCTGGGGTCAGAAACAAGGTCACATGGTCCAAAAATAGAAAAATCTTGTTAACATTCTAGAGGTTACATTTTCAGCCCAAATAATCTGGAAATTTGTCAGAAAGGTTGCTTTGACGATTTCTAGCTCAGGTTGGAGTATGGGTCATCTCGGGTCAAAAACTAGGTCACAGAGCCCAAATATTGAAAAACCTTGTTAACACTCTAGAGGTAACATTTTAATTCCAGATAACCTGGAAATTTGTCAGAAAGCTTAATTCTATGGTTTCTAGCTCAAGTTTGAATATTGGTCATCTGGAGTTGAAAACTAGGTCACAGAGCCCAAATATGGAAATCTTTGTAAACACTCTTGAGGCTACATTTTCAGTCCAAATGTCCTGGAAATTTGTCAGAAAGGTTGTTTTGATGATTTGTAGTTCAAGTTTGGATATGGGTTATCTGGGGTAAAAAACTAGGTCACAGAGCCCAAATATCGAAAAACCTTGTTAACACTCTAGAGGTAACATTTTCAGTACAAATAACCTTGAAATTTGTCAAAGAGATTGTTTCAATAATTTCTATGTCAAGTTTGAATATGGGTTATCTGGGGTCAATTAACCAGGTCCATAGCAACTTTGTTAAAAGCAGTCATTCTCAGGTGAGCGATACAGGGCCATCATGGCCCTCTTGTTTCAACTTAAAATTTCTTGGTTAACCTTTTTGTTAATGTCCATTTCTCAAAAAGTGTCAAAGATATTCTATTCAATCTTGGAATACTTGATCACCAGGAAGAACCCTGCAAATATTTTTGGTACCCATGTCCCTGGGGTCAAAGTTAGCCCGACCCCAGGGATCACTTGATTTTGCTTATACTTATATATAGGGAAAAAACTTCTTAAGCCCAGAAATAAACTTTAACTTACATAGGATGGGTAAGTACTCCCCCTCCCCTTCTGCTTGTGTATGGGATGGCGGACACCCCCCCCCCCCCCAATTTTTTTTTCAATTTTTTTAAAGACATATGTATGAAGTTACTTTACTGCTTCCCCCTTCCCCCCCCCCCCCCCCCCCCCCCCCCCCCCCCCCTCCTCTCAACCCTGCATTGTTTTTGTTTTTTTAAATCTTTTTTCACCTACATTGAAAAAGAACTTCTTAAGCTTTGGAATAAACTTTTAACTTACATGAGATGGTTCAGTACTCAACCCCCCCCCTCCATTTAGATACATAGGTACTTGACTCCCCAATGCATGGGGGCCTCCCTACTTAACTCAGCTATGTTCTGACCCACCCACCCCCAAATTTTTTTTTTTCACTTGGGCCTCTTGTTTGACTTGGCTTATAATTTATTATCCAGCACTGAGAAAAGTGGAGCATGCTGTCTGTGGACAGGTCTTGTTATTTATTCATTTCAACATTGCATGCAGTGCTAGCATTTCCATTTTGGAAGCAACTGTATGCTAGGGCTGTAAAAATTTCTAGATTATTATTAATTGACATCCCAGGTAAAATTACTGACATACTTTGATTTTCAGTGTGAGATAGAACAGAGAAGAGACCATGCCTCCACCACCCCCTCCACCACCGGGGCCACCTCCACCCCCAGCAGCCCCAGCAGCCCCAGTCCCATCAAAAGGTGGAAAGAAAACAGACAGAGGGGCCCTGCTTAGTGATATCCACAAAGGAATGAAATTGAAGAAAGCTGTGACGAATGACAGAAGTGCCCCTACAGTTGGTAAGAAGATTTTTATATGTGACCATCCTAGAGATACATGTATGTCCACAGCTCAAACATTGAACACTGCAGCTAATGTGTTTCTCTCTGAAATTAAACATTTCTGTCATGTAAGACTGTGATGGGTTTTGGAGATCTATATAAAAAGTCACCTGGAGGCTTCAGAAAGTCAAGTTAAAGTACACTTGATTGTTATTTTTTTACTGTTTATGATTTTTTAAGTCATTGTGATAGCATCACAAAGGTCAAATTTATGTTGTGAATTTAGGTGTTCAAGAAACATATACTGTTTACAAAAAGAAAGCTATTCATGTAGTTTTGAGGTTCAGATCTGACAAATGATGAGCAGTTGGGCATTTGGATTTGGCAGAAACTCAGCAAACATTCATTCCATGAAAAAACAGTAGCCAGTGGGATCAACCAATCCATAGCTCATACATATGAAAGAGACCTAAATAATATTCATTCAGTCTTAAGTGATAAAAATTTTCAACAAGGCTGCCTAAAGTGCTAAATAAATGTTGTATTTCATTTTGCTAGCAGACTCATGCTTTAAACTATTTTCTGCCTGTAAGTGCAGGATAGTGTTATTATGATTTACAAGTATTTATTTTTTTCATAATATTTCAATAATTATTATTTGCAGGTGGCAATAAGCCATCTCCCATGGGTATGGGAGGAGGAGGGCCAGGAAAATTCAATACTGTAGCAAGCCGACCAAGCTCAGGGTCTCATGGTGCAATTCCATTTGGAAGAGGGTCTGTTGATGACTGTAAGTAGTTAATACTTGATTAGAATTAGGAAGGCTGTTCTTTAGACATTGTTCAAATTTCATGCTTTTGAAATTTCAAATTAAAAATATCCTTAACTTGTAAGGACAATTTTCATGGCTCAGTCTAATTATATGCTTATTATCATTTTAACTTGATAATATCCTGAACATTTATCAACACATTTGAGATTACTGTTGCTCATGACTTGGCATAATTCATCTTTTCGACATTTCAACTTGAATTTTCTTTGACATGTTAGGAATAAGTTTGATACACTTAAAACAGTCAAGCTATGAATATTCATAGGGCACACAGGATATTTCAGTATATTTTGCTGGAAACCAAAGATGCAATGCTATGAAAGATAGGGGTAGGGGAGTAAAAGACATCATCCATTGCTGATTCAAGGAATTAGGCATAAACTGTATTTTAAATTCACTTTTCAGAGGCTTTGAAAATTTAGTATACAAATGAAGTATACATGCTTCCAATCACAGTAACATATTATATGTATCTGGGTGTTTCTTAGCTACCAGTGGTACTCATCTTAACAAAGAACCATCAGTCAGTGCTTAAATTATTGTAAATGCAAGTTCAGTTGATGCTTTTTCTAATAAAACATTAAGTGACATTAAAGCAACTACAATAAAGTATCGGAAATTCAGTTAAAGTGATAATATTCTAGTTTTTAGTATTATCCCATTCTTTTTACCTTAAACAACAGAATATGAAAAGAAACCATTAGAAAAGTGTCACCTGTAAATCTTTGAGGCATTTAACAGACTTGGTAACTTGCGTGATTTGTATCTTCAATAACAGCCACGAGCATCCTGTAATTAATTGTGATAAAATACAAGTGTATGTACATACATTGTACATGTATGATAGACTATCATTTGATTAGCAACAGGCCATGTGTAGAATGTGTTATGCTGGTCTCGTATTGAAAAATCAATCAATTCTTGTTGTAGTACTGGTGTGAGATTTTATGTTGCTGAATAGTTACATTTCTATGTTTACATTTACAGATATGCATTGAAATTATAATTATTTATTTACAAAATATACTAACAGTAAAAGTAAAAGGCACTTTTAGAGCTGCAAATCTACTGTCTTTCAGATCTATAAACATGCATTAGTAGTAACAGTACTAAATAAGTACTAGGTTTTAGTCAGGTAACTAATTGTTAGACTGTTTATGTCTTTAAAATTAGAAGGACCTTAATTCTAAGTAAGGAAGTTCTCCAGATGTTTTCACTGATTCATGGTAACATGATGAAGATTGCATTAGATGGTGTCCAAAAATTTACAAGTTGGGACTAATCATAGGCAGTTATTGAAAGGGAAAAACAGAGTTATCAAGGATTCAACAAATGAAGGATCTTAACTATGGTAGAATCGAATGAAATGGCCTTAACTATGGTAGAATCAATCAAACAAAGACCTTTACAATCAGAGTAGAACCAAACAAATCAAGGACCTTTATGATGGTAGAACCAAACAAATCAAGGACCTTAACGATAGAAGAACAAAACAAATCAACCAATCAAGGGCCTGAACTATGGTAGAAACAAACAAATCAAGGACCTTAACTATGATAGAACCAAACAAATCACGTACCTTTAAATTTGGTAGAACCAAACAAATCAAGTACCTTTTCTGTGGTAAAACCAAACAAATCAAGTACCATTTCTGTGGAAGAACCAAACAAATCAAGTACATTTAACTATGGTAAAACTAAACAAATCAAGGACCTTTATTATGGTAGAACCAAACTAATCTCACAGACTATAACTGTGGTAAAACCAGACAAAACAAGGACCTTTACTTTGGTAGAATCTAACTAATCAAGGATCTTACTATTGTAAAACCAGACAAAACAAGGACCTTTGCTATGGTAGAACCAAACAAATCAAGGACCTTTATTGTGGTAGATCCAAACAATTCAAGGACCCTGAATGTGGTAGATCCAAACAAATCAAGGACCTTCATTGTGGTAGAACCAAAAAAAACAAGGACCTTTATTGTGGTAGATCCAAACAAATCAAGGACCTTTATTGTGGTAGATCCAAACAAATCAAGGACCTTTATTGTGGTAGAACCAAACAAATCAAGGACCTTTATTGTAGTAGATCCAAACAAATCAAGGACGTTTATTGTGGTAGATCCAAACAAATTAAGGACCTTTATTGTGGTAGATCCAAACAAAGCAAGGACCTTTAATGTTGTAGATCCAAACAACTCAAGGACCTTTATTGTGGTAGAACCAGACAAAGCAAGGACCTTTATTGTGGTAGATCCAATCAAATCAAGGACTTTAATGTGGTAGAATCCAACACATCAAAGACCTTCACAGTGATAGAACCAAACAAATCAAAGGTCTTAAATGTCGTAGAATCAAACAAATCAAGCACCTTTATTGTGGTAGAATCAAACAAATCAAAGACCTTGACTATCATAGAAATGAACAAATTAAGGACATTTGCAATAGTAGAATCAAACAAAATAAAGACCTTTATTATGGTAGACTATAACAAATTAAGAATCTTTACCATGGTACAGATGAACAAATCAAGGACCATAACTCTGGTAGAACAAAACAAATCAGAGACCTTTACTATGAAAGAACTTTACAATTCAAGGACCTTTACTATGTTAGAACCTAACAAATCAAGGACCTTTACTATGGTAGAATAAAATAAATCAAGGACCTTTACTATGGTAGAATAAAACAAATCAAGGACCTTTACTATGGTAGAATAAAACAAATCAAGGACCTTTTCTGTGGTAAAACCAAACAAATCAAGGACCTTTAACTATGGTAGAACCAAACAATTCAAGGACCTTTAACTATGGTAAAACTAAACAAATCAAGGACCTTTATTATGGTAGAACGAAACTAATCTCACAGACTATAGCTGTGGTAAAACCAGACAAAACAAGGACCTTTACTTTGGTAGAATCTAACAAATCAAGGATCTTACTATTGTAAAACCAGACAAAACAAGGACCTTTGCTATGGTAGAACCAAACAAATCAAGGACCTTTATTGTGGTAGATCCAAAAAAATCAAGGACCTTTAATGTGGTAGATCCAAACAAATCAAGGAATTTATTGTTGTAGAACCAAACAAATCAAGGACCTTTATTGTGGTAGATCCAAACAAATCAAGGACCTTTATTGTGGTAGATCCAAAGAAGTCTAGGACCTTTGTTGTGGTAGAACCAAACAAATCATGGACCTTTATTGTGGTAGATCCAAACAAATCAAGGACCTTTAATGTGGTAGAATCAGACAAATCAAGGACTTTTTAATGTGGTAGAATCAAACACATCAAAGACCTTCATGGTTATAGAACCAAACAAATTAAGGGCCTTTAATGTCATAGAATCAAACAAATCAAGCACCTTTATTGTGGTAGAATCAAACAAATCAATGACATTGACTATGATAGAACTTTGAAATAGTAGAATTAAACAAATTAAAGGCCTTTATTATGGTAGAATTTAACAAATCAAGAATCTTTACCATGGTACAAATGAACAAATCAAGGACCATAACTCTGGTAGAACAAAACAAATCAAGGACCTTTACTATGGTAGAATAAAACAAATCAAGGACCATTTCTGTGGTAGAACCAAACAAATCAAGGACCTTTACTTTGGTAGAACAAAACAAATCAAGGACCTTTACTATGGTAGAATAAAACAAATCAAGGACCTTTTCTGTGGTAAAACCAAACAAATCAAGGACCATTTCTATGGTAGAACCAAACAAATCAAGTACCATTTCTGTGGTAGAACCAAACAAATATGGTACTTTTTCTGTGGAAGAACCAAACAAATCATGGACATTTACTGTGGTAGAGCCAAACAAATCAAGGACCTTTACTGTTATAGAACCAGACAAATCAAAGATTTTTACTTTGGTAAAACTATACAAATCCAGGACCTTTATTATAGTAGAACCAAACAAATCAAGGACATTTACTATGCTTAGATGTATTTTAAAATTGTCTTATCTGTTAGTCAAAGTCTGCAGTACATTATGAATATGTTGATGCACTGAATATACAAAGCCATGGAACATGAATATTTATATTATAAATGAAAATGTAATTTTCAGGTAACAGTTCAAATCATATCATAAAACCTCAAAGGAAACCCAGTCGAGGGAGGCCCACAGTGCCTGCCCCACCCCGTCCAACACATGGTATACATATTGTAGTGCTGTATTGATATATTTTGGTTACTGAATGTTGTTTCATGTTGCATTCTATTTCAGTTTTACTTTTGCTTATCTTATTGTTAAGCTGTGATATGTTTTAGTATAGTAAAACTGTACATTATTCCATAGCAGTTCAATGGTCAGGTATTGAAGGTCACAGACCAGTAAGCCATTTAAAATACCAACTTGACATAGGTGAAGAGTTCAAGTCTCTCCATTATCATCGTCAGTATGAGGAAGATATATCTGTGTGGAAGATAGCTGTGAGTGTAAAAAAATAACTGTATGTGGAAGATAACTGTTAGTGTGAGGAAGAAAGCTGTGTGTGGAAGATAACTGTGAGTGTGTGGGCGATAACTGTGAGTTGAAGATAACTGTGTGTGTGTAAGAGATAACTGTGTGAGGTAGATAACTGTGAGTAAGTGAGTGTGTAGATGATAATATCAGATAAATGTGAGTGTGTAGAAGATAACTTTGAGTGTGTAGAAGATAACTGGGTAAGGTAGATAATTGTGAGTGAGTGAATGAGTGAGTGAGTGTAAGGAAGATAACTGTGAGTAAGTGTGGAAAAGATAATTGTGAGTGAGTGCAAGAAAAGTAACTGTGAGTGAAAGTGAGGAAGATAACTGAGTGAGTGCGAGGAAGATAACTGTGAGTGAGTGTGAGGAATGTAACTAAGTGAGTTTGTGGAAGATAACTGTGAGTGTATGTGTGGAAGATAACTGTGAGTGAGTGTGAGGAATATAACTGAGTGAGTTTGTGGAAGATAACTGTTAGTGTATGTGTGGAAAATAACTGAGTGTGTGGAAGATAATTTTGAGTGTGTGGAAGATTACTGTGAGTGTGTGGAAGATAGCTGTGAATGTATGGAAGATAAATGTGAGTGTATGGAAGATAACTGTGAGTGAAAGTGTGGTAAATAACTGTGAGTGTGTGGAGGATAACTGTGCAAGAAAAATAGCTGTGAGAGTGTGAGGAAGATAACTGAATGCAAGGAAGATAACTGTTTGTGAAAGATAGCTGTGAGTGTGAGGAAGATAACTGTTTGTGATAGACAACTGTGAGTGTAAGGAAGATAACTGTTAGTTTGTGGAAGATAATTGTTAGTGTGAAGAAGATAACTATGTGAAGAAGATAACTGTTAGTGTGTAGAAGGTAAATGTTAGTGTGAAGAAGATAACTGTTAGTATGAAGAAGATAACTGTTAGTGTGTGTGGAAGATAACTGTTAGTGTGTAGAAGGTAAATGTTAGTGTAAGGAAGATAACTGTTAGTGTGTAGAAGGTAAATGTTAGTGTGAAGAAGATAACTGTTAGTATGAAGAAGATAACTGTTAGTGTGTGTGGAAGATAACTGTTAGTGTGAAGAAGATAACTGTTATTGTGAAGAAAATACATGTTAGTGTGTGGAAGATAACTGTTAGTGTATGGAAGATAACTGTGTGAAGAAAATAACTGTTAGTGTGTGGAAGATAACTGTTAGTATGAAGAAGATAACTGTTAGTGTGTTGAAGATAACTGTTAGTGTATGGAAGATAACTGTGAACAAAATAACTGTTAGAGTGGAAGAAACCTGTTAGTATGAAGAAGATAACTGTTAGTGTGTTGAAGATAACTGTTAGTGTATGGAAGATAACTGTGTGAAGAAAATATCTGTTAGTGTGTGGAAGATAACTGTTAGTATGAAGAAGATAACTGTTAGTGTGTTGAAGATAACTGTTAGTGTAACAAGATAACTGTAAGTGTGTGGAAGATAACTGTGTGAAGAAGATAACTGTAAGTGTAAAGAAGATAACTGTTAGTGTGGGGAAGATAACTGTTTCTTTGTGGAAGATAACTGTGTGAAGAAGATAACTGTTACTTTGTGGAAGATAACTGTTACTTTGTGGAAGATAACTGTGTGAGGAAGATAACTGTTACTTTGTGGAAGATAACTGTTAGTGTGGGGTAGATAACTGTTAGTTTGTGGATGATAACAGTAAGTGTGTGGAAGATAACTGTTTGAAGTAGATAACTGTTAGTGTGGGGAAGAAGGCTGTGCTTTAGGAGACAGTATGGATCTGAACTACAATTTTTTAGCTTCTGTGTGTATGATTTTATAATCTTCACTCTGGTGCTGCAAATGACAAAAGGAATTTAATACCCTTGATGGACCTTGCACCGCGGTATCAAGATTAAATGCAAAAATACACAAACAAAAACAAGGAAATACAAAACCACTTACTTGGTAGTTGAAGTGAATTTAATCCTCCGTTATATCCGATTTTCTAAACTATCTGGCATAACACTTGTTTAGCAGCCATCTTGAAAGTAGTCCCTTGAACCGCGGGCTATGATGCCACTACATAAGATCAATTTTAACTAGGCCAAGACAAATATTAATGAACAGGTGTTTGTGTCCAGCAACAAGGAAATTGTCTAAAACTGTAAACTTTGAAATTTTTGAAAAAAACAATCCAATTTCATTATTTCAAACAGTTAAGTAAGGTAAAATCAGGTGACTCATTACTCCTCTGCATCCTTACAGTGGGGACATAAAAACTTGTAACCCTGCCTAATTTCTCTGGTAGGTGTACAATATATCAAGTGTGTCCAGTGCTTGCAGTGAAGACTATCACATTGGGCACATCTCACAAAGGTAAGTGACACACAGTTGGAAAGTTCTTTAGGCTGGAAAAGACCACAATGATAACATTTCTCTTCCTCACTGTCACTTCCATCAGTACTCTTGGCAGAACTGTCCAATGCCAAGTTGATGTGTGACGGACCAGGCTCTGGACTTGACAGCAGCGATGAATCCACCATAGGAGGATTTTCATTGATTTTCACCGGCTTCTTTGGTTTCTTAGTCACCCTGTTTTGTTCCTTTTCATGTTGTTCAATTGACCTGATAATTGGGTCACTGGTTAGTTCTTCTAGCTCTGTTGACACAGTCTTTAGTTTCTGCTCAGATTTCTGGAAGATGTCATTCATTTCAGTTTCATTTTCAACCAAGACACCACCCTCCACAGTTGACTGGGTGTCATCGCTGTCCGATTCTCTATCTGAAAATACTTCTGCCGGAAGCATTGCCTGTTTTGGTATGGCATTTCTGTCAGCAGGGTAGATGCCGGTTTTCTTGAATGCAACCTGAGGGTTTTCAGAACATAGTGCCTTGGAGTACACTTTACTTGCAATTTCGCAAAGGTTGTACTTGGTAATTGCAGCTGATGTTCGGCGAATGCCCTTGTGGCACTGGGCATAGTACATTCTTTGAAAGGGACCATAACATGCCACATCTAGTGGTTGAAGCAGGCGGCTAGTGTGAGCAGGCAAAATAAAGAGCACTATGTTGTTACTCTCAGCCCAGTCAGCTATGTCCAATGCTATGTGTGATTGATGACCATCGAGTAGTAGTAAAATCTTGTTGGTTCTTTCAGGAACAAAATTCAGGAAGTGTTCTGTCAAGTACTGGCGGAATACTTCATTATTAGACCAACCGGTCTCTGATACTGTACCACTGGCCCCTGGTGATGCCCCTTTCAACAAATCGGCATTCATTTTTTGTCCGGAAAGATAAAATATGGTGGAATTGCCATTCCGCTTGCACTTCCAGCTCCAATGATGGTCACAGTCTTGCCCTTACCAGAGGTGACAGACTGTGCACAATAATTTGCACTGGCAACAATGGAGGGAGGTTTGTGCTCAACAGATATCCCTTTCTCATCAATATTATATATCAGGTGAGGCTTATCTGAAAGGCCATGTTGACTGCATGATGCACTGTTCGAGGTTATTGAAATAAGACATCACAACACTTTCTTTCGTCATTTTGCTTGAACATGTTACAGTGCCCTAGGTTTAAGGACTTTCATTTCAGGCCATCGCTTGAAGAACCTTTTAATCTACTTAATGGAAAGTGGTTTACTTTTAGGGCGTTTGCCAACCTGGTAAGCATAGTCTGATGCTATATCTAAGCATTCCTGTAGTGTATAACCATAACCAAAGTCTGCCATAATCTTGAGATGGTTAACAATTTTAACCTCTTCAGATTGTTCAAATAAGGGGACCTTCCCCATTACCACAGTCTCGGGGTCCACCTTTCCCAGCACCCTGTCCCAGAGTGTATTTTCAGGGACCATAAATATTTTAGAGGCCCTGAGAACAGGCATTCCTTCTTCTTTAACACTTTTGTAGGCATTGATGAGAGATGATGGTGAGTAAGACCTGTTTTTCCTTCTGATTGATGTGGGATGTGGCTAAAAATTAGAAAAAACAAAATAAAAATCACACAAAGTATATGATACATGAAACTATGAAAAAAATAATTTGGCCTAATAATTTCATCTATGAAATCACGTGACTTTCATTCATAACTAAAGAAAGCGGGGTTTGCAATAACTTTACATGGGCCATTTGTGTTGTTTCCATGGAAATTAATAAAGGATTAGTATAATTTAACAAAATCATGTAAGTCATAATGTAATTTGAAATATTTACCTGTTTATAGCGCATTTTTACAAGTAGTTTTCATAGTAAGCGTGACGTCACAATCACGAGCGTGCGATAAAATCTTGCGAGGTTACAGTATACAAATATGTCCGCGGTGCAAGGTTAGTCGCGGTTTTGGGTACTTAGACTATATAGTCTACCGTGTTTGGTAGAGTAAGAAGTAAGTTAAGCTTGGTTATTTAATAGTAATTGTTTGTTAGGTGAATAGTGCTTTGTCTTTTTTTAAGGCAAACTTAGATGTTTAAGCTTTGTTTTTCAAAGGCACTACAGAAGCATGAAAATCTGACTGTCTAGTGCATGAATTGAAGCTTTTTTCAAAGATATCAGTACACTGGAGACATTTACATAAAATTCATTGAATATGATTGAAAAAAATTAGGGATGGGAAAGAATACAGAAATCAATATTGGAATATTTGGTTTGCCATTTTCAAATATATGTGACCAATGGTTCAGCGGCCGATCTGGTCTCTTACAGTTGTTTTGGGAAATGTAACTAAAGTGGCTGACCTAGCCACTGACCACTGATCGGTCACTTAGCTCACAAGGGTCTGTGCCCTGTTTGTGTTGTATTAATAACAACAAACTCCATGGTTATAGTTCTCAATAAATTCTTCTTTATTCCAGGTAGGACACAAATAGTTCTTTTTAATTTCATGCAGTATATCATCCAATTTTTGAAAAGTTTATTTCAAGATAGCCACATCAAAGACAAGCACCAATGTAGTTGTAAATACTTTTGTAAGTATATTCAATTTAAGATGTTACTAGTTCAAAATTCCAATGAACTGAAGTAATTAAAAATCCTAAGACCTAAATTTCTTCCTGGAACAATAGGGTAACAATTTTAACCAGTGAAACTTTCAAGGTAACTTATGAATTCAACCAATAAAAATCTTTGTAACAAAAAGGTGAAACCTGTTACTTCACATGAAGAAGCTTATAGTGACATAATTGAGTTCTCAGTCAGTGTAGGAAGCCAATATCTTTTGATAACAATAGTCCATATGTAAAGTGCGAAAAGCAAAATCTGTTCTTCAAGCTTACTGTCTGTTAAATATACATGTGTAGGTACAGTTTTCATTCAGCTTTATGTGAGAGTGGAAACTGTTGTGTATCTTCAAGAAATGCACAAGAATCTGATGTTTTATCAGAGAATTCACCAAGATAGGAATAAAGGCACTGCCACTCTACAACAGTTGTTTCCTTTAGGGTATAGAGTGGCAGTGCCTTCATTCCCATCTCAGTGAATTCTCAGATAAAATATTGGATTCTTGTGAACAGAGTCAAAAGCATGATGGGTTATAAACTTTGAAACTTTTAATGTGTACATTTTTGTAAAACTTGACATTAATCCTGGAACACTGTGAGATAAACAACTTTTAAAATTTTTAACATAAAACAGGCACCAATTAAAATGAACAAAAGATAAAAATGTATCACTTTTACACCTGTTGCAAACTTTTAATCTGTAACGATGGCCCCTGCTTATCATGTATTTCAATTTTCTCGTTAATTGAACAGATGTTTGACATGCGATAAAAAACACAACAATTATTCTGCATAGTTGGCATACTTAGATGATCAAAATCATCAATACTTAATTTGGAAAAAAAATAATAACACTTATTAACGAATATTAGAATCAGTCAATTTTTGAATATTCGAATATTTATTCCCATCCCTAAAAAAAATTACAAAAATCGCAAAGTGAAAGTAAATATATTTACTTCCAGGAAATCCGTGGTGATATCATAATAATACGCAACTGTGAAAATCTTTTAGTTTAAACCTTTATACTACCTGTATACTGAACCTTTAATCATTTTCCTTTCATCTGTTGTGAAAAAAATAAACATAGTTAATAAGTAAATAAAGCAAAGAGCTGTATTGCAATGTGATCGCTATATTTAGTCCTCCAATATTTTCATGAGTTACAATGAAATGACTGTTCTAAATGAGGAAATGTGCATATTTTTATAATAATATTTGGTATGTATGTTTTGCTCAGTTCATCCCTGTTTGCATGTCACAGCTAAGATTTGAAGGTTATTGTAATAGTTTGATACCTGAATGATCATCTTTAAGTTTGCACAAACATGCCACTGAAGCACCAAAGTGCATGCTTTTTGTACCTTTCATGAGCCAACCTACCCAGTTACATTGTTCACAAAAACAAATGTATTGAACACTTATGACAGGCTAACAAATTTCAAGATGACCAAACAGCTGCTTTTCATGCCCCCGTGCTCTCTAATTACATTGTTTATTATGCGTACATGACACATTAACAAGTGCTGATACAAAAACTGCACAGTTTATATGAGATTTTTCTTTTTCATGGTGGGTGAAAAATTCAATTTTTATGCCTCCCTTTGAAAATATTATTGCTTTGCTGCTGTCTGTCAATCTGTCTAGATTGCACATACCGAAATGAAATTTAGTATTCAGATTAATCATAAGAATATTTAGGTCAAGTTATGTTTTGGGTACGATCGAGCAATTTTTGACAGAGTTATGCCCCTTGGACTTAGAAAAATTCCAATTATTTGCAGTTTCCGTTAATTTTCTTTGCAGAGGTTGCACATACTGAAATAAAATTTGGTATACAGTTTTATCATAACAATATCTAGGTCTAGTTTAAACTTAGAGACGTCATACTGGAAAGGTTGATACATCTCAGATAGTACCTGTAGATAACCCCTATTCAGATCATTCAAAAGGTAAATTTCATTTCCATGTACACTGCCCATAATGTATACTGCCGGCAGGGTGTGGGGCAGGGGGGTAGGCATTACTGTTTCACAAACATCTCTTGTTTATTTTTACCTTTTTTTTTTTTGGGAGGAACCCTTAAGCGTTATACTGAGTTCACCCCTATAACAGAGTTCAATTTAATGAGGTTCCAGTGAACTTATGATTTGAAATCTTGAAGGTTTTAATTTGCAAGAAAAGTTCAGGCTCTGTGTTAGTCACATTAGATTAGGTTATAAAACTTGAACTGACTCTTAATCAAAGTTATCTTCTTTAATTTTCTTAATGATAATTTCCAGATTTTAAAAGTACTTCATTTAATCAGATTTTTATTTCAGTTTGTGGTGAAACAAATACAACAAGCCACCGCAAGGGGGGGGGGCATGCTCGACTTTTTCTTATTTCCAAAGGTAAACACATCAGAGGAAGTATATTGTGGTGAAGAGTTTTCAAAGGCAACATCATTTAACCTTTGAAAACCCTTCACCACAATATGCTTCCTGTGATGTGTTTGCCCCACTTGAGAAGGCTCTTTTTCTTTTATTCATGCAAGAAAAAACTGCATGAAAATCATTTTATCTTACCTGTGGAAAAAAAGGTCTGTAGATGACCCCTATGTTGAATTTAAAAACTTAAAGCTTTGACAAAGTACAGATTGGTTTATGTAGTCTTCCTCAGGTAAACGCATCTACTTCCTATGCTCGCAAAAAATGATACAAGTTAAAGATAAATGAAACAATGATCAGATCGATGCAAAAGGTGCTTGTGCTTTGGCTGACACCAGCAATTTCACAGACAGGTAACCTCCAAACTATAATTCTTTTTAGTAATTTATGTTTTATTGAATTTGTGCCTACACCAACCTTCTTACATGTGTTTGTTAATATTCCTTTCTCCTTTCACACTTCTTCTTTCACACTTTCCTATACTATCTGGCCTTTCAGTGAAAAACATGTTCATGTCCTAAGTATGGCTTTGGGGGCATATGTCTGTTCACAACGACAAGTCTTGTTTATACTTTATATATGAATTGTTAATTAATTTCTACATTTTATGCACCCAAAGGGAGGCATATAGAAATCGTACTGTCTGTCTGGCCGGCCAGCCGTCCATCCGTCCTGTAAAATCTTGTTCTCGCTTCATCTCTAAAACTGCTGGAGGGATTTCATTGAAACTTAAGAGGAGTGTTTGTCACCAAGTCTAGTTGTGCATATCTTCAGGAGATTCTGCTCAATTTATTTTTGGCAGACTTATGGGCACTTAGTCATTTTTTACTCTAAAATCTTGGCCCTGCTTCATCTCCAAAACCGCTTGAGGGATTTCATTAAAACTTAACAGGAGTGTTTGCCACCAAGCATAGTTGTGCATATCGTCAGGAGATTCCGCTCGATTTATTTTTGGCAGAGATATTGGCACTTAGTCATTTTTTTAGTCTGACTTCTATATTAAAGCCTTGTCCACACTTCATCTTCAAAACCACATCTCCAAAACCCCTTGGAGAATTTCATTGAAACTTTACAGGAATGTTTGTCACTAAGCCTTGTTATGCATTTCATCAGGAGTTTCTGCTCAGATTATTTTTGGCAGAGTTATGGGCACTCAGTCATTTTTAGCTCGACTTTTTTTTTTAAAAAAATCGAGTTATTGTCATAGTCATGGTGTCGTTGCCGTTGCCGTTCCCGTCCGAAAACTTTAACATTGATCATAATTTTTTTATTCCTTGATGGATTATCTTCATACTTGGACACAACAACCCTTTGGACAAGACCTTCAAGATGACCAGACTAAACTTGACCTTGACTCTTAAATGACCTTCATATTCAAGGTCAAAATATTGAATTTTGCTAAAATTGGCCATAACTTTATTATTAGTAGGTGGTTTCTCTTAATTTTTGGACACAACAACCCTTTGGACAAGACCTTCAAGATGACCAGACTAAACTTGACCTTGACTCATAAATGACCTTCATATTCAAGGTCAAAATACTGAATTTTGCTAAAATTGGCCATAACTTTATTATTAATAGGTGGATTCTCTTTATGTTTGGAGACAACAACCCTTTGGTCAAGACCTTCAAGCTGACCAGACTAAACTTGACCTTGACTCATAAATGACCTTCACCTTCAAGGTCAAATTATTGAATTTTGCTAAAATTGACTATAACATTTGTATTTATGGTTGGATTTGATTTATACTTGGACAGAACAACACTTATGACAAAACCGACATGTTGAATAACTCAGATTTGACCATGACCTTAAAATTACCTTGACCTTCAAGGTCAGATGATTGAATTTTGCTTAAATTGTCATAACTTTCTCATTTTTTTATAGATTTAATTCAAACTTGGACTAAACAACAGTTGTGACAAATCCGACATTATGATTATTTCAAGTTTGACCTTGACCTTTAAATGACCTTGACGGTCAAGGTCAAATCATTGAATTTTGTTAAAACTGGCCATAATTATGTAATTTATGGTTGGATTTGAATCAGACTTAGACAAAACAACACTTTTTCGTTTCGATTTCAAAAATGTCATCGCATGACCTATATTTTTGACCTACTAACCTTCTTTCTGGTTTTGAGCTACAGCAATGAAATTTGGACTGTGTGCACAGTTTTTTAGTTCAATTTCAAAAAACGTCATAGCATGACCTATATTTTTTACCTACTGACCTACTTTCTGGTTTTGAGCTACAGCAATGAAATTTGGGCTGTGTGCATAGTTTTTTATTTCGATTCCAAAAATGTCATGGCATGACCTATATTTTTTACCTACTGACCTACTTTTTGTTTTTGGAGCTATGGCAATGAAATTTGGACCTTGTATACAGTTTTTTCTTTCGATTTCAAAAAACGTCATAGCATGACCTATTTTTTGACCTACTGACTTACTTTTTTTCTTTTTTAGCTACAGCAATGAAATATGGACTGTGTGCACAGTTTTTCGTTTCAATTTCAGAAATGTCATAGCATGACCTATATTTTTGACCTTCTGACCTACTTTTTGTTTTTGGAGCTGTGGCAATGAAATTTGGACCGTGTGCACAGTTTTTCGTTTCGAATTCAAAAACGTCATGGCATGACCTATATTTTTGACCTACTGACCTACTTTTTTTTCTGATCGGTCTTTGTCCGTCGTCCGTCAGTCAGTCCGTCCGTCCGTCCGTCGTCAACTTTTCATTCAAACGACATCTCCTCTGAAACCAATGGGGCAAATTTAATGAAACTTGCCTGGGATGTTACTTGCATGAAGCTCTACCAAGATTGTTCAAATGGTTCTGGTCCATTGCATTTCTGGTTCACTGGAGCTAAAAATAGATTTTATAAGTTAGATCTTTAAAAATCTTCTTCTCCGTAACCACAAGGCCTGGAGCTTTGATATTTGGTATGAAGCATCATCTAGTGGACCTCTACCAAGTTTGTTCAAATTATGTCCCTGGGGACAAAACTGACCCCACCCCAGGGGTCAGTTGATTTTACATAGAGTTATATAGGGAAAACTTGAAAATCTTCTTGTCAGAAACCACAAGGCCTAGAGTTAAGATATTTGGTATGTAGCATTGTCTAGTGGACCTCTACCAAGTTTGTTCAAATCATGGCCTCTTGGTCAAAAATGGCCCCGCCCCGGCGGTCACTTGTTTTACATAGAGTTATATAGGAAAATCTTAAGAAAATCTTCTTGTCAGAAACCGCAAGTTATAGAGCTTAGATATTTGGTGTGTAGCATTGTCTAGTGGACCTCTACCAAGTTTGTTCAAATCCTGTCCTCTGGGTCAAAAATGGCCCTGCCCCAGGGGCCACTAGTTTTACATAGAGTTATATAAGAAAATCTTAAAAAATCTTCTTGTCAGAAACCGTAAGTTACAGAGCTTAGATATTTGGTGTGTAGTGGACCTCTACCAAGTTTGTTAGAAAAATGTCCCTGGGGTCACTATTGGCCCCGCCCGAGGGGTCACAAGTTTTAAATAACAATATAGAAGAAAATCTTTAAAAATCTTCTTGTCTAACACCACAAGACCTAGAATTTTAAAATTTGGCATGAAGCAAGCTTTATCAAGCTTTTTCAAATTATTGGATTAGGTTAAAGGTCACGGAGGCTAAAAGTAGATTTATCTACTGTACCTACTGTACCTACTGTACATAGAGCCTTCATTTATAGACCAATATCTTTGATATTCAGTATAGAGGTTCCTTGCATGGACCTCTACCCATGGGTAGGGTTTGAGGTCACTGGGTCAAGGTCAAGGTCACCATAGCTTATAATAGATATTTCTACTTTCTGTCATAGAGCCTTTATTTATTGACTGATATTTTACATATTTGGTTTGAAGGCACTTACATATTTTCAATTAAAAAATGAAATACTGCTTAACAGCAAACCTACAGCCAAAGTACTCAGGTGAGCGATCCAGGGCCATCATGGCCCTCTTGTTTGTTTTTTAGCTACAGCAATGAAATTGGGGCCGAGTGCACAGTTTCTCATTTCAAATTCAAAAATGTCATGGCATGACCTATATTTTTGACCTACTGACCTACTTTTTGTTTTTGGAGCTATGGCAATGAAATTTGGACCATATACACAGTTTTTTGTTCCAATTTCAAAAATGTCATAGCATGACCTATATTTTTGACCCACTGACCTACTTTTTTGTTTTTTAACTACAATGAAATTTGGACCATGTGCACAGTTTTTCTTTCCGATTTCAAAAATGTCATCGCATGACCTATTTTTTGACCTTCTGACCTACTTTTGTTTTTGGAGCTATGGCAATGAAATTGCATTGGTCCATTTCTGTGAAATGCATCATTACATTCATATAAATTTCTTTCATCTTTGAACCCAGGTTAGTACTTTAGGGCCATTGGCCCTCTTGTTTATTAATACTTGGACAAAACAAGGCTTATGACAAAACCTACTTGTTGAATTATTCAAGTATGACCTTAACCTTTAAATGACCTTTACAGTCAAATTTCTAATTATTGCATTTTGCTAAAATAGCCAAACTTCTGGTTTTATGGACGGATTTAATCTATACAGGGACAAAACAACACTGAGAATAAAAGAAACGTGTTAAACAATTCAAGCATTTGCTTGACCTTTAAATGACCTTTACATTACTTAACTTGGCTATATCTTTGTTGTTAATGGATGTAGTGTCTTCATGCTTGGACATAACCACTTTTTAGACAATACCTCCAGAGAAGGTTAAACTGAACTTGACCTAGACCTTTAAGGTCAAATTTCTGAATGTTGCTAAAATTGGCCATAACTTTGTTATGTATAATTATATTTCCAAATGATGTTTCATTTGAAATCCCTTCACCACAATTTGCTTCCTCTGATGTGTTTGCCTTTAGAAAAAAGTCAAGTGTGGCCCCCGCTTGCGGTGGCTCTTGTTTACTCTCACTTCTATATTAAAATCTTGTCCACGCTTCATCTCCAAAACCACTGGAGGATTTTTGAAACTACACAGGAATGTTTGTCACCAAATCTAGCTGTGCATATCGTCAGGAGTTTCTGGTTGGATTATTTATGGCAGTGTTATGGGCCCTTAGTCATTTTTATGCTCCCCGAAGGGCGAGCATATAGTTGCGGCTTTGTCCGTCTGTCCGTCCGTCCGTCCATCATAATTTTGTCCGGAGCATAACTTGAAAACCCCTAGATATAATTTGTTTAAACTGCACACAGTGGTAGAGGGCATTGACGCGGAGTGCAGTGCCAAAGAACCATAACTCTATTTTGCCCCATTTTTGAATTATCTCCCATTTTAGAAAAATCTTTTCCGGAGCATATCCTGAAAACCCTTGGACATAATTTGTTTAAACTGCACACAGTGGTAGAGGGCATTGACGCGGAGTGCAGTGCCAAAGAACCATAACTCTATTTTGGCCGGTTTTTGAATTATCTCCCATTTTGGAAAAATCTTGTCCGGAGCATAACCTGAAAACCCTTGGACATAATTTGTTTAAACTGCACACAGTGGTAGAGGGCATTGACGCGGAGTGCAGTGCCAAAGAACCATAACTCTGTTTTGCCCCATTTTTGAATTATCTCACATTTTAGAAAAATCTCATCTGGAGCATATCCTGAAAACCCTTGGACATAATTTGTTTAAACTGCACACAGTGGTAGAGGGCATTGAAGCGGAGTGCAGTGCCAAAGAACCATAACTCTATTTTGCCCCGTTTTTGAATTACTCCCCTTTTAGAAAAATCTTGTCCAGAGCATAACTCGAAAACCGTTGGACATATTTGTTTAAACTGCACATAGTGGTAGAGGACATTGACGCGGAGTGCAGTGCCAAAGAACCATAACTCTATTTTCCTCCGTTTTTGAATTATCTCCCCTTTAAGAAAATTCTTGTCCAGAGCATTACCTGAAAACCCTTGGACATAATTTGTTTAAACTGCAAACAGTGGTAGAGGGCATTGAGGCGGAGTGCAATGCCAAAGAACCATAACTCTATTTGCCCCGTTTTTGAATTATCTCCCTTTTTAGAAAAATCTTGTCCGGAGCGTAACCTGAAAACCCTTGGAGATAATTATGCTCCCAAAAGGGCGAGCATATAGTTGCCGCTTTGTCTGTCCTTCCGTCTCATCCGTCCATTCATTCGTCTATTCGTCTGCATAATTTTGTCCGGAGCATATCACAAAAACTATAAGGAATATCAAGACCAAACTTCATAGGTAGTTAGATCTCATTAAGGAGCAGTGCAATGCATAAGAACCATAACTCTTGCTTTATTAATTTTTGAGTTATTGCCCGTCGAAATTTCTCATACTCATTTTTTGTTCAGGGCATATCTCACAAAGTAAAAGAGTAATCAACTTGAAACTTTATAAGTAGATAGATCTCATTGATGAGCAGTGCAGTCACAAAAGCCATGACTCTTGCTTTATTAATTTTTGAGTTATTGCCTTTTGAAATTTCTCATACTTATTTTTTGTCCGGGGCATATCTTACAAAGTATAAGAGATATTAACATGAAACTTCATAGGTAGATAGATCTCTATGAGGAGAAGTGCAGCGTGCAAGAACCGTAACTCTGTTTTGCATGATTTAGGAGTTATTACCCTTTGTTATTTTTTATAAAAAAATACATATTAAACAATAGCCCTTTTTAAATTGGCATTTATTCGGGGAGCATCCATCGGTTCTACCGATTTCTTGTTTTACTATAACTTCTATATTAAAATCTTGTCCAAGCTACATCTCCCAAACTTCTTGGCAGATTTTATTGAAACTAGAATGTTTGTCACCAAGCCTTGTTATATATAAAACATCAGTAGGGATTGAGAATAAAACAATGTTGTTTGTATTCTCTTCAACCTTCAATAATAAAGAATCTGAAGCAGAAAAACATTACTTAACCATTTGCCTTCAGTTCATGCTCTATTTTTTATCCACAGGCATATTCAATTATATATTTACACCAGTTTCATTTCAAAGCTACATTTCAGGGGCATATGTCAATTTCCAGTGACAGCTCTTGTTTGTATTGTGAAGAAATTTTTCAAGTATACAGTATTGTAAGGTATTTGAAGAGAGAATTGTGTTGTGTTCATAATTTCACATTCTAAATATTATAGGTTAGGATGTGTATAGAAATTTTTTTACACAAGTATTAGTCATTACCATTCAAGTTACCTGACTCTACATGGTCTAAACATTGTAACCAGTGACAAATTCATGGCTTTCAGAAAGACTTTTGGTGTCATCTTGGCATTGGTATTGCAGAGAATTCCAGTTGATTTAGTATGTTTAGATATATTTTCCAATGAATGAAATTCTGACTTTTTTCATTTCTTTAGAGAATTGCAAGACAGAATGATGTATATAATGTACACTGAGTTTGACCTTGGTCCCTGATCAGATAAATACATCTCTAGAGTATGAAAATAGAAACATTTATTTCTATAAATAGAAAATTTTATTTCTTAGTTTGGCTTTGTAACTAAATTAGATTTTTTTTTATGAAAGCCCAACAGTTGATTACAACATTAAGTAGGGTTTTTAGATATCTAAGGTTAGTACGTTTGTCCTACTTTTTCATCCATTTAAAAAAAAAACCTTAAACAATTAAAATAACCATTTTATTTCCCACAAACAAGTATATTTTTTGTTATGTTCGAAATTTTAAAAGTTTGAAATGCTATATTCAAATGTATGTAATACAGAATTAGTTAAGTAGAACAATTGAAATAATATAGACCACCAATGGAGGAAGTATAGTGACCAGTTGGGTGTTCTCAATATTTCAGCTTCTAATCAGTACATAAAGTTTACATGCTCAGTTTGAAATGTTAAAACTCCATTCATATATGTTGTACCCACTTCTCCCTGTTATACTGCCCTCACACATACCTCGCGACCTTACTGCGACCTGAAAACTAGTAAAATAGCATTTTTCTTTCGAAAATCGTTTGGTTTTCTTTCAAATTTCTCTTGCAGACGGTCCGGGGCTCTGCAGTCTTGTGTTCAGTACGTTTTCTCTATGTCCTCAATACGACCCTTCTACGTCCATGGCGTTTCCACTGCGACTATATTGCGTCCCCAAGGCGATCATCGGCGACCCAGATGCGACTGTGCTACGTTCTCTGCGTCCTTACGGCGACTCTACGGCGACTATTGGACGTGGTAAGGACGCAATAGTCGCAGCAAGGACGCAGTAGCGTCGCCAAAGGTTTCCGAGCAATTTCTTGTAATTTCATCGGCGACTCTACGGCGTCCTTAGTACGAGTGTACTATGTCTATTGCGTTCTTATTGCATCCTTACTACGATGCTGCTGCGACTATGGCGACCCCACTGCGATCCCACGGCGACCTGACCAGGACTCAGCAAGAACACAGAGTTTCTGCGACTGTTTTGTGCATGTTCAAAATATTCGCCGACGGTCTGCGACCTTGTGCGTCCTTGGGTTCCTCGCTACGACCTCGCTGCGTCCCTGCTGCGTCCATGGCGACTGTGCTGCGTCCTGGGTCGTAGCAAGGTCGCAGTAAGGACGCAGTAAGGTCGCGAGGTATGTGTGAGGGCAGCTTTAACAAAAACTTCTCCCTACTTCCTCTTGAGAGAGGTCACTTCTCCCTAAAAATCTGGGCTGGCGTGATCCACATACAGATTAAATTTAACCCCTGAATTTGAAAGCAAATTGAGTATACGTGATTTCCTTGGTGGAAATTAGTTCAAGTATTTTACATTTGAGATAGCCTTTTATGACTGAAAGTACTCGAAAAGTGATAGTGACTGATCAGTGATTGTTGTATTGTATGCTTAGTTATATATAGTATCATTATGAAAACTTTGATGTCATTGAATGTTCAATTCAAAATATCATTATACATGTACATGACTTCAGTTCTTAAGCATTCAATTATTTTGTATCTCTATGTTCCATGGAAATACATTACTTCCTTACCACAAAGTTCAAATGAATGAATTGAAGACTAACACTTGTTAAATAGCGTATTTATAAACTATGGGCGATTAAACTTCCTCCCGAAAATTTAGAGAGAAATTCAGTGAACAAATTTGAACATCTTTTAAACTTTGAAATGGTTTAATCAGATAAAATAAACTTTCAGTACTGTTTGCCTTATTGTGTGTCTGACTTAAAACATATGTTATGTTATTAAACAGTAACTTAAATATTATTGTAGCATAATGCATTTGTTATTGTAGGGCATTGGTACCTTACAAGAAAATGTTGTTGGCTTGGTGATGCTGAATATAATAATAGCTAGATATAAACAGAATATACAAATAATTCATGATTTTAGAATGAAATTAAAAAATACATTTAACTATGAAAATGGTGAAAGTTTTCATTATTAGCACAAATTTCAGTTTTAAATTCTAGTGTAACTTTAATTAATTTTCTAATAGAGACATCAACAGTACTTTCATTTCTCTCTCATTCATTTAATGAAATTATTTATAAATAGCAAGAAATCTGTACCAAGCTGTTAGATTTATCATGTCTTATATTACTGATTGTAGCTTCATTTTGTTTGCACTGTCCAAGTAATGTTGGTTTATTTGATAGAGTAAACATTCCACAAGCAGTGGTGATTAATTACTTCAATGGTCAATAACTTTAGCCGCCTACAGTTTTGTTTTCTTTTGAAATACACTTTCTGTGGTACCATGGAATCATGCAGATAAAATAGAGGGGTGGTGTCCACAAACTTGCTGGATGTATAATTTTGCAGATAAAATATAGGGGTGGTGACCCACATAATTGTTGAAAGTATAATCTTGCAGATAAAATAGAGGGGTATTATACATGTTGTACGTTTAGTGTTAAATGCATTTAGATAAGATTAAAAACAAGATATTTAAGGTCAGTCGATCAAGGGTTAGTCCAAAATATTTGTTTTGTTCGGTTTTAACTTTACTACTTTAAAAAATTATAAATGTTGAGATACCATAAACATGAAATTCATATTCTAAAAAAGTTACACAATGTGAACTTACATGATGTTATAAAATCAAGATTATATTATATCTTAAACAATAAATGAGCAGTCTTATCAACCTTCTGATTTGGAAATTATCAGTGGAGACTCCTATTTATTGTGACTTTATGATTCTGGATTTCTGTTTGTAATATTTCAACATTATCCCTCAAGTTGCTTGTCTTCCTGATGATAGAACATACAATATATCAGACAGATCTAATGCAGTCTTTGAAATAAAATTTTAGATAATATTTTGCCAGGTTTCAAATATTTGGATTTTTTTTTAGATAGAAACTTTTTGATTCAGATTAATGAAAGGAATGCAATTAAAAAAGTACATTTGGAGTTCTTGAAGATCATTTTCAGCTGAGATAATGAAACAGTCTGTAAGCCTTCAGAAAACAGAAACCTTTCATGTGATAAGTGATTTGATAAATAAATGATAATAAACTAAATGCCATGGGTATAGACATTATAACTCCAAGTTCAGTTTTGTAGACCAGAATTTCTTCTCATTGTTAAAGTTATAATGAAGTTAAAGCCTTATAATCTAGCACTACTTTCACAGAATTATCATGCTACATATTGCTACCTTCCAAAACTTCTGTTTTAGTTTTTTTCGGGGTCATTTTTCCCAAATTTAACAGTTATTGTTTTATATGTTTAAAGTAAAAATACTGTCAGTTTGAAGAATAAAAGAATACAAAACTATGATAGGCCTGTCATTTTTTTCACTAAAGTTTATCATGTAATTCATTGAGGGTATGGGAAGCCCATGAAAGTTTCCAGATATTTTCCAGAGGGACTCTGCAAAAATAAAAGATTTTCATTAGTTTATTCTGCTAATATGGTTAATTGCTCAATTTTAATGTTATTTATAAAATATAGGCTATACAAAAGAAAGAAATCATTTAGATTGAAATGTCTTGATGTACTGATCTAAATATATATTACTCATTAGGTAAATAAATTTAGGAAACTGTTCACTGCAATTTTTATGTCACAAGTTACAAAAAAATGATATGAAATCTAACAAGTTTGAAGGCCACAGCCATTAAGTTTGTTTCCGAGATCATTGCTAGAATTCACTGAATTGAATTATCACTCTTCCTTAAATGTCTCCCTGTAGATATTTCAGTGTGTCTGTAAAAATACATGCCACTAAACTGCTACCTTTACATGTCCAGGTAATACTGTATTCCAGATAAGCAACATCACCCTAATGTTACATCCATCAATTATCTATTTTGGTACAGAGACTGTTTATGTTTATGCATGCATTTAATATACATGTAATGTAGATGAGGGCTGGAAACAGAAATAATTTAGGGTCAGAAAGTTTTTGATTGGCTAAAGGTATATTCTGTCAGAAGTGTTAAGAAATATCTTTTTTCATAAAATAGAATGTACTTTTATCATGTTTATTTGTTTACCCTTTTCAGCTGCTCCTGCACCACCTATTGGGGGTTTAGGGGGTTTATTTGCTGGAGGAATCCCAAGGCTACCTAACAAAGGGGGTAGAACTGTAGGAGGAGCACCAAGAGGTAAGACAACTTTGGCTTTGGTGGTCAGTTCTTTTGTGAAGGACATGTTCAAGGATGGGTAGTTGTCTGATCAGGCATAGTTTCACATACATTATAGTTATAATAATATAGTAAACAAAACATATCTTTTAGAAAGAAGGTGTATGGGAGGCTTATAGTGTTGCTTTTGACCTTACATCTGTATCACACAGTATGTCTAGAAATCGTGTATATTGAAATCCTCATCTTCTGGAGGATTTGCTTCCCATACGAACAACCTCAGTTTGTAGATGGTGGTAAAGGAAGGAATTTTGTTGCATCTTTCTTTACCAGAATTTTAAGTCTTCGTATTTTTGGTTTTATGATTTATTGAAGAAACTTGATTGTTCTATATATAGTCTTCATGCCTGTTTTGGAGAATAATCTTTAGACTTACTGAAATGAACAACTGTCTTCATGTGTAGATGATTATACAGGAAGGAATTTCCATTGGAAAAATCTTTAGTTGCGTATGGTTTTATGTTTTTTGGGGGTTCTTTTCCCAGTATTGCTTATAACACTATGAGTGCTTCTTCTTACCCTGGAGGGTTTTCTTCAAACAAGAGGTAGATCAGCTGATGGTATAGCAGTGAATTTTCATTGATGTATTTTTTGATACAGTAATTTTCCTTTGTTTCTTAGGCCACATGATCTTGAAAACACTCTAAAGTAAAAGCCTCTGGGTCCTATAGAAACATTAATGGTTGATCATGGACATAAAATTTGTATACTCTTGCTGTAAAAAGTATGATGATGCATAAATGTATCAAGAAAACAGGGAAAAAAAACAGATATGTTTTCAAAGAATAATAATATATAATAAGTGTAATCACCACATACTCCACAGTAAAGTTAAAGGATATAATTTTGTCAAAAGAATCATGCACTCTTTAAGATGAGTAACTCTAAATTTATAAATTATTGGATAACGAGTTGAAGATCAGACTCAGAGCACTAACACATTTTATTTTTCAATGATAGATCTTTGCCTGTCACATCATTTTCTGTCACCTTAATTACAATATCTGTTTTAGTTATTAAACTGACCTGGCTTTCATTTTTTTGGCCCCATCTCTGTGGTACTGCAGTTTTAGCTTATGTTTCCTTTCAGACCGTCAGATGGTCAGCCGTTTTTTTTTTTATGATTTCTTTTCTTTAGTGCCTGAAAACCATATCTTTCTTGTTTTCACATTTCAGCACCAGGAGCTGCACCTCTTCGACCACCTGGGGCAAATAGGCCAGTACAATCAAATAGCAATAGTATAAACAGTAGTGTAGTGAATGGACCATCAAGGGGAGGGCCACCAGCCCCACCCCCAACATCTACTAAACCAAAACATGCTCACAGTGAAACAGACTTGTCGGATATACATAGGTCTGTGTCAAACTCAATAGCAAATTTTAACAAAAGTAGTGAAAATGTGAATTCTAATTCAGCTTCAGGACGACCTTCAACAGGTTTACATTCAAAAATATCAGGAGCAGCACCAGGTGTACCTAAAGCACAACCTCCACCACCGCCAGTCAGAGGTCCTCCTTCAGCACCACCTGGTGGGACATCACATGGTGCTTCCAGTTCAAACAGACCTCCTCCTCCTACATCGAGGCCCCCAAGTATGGCTGGTCGACCTTTGCCGCCTCCCCCTTCTCCAGGTTTAGGAGGTAGACAAAGTGGCTCTTTTCCCCCTCCCCCTCCCCCAAATACAAATAAATCAGTTCCGCCACCTCCTCCACCAACTGCAAACAAACATCTAGTAAACTCTTCTCATTCGAATATGGCTCCAAAGCCGCCTTCCAACCAAAATTCAGCCCCAAGATTCCCCCCGCCTCCCCCATTAAATGATCCTCCTCCTCCCCCTTCTTCCCGTCCCCCTTCCAAAACTGGACCTGCACCACCCCCTCCTCCCTCAAATCCCCCTGCAGGTCGACCAGGCCCCCCTCCACCTCCACAGAGAACAACACCAATCAATGGAACCATTGGAAGATCAGGTAGATCGGGGCCTCCACCTCCACCCCCATCAAGAACACCAAATTCCCATGCACCCCCACCCCCAGAAAGAAGATCTTCATCTCATTACTCTGGAGGAGCTGATGGTAGGTTTCTTTTTTTCACATAATTTTATTTATCACCAATACTTGCAAAGAAGATTTTAAAGGAAATAAATGTATTATTAGTGAACATGGTTGAGATAAATATATTTTAGGGTGTAGAAATTTTAATCCTTCTCTGGTATTATCTTTTAAACTTTTTTCTGGAATCTCAAGCATAATTCAGTATGTCATAATTGTAATTTTCAATTAGACCTGGGCATTGACTGATTGTAAACAGAGACCATTGGTAGTTAGGACCATATACTTCCTAAGGTTATTGCCTACAATACTACCCAATTTATAAAGTATATAAACATATATTTACATTTAATGATTATGATAAATATTATGTGTGGCACATTGTTATCATATGATCAGAATTAAATTGTTGTACATAATATATGCATGTTGTTAAGCATGACAATGGATTTTTCATTGATTATAGTGTTTTACCTGCTATTGAAAACAGCTGTTTCAGAGATTGGATTTTTTTCAAGTTTTAGAAGAAAATAAGAATTAGTACCAAAGACAGGTTATCTTCTTAATGCAAGTTCATTTATCTTCCAGAGTTTGAAGTGCGATTCCACTTCCATTCGCTGAATGACTTTCCACCCCCTGAACCCATGGGGAGACAAAATAAAACATACCCTAGTAAAAATGTGAAAACAGGTAGGTGCTGATACACACAGTATGAAACAGTCCATTCATGGGCATAGATCTAAGGCTGTATGTTTTTGTCTCGTCAGACCATGTCTGCCTATACTTCATTACATAGATCAAACAGCTAGTTGTGAGGCTTTTTTTAAAGTTTCATTGCAATGCAGTTCATTATGTCAAGCCATACATTTTAATAGATCTTTGTAACAAAGGTATTGATTTTGCTCTGTATCAAATACATAACAATTTTCTCTTGTTTTTGCAAGATGTGTTATGCTGAAGTAGTTAAGTACATTCTAACGTCTTCTACTATTATAGAAGGAAGACGTATATTGAATTGTTTTGATGTCTGTCTGCCACTAAGTTTGTCTGGACAACTCGTCCAGGTGGATTCAGACTGTGCCTAGTCTGGACAACTAGTCCAGGTGGATTGAGACTGTGCCTAGTCTGGACAACTCGTCCAGGTGGATTCAGACTGTGCCTAGTCTGGACAACTCGTCCAGGTGGATTCAGACTGTGCCTAGTCTGGACAACTCGTCCACGTGGATTCAGACTGTGCCTAGTCTGGACAACTCGTCCACGTGGATTCAGACTGTGCCTAGTCTGGACAACTCGTCCACGTGGATTCAGACTGTGCCTAGTCTGGACAACTCGTCCACGTGGATTCAGACTGTGCCTAGTCTGGACAACTCGTCCAGGTGGATTCAGACTGTGCCTATTCTGGACAACTCGTCCAGGTGGATTCAGACTATGCCTAGAATCATTATTTGGTGAACTACTTCCATGTTTATCAATGCCTAAGCTTAAAGTCTTTAATGCATATTGTTGTAACAGTAAAAGTAAGTGTGTATCTAAATTATACAAATCAAACTTGAAGAATTTTGTGTTTTTCAGGGCATTTCATAAGGGGTATAGGGAAAAAAAATCAATTTCTTTTACATTTTAGATGAGCCTGTCCTACAGTTAATCAGTGATTCGGTTTATGTACCGGTAGTTGCTCATTCTCTATACAAACAAAAATATTTCATACTGTAAAGAAGAACATTGTTTAAACATTTTCCCTTATTCTGTATTGAACACATTGTTTCTTCTATTTCAGAGAGAAGAGCCCCTCCCCCACCCCCTCCAGTATGAATTGATGTGTTAATATAAAAATAGTGACCTTCATCTCTTAAACATTATTAGTCTCTAAGTATAGCAATCATGACATTGAACTTTGTTAGAATTTTATTTTTACTCTCATAAAGTATACAAATGTCCATCTGTACAGCAGGATGGAGTCAGTGTGGAAGTGGGGAAAACATCAAGATATAATCATTTTAGGTCATTTCAGAGGATGCAGTTCTTTGTCATGAAATTTTCTAATCAGAGAAAGTTCATGGAGCTAGCTTGAAATGCAATAAGCTAGTCTTGTGTAGAGCACAAGTTTCATATTGAAGGATTTGACAAATATAAAGAAGAATGAAAAAGTTTCTGTAGCTTGATGGGAAAAGTAAAGGTTTTATCCCAAGACTAAATGGAACGTGGTTTAATCTACCTGGTGCTGTTTTATAGTACTGCCTTTATACGTGTAGTGGAGTGTTTTAACCATGCTTTGTTAATGATTTGAAGGAGCATTTCCAACAAGAAATGTGGCTGTGTAATGCTAGGTATTGATGGACCGAACCTGACTAAAGAGAAAATTGTGATACTAGATTTATAGGTGTAAAATTACATAGTTATTCAGAGTAAAGAAAATCTGTTCAAACAGTAAAGAGTCTTCTGTAATCAGAAACAAAAGACATTTTTTAGCTTTTTGTTGTTGTTGTTTGATTTGAGAAAGCAGAAAAATATTTTCATCTTGAGTAAATTATTTGGAATACATACACCTTACATAAATCAGTGAGGAGCCAGCTGTGTAGATGATGGAAGGACGCGGCCCTACAGTTGTAGTGTGACTGAAAAACTCCACCTGATAAAGATAACTAAGATAAAAGTATCTAGCTCAGTGAAAAAATAGGGAGGTAAAAAAAAAGAAAAGTGATATATTGACATGTTCATTCCCACATGTTTTATGGGGAGAGTACAGCTCAACTTGTAGACTGCTGGATGTCAAAAGATTTGTTGAAAAAGGATAAATAAAAAACAAGAAAGATATTGATGTATACTCCACTGTTTTAAATCTTAGCGTTTTAATTGAGGAAATTATTTCCCCTCAAATGGCTCTCTTGTGATACTGTATTGTATACAATGAATGAATGTACATATATTTCTCTAAAGACTTGACTTACATTTACTGACAATATGTCAAAAGAAATGTATTTAAAAAAAACCCTTCCATTTCAAAGCACTGATGACTGTATTAACCTGGTACTTGAACCGGTATTCTACCGAATTGAAAAAAAAACACATAGATAATGTAAGATGTGGTAGTGGGGTTCTTTTCATTTTCATATTAGACTGTAAAAAATTTAATGCTAAGCTATGTATTTCTAACAAAATGGAGAATAAAATTCTGAAGAATCCCACTGTCACCCAAACAAAATTATCTGCTATGATTAGCAGTACTGTAATCTGTTTGTAAGAAAAGTAAGATAAATATTATTGATACCAGAACAGGTTTTATTTTGTAATTCTTACTAAAAAAAAAGTACAAGTTTTATGCCATCAATAGAAAAGCTCAACAGACAATAAATCTCTCCAACTTGTATTTGACCATATCATTTACATTAGATTTTGGATGACAAGTCATAGCGCAATCTGTAGGGGCTTTGTGCCAAACTGTTGCGTTTCCTTTTTTGTTATAAAATGATGGTAGCATGGTTTTGCACAAAGTCCTTACTTTGTAATCAGTAGCTAATTGTTTTTCAGAGTAAATAGGAATATATGCACTTTGTTCATGGCTTTTGGACTGCAGTATTTAGTCGCTTTCAAGGAGTATTTAAGTTGATATCATTTTTATTCTTATGGGTATGCCTTTCCCAAAATGATTCATGAGGGGCTAAACAGTTTCTGCTGCAGATATGACTGTATATGTTTATAAATTTCATGTATGGTACATTTGTTATATTTGGCGTATTTAAATGGCAGATGGATGTGTTATGTTCATTATTTATGCCTTAATTTTATGTTTTATTTTATTGCTGAAGCATTCCTTTTTATTAGCAGTCATGTGCTATATTTCAGAGAGCATTTTATTTCTGAACAAACCATAACAAATCATGGTTCTGACAAGAGATACTTTTAGTTCTGGCAAAGATAAGTTACATGTGAAGATAAAGTTTACAGTGTATAATAAACTTTGTATTAACAACTTAATTATGTTGTTTATTTATCATATATCCTATTCAGAGTCATTTGTTCTATAAAATTTGATTTTTGACAGTTACAATTTTAATTTGATTGTAACAGGACAATCTTTTCAGTACTTTTTTTTTTAAAACTGGTGTTTAATCCTTTTTTCTACATACCGGTACTTCAACATTGTCATTCCCAATGGACAGAAAGTTTGCTCAAATTCTGTGTCTTGAATTGAATTATAACTGTCTGTGGTAATGTCACAATGTTTGAATAGGAAAATAGACCAGCCAGCAAAATGATTTGTAAACTTTAAATAGATTGGAAAACATTGAAGGTCTGTGTTAACATTTAGTGAAGTGTCTGTGGTTGTTAACAGAATTCCATTGAATCTACTGTGAAGATTTCTGTGTAAATCTGTTGTCACTACTGACATAATAAGAACTTCAAAAAATTGTTGGCAAAAATGAAATTCACAATTTTTTTTAAATCTTTAGATAATCTCATCAAATATTCAAAACATTTAACAGGTTAAAGTGTTACAGTAAGTAAGGTTGGAAATGAAATTTACAGTGAATTGTTGAAATGCTGAAATCGGGTATAATTAATTCTGTACATACTTTGTGAGGGTATAAAAGAACCTTGTATTTTAATTCAGACTGGATTCTGAATTCATGTTTAGAAATAACATTTGTTTTAATTGTATCATATATAGTCCAGTTTCAAATATAGCAGAAAATAGTAGCTGAGAGTAATAGTGGTCTGAAACATGCCACATCATTCGAAAAGATTCATTTTAATTTTTGCTTTCTGCAGAAAAAAGACAATGGGGGACATCAGTGGATTATCTACCCTGAATACTCTGTAATATTAACTTGGTCCTTTCATTTGGATTCCTCTGCTTTCATCGCTGTTTTCCTTTATGGTATGGTGATAATTACACCTTATTATTTGCAACAATAGTAGTCAGATTAAACATTTAGTTTAAAAATATGTTTTGTTAGCACATAAAGTTTGTTGTTTTATATTCCTAACTTTTTATTTAATATGTAAGTGACAATTTTCACAACTGAAAGTCAAGACTATCACAAAGAGAAACAAGGATAAAGTCAGAGGATTCCAACTGAAAGGACCAAAGTGCAATTTGGATTACCTCTGATGTTATCTGAGTAAGGGAGATAATTTGTTATCAGCAATGTCTCTCATTACAATTGAATGTTTGCTTAAAACCAGAAGCTAAAGACTATTCTTGTTATGTATGAAGGCTAGTTAAGCTGTCAATCCAAACAAAGTCATTGTTATCCTGGAATACTATGTACAACTTTAGTCATGCAACCATAAACTTGACAGGTATGGTACAATGATGCACCCAGAATTTGTCCAATGAAATGTGTTTTAAAATAAACAGTTTCAAAGCAAATTGAATTTGCTGCAAGATTTAGTAAAATTATAAGTCAGTTATCATGCCCATAGTGAAATAATAAGTCAGTAATCATGCCCATAGTGAAATAATAAGTCAGTAATCATGCCCATAGTGAAATAATAAGTCAGTAATCATGCCCATAATGAAATGATGAGTGGAAGGTTATGTTAAAGAAAAACTGATTATCAAGTACAGTGAAAAGCTGTTGGAAATATTATTATCTGTTTTGTTGTAGAAATTGGTTATTATATATTATAAATTGTAAATGATTTATGTGATCTGATAATTGTTTTGAATATTTTTCATCTAACTCCACTAGCTGGACTTTTTGTCATGCCCACAATATTTTACCTGATTCTTCACAATTATTTTTGTCCCAAGTATATGAAAATATGATTAGTTGAGAAGAATTCTTGTGTAAATAAATAATGAATATGGGTATGTTTTATAGTTGCTCATTTTGGAAATAAAATCTATGATCTGAAATACACTTAAATTAATTAAAATTGTATCCAAATGATTTAGTAATTAGAGTCAGTTGCCTCCAGCAGGTTAAGGGTTAGAGTCAATTGTCTCCAGCAGGTTAAGGGTTAGAGTCAATTGCCTCCAGCAGGTTAAGGGTTAGAGTCAATTGCCTCCAGCAGGTTAAGGGTTATAGTCAATTGCCTCCAGCAGGTTAAGGGTTAGAGTCAATTGCCTCCAGCAGGTTAAGGGCTAGAGTCAGTTGCCTCCAGCAGGTTAAGGGTTAGAGTCAGTTGCCTCCAGCAGGTTAAGGGTTAGAGTCAGTTGCCTCCAGCAGGTTAAGGGTTAGAGTCAATTGCCTCCAGCAGGTTAAGGGTTAGAGTCAATTGCCTCCAGCAGGTTAAGGGTTAGAGTCAATTGTCTCCAGCAGGTTAAGGGTTAGAGTCAATTGCCTCCAGCAGGTTAAGGGTTAGAGTCAATTGCCTCCAGCAGGTTAAGGGTTAGAGTCAATTGTCTCCAGCAGGTTAAGGGTTAGAGTCAATTGCCTCCAGCAGGTTAAGGGTTAGAGTCAATTGCCTCCAGTGTTAATTGCCCCCAGCAGGTTAAGGGTTAGAGTCAATTGCCTCCAGCAGGTTAAGGGTTAGAGTCAATTGCCTCCAGTGTTAATTGCCCCCAGCAGGTTAAGGGTTAGAGTCAATTGCCTCCAGCAGGTTAAGGGTTAGAGTCAATTGCCTCCAGTGTTAATTGCCTCCAGCAGGTTAAGGGTTAGAGTCAATTGTCTCCAGCAGGTTAAGGGTTAGAGTTAATTGCCCCCAGCAGGTTAAGGGTTAGAGTCAATTGCCTCCAGCAGGTTAAGGGTTAGAGTCAATTGCCTCCAGTGTTAATTGCCCCCAGCAGGTTAAGGGTTAGAGTCAATTGCCTCCAGCAGGTTAAGGGTTAGAGTCAATTGCCTCCAGTGTTAATTGCCCCCAGCAGGTTAAGGGTTAGAGTCAATTGCCTCCAGCAGGTTAAGGGTTAGAGTCAATTGCCTCCAGCAGGTCAAGGGTTAAGGTACTTTTTGTAAGCATTTTTTTTGTTTGTGATACTTCAGAGAAATAGTTTTACTGTCTTGTTTACCTAGTTTATCTTTAGTATATGTTTTATTTTTACATTTATTTCTTTATCAGAGAGTTAACATTTATCTGCCATATCAAATACATTTTCAAAAGCATCCACCAATTATTTTGGTGACAAGGCCCTCTATCCACCCCAAGCCACCCCTTTCATCTCATTTACATATTATTTGTCTATAGCTACTTGGGTATGACATATGTTTTTTTAATTATGAAAGGTACAGCCTTTTATGACCCTATGTACATAGAATTTCAAGGTATATTTCAGTTTTGCTTAAGTCTCTGTTACAACAGTTGTACATGTTTTTTTTTTTTATTGCAGTTAAAGAATTCTTAGTGCCAACACTTTAATATGTTTCACACTCTTGAATTTTCAGTAACTTTAATTTTCCAACAAAGTAATGTTCACAAAATGGAAAGTGGCGATTAAATGTAAGTGTAGAAAATAATGTTGCAGCCCCTTGTTTATATTTTAGATTTGCCTGTGATCAAACTTTTTGTAGAATTTAAAACAATACCAGTATACAATTTGAATCTAACTTTAGGTAGTGTGAAACTTCCTTGAACACTCATCTTGTTTCTCAATTTTCCCCATAAATATATGAATGATGTTTAAAATTTAATGTTTTTTATTTTAATATGGTTTATTAAATTTGTAAACATGACAAGGCAATTAAAAAAATTAGCATTACCTTCTTATAGCTTAATTGCTTGATTGCAGTTGATTGAAAAGTTACAATTGTATGTTTATTTTCAAGTGATATGTATATAGAAATATTCTGCAGTGTATATGCTTGCTTGTACTATGCCTGGTTTTAGCCATTCCAAGTTCTGACTAAATTAAAGCTTTGATGACTTTAAAATTATTGTCAATATATTTCAAGTGATCTTTTTTAATTTCTTTCAAAGTTTCAATTTGGTCAGGCAAAAACTGTGTATATATAATTTCTGATGCCTCGCCAATATTTATTCATATTAGGTATAGTAAAATACTGTATGTAGACTTAACAGCCAGATTGTTAAAATGGACCTTCTTGTGTTTTAATTCTTTGATATATATATATGTATATACATGAAAGCTATTAAAAATGTAGATAAAATGTCCACTTCTGTTTGAGTCGTTCCTTCCAACCCCACCCATTTCCCCCTAAGAAGAAGGTCTTTTAATTTGTACAGCTTACATTAGTAGGTAAAAGATCTGGCATCAAATCAACCCCTGTGTCCTTCGTGAACTTTTTTATTTCAATTTAAAAACAAGAGAACCAAATAGTCCTGGGTAGCTCACCTGAAAAGAAACTATCAAACAATTGGTGGGTTGGGGGTGGCACATAAGGCATGCCAAGTGGCAAATGGTTCAGATACCACATCAGATATATAATATAAAGTATTATTGAACCAAGTAAGGTCAATAGTTCAAGGTAAACCAAAGTCAAAATGGAACTCTGTGTAAATTATACGAACAGTTAAAGGTCATGTGACACGAAGTTTTGACCTTGAAATTTTCATATGAGCGAAAACTATATATCCAACTATGACAGTTTTACAAAATTCGGCAGGTAATTTTCTTCTTAAAGATGTTTTTTATAGCAAATTAAAATCCATATTTTACGCACTTGGTCACGCAGACCTGTCACGAGCGAATCTGGAAGTGACGCACATTTATCCCTCGCCACTTGACACAGCTGCCTGAATTGTTAACAAAAACTTAAAAATTATGATGGAAAGTGAAAATGTAGACTGAATATAGTAAAAAAAACAAAATTGAACAAATTAAGCTAACATCATGAATATACATTCATTGATTGAAGATTTTTAAATAAATAATTTGAAATTTTTATGGAATTATGAAACCAATGAGCAATATTGTATGGAGGCTAGTTTTAATCAGGGTTATAGAATTAAAAGATACATCAGTGAAAATATCTAGAGATATTTTTCAAGTAACTGATCCAAAAAGATTTTGAACATGCTTATTTTTATCCGATGCAGTTTTTTTGGAAGACTTGATTAACTAACTCCAATCGAGAGATTTTTTCCATAAAAACATTTGGAGCTTAGATATTTGGTATGAGGCATCATCTAGTGGACCTCTACCAAGATTGTTCAAATTATGACCCTGGGGTCAGAACTGGCCCCGCCCTGGGGGTCACTTGATTTACATAGAGTTATATAGGGAAAACTTTGAAAATCTTCTTGTAAGAAACTACAAGGCATGGAGCTTAGATATTTGGTGTTGAGCATTGTCTAATAGACCTCTACCAAGATTGTTCAAATCATGGCCCCTGGGTCAAAACTGGCCCCACCCAAGCGGTCACGTGTTTTACATAGAGTTGTATAGCAAAAAACTTTAAAACTCTTCTTGTCAGAAACTGCAAGGCCTGGAGGTTAGATATTTTGTAGTTTCCACTGTGACCACAGTGGGGTCATCCCCCCTGCCCTGGGGGTCACTCCCTCCCCTCCCCCGCCCAAATTTTTTTTCTCATTTTTTTAGTTTTTCGCTATGGCAATAAAATTTGGACCGTAGGTACAGTTTTTCAAGATGATTTCAAAAATGTCATCGCATGACCTATATTTTTGACCTACTGACCTACTTTTTTGTTTTTTAGCTACAGCAATGAAATTTGGACCATATGCATAGTTTTTCGTTTCGATTACAAAAATGTCATCGCATGACCTATATTTTTGACCTACTTTTTTGTTTTTTAGCTACAGCAATGAAATTTGGTCCATTTGCATAGTTTTTCGTTTCGATTTCAAAAATGTCATCGCATGACCTATATTTTTGAACTACTTTTTTGTTTTTTAGCTACAGCAATAAAATTTGGACCATGTGCACAGTTTTTCGTTCCGATTTCAAAAATGTTATCGCATGACCTATATTTTTTACCTACTGACCTACTTTTTAGCTTGACTTTTTTTTGAAAAAAAATCGAGTTATTGTCATAGTCATGGTGTCGTTGCCGTTCCTGTCCGAAAACTTTTACATTGATCATAATTTTTTTATTCCTTGATGGATTATCTTCATGCTTGGACACAACAACCCTTTGGACAAGACCTTCAAGATGACCAGACTAAACTTGACCTTGACTCATAAATGACCTTCACCCTCAAGGTCAAATTATTGAATTTTGCTAAAATTGACCATAAAATTAGTATTTATGTTTGGATTTGATTTATACTTGGACAAAACAACACTTATGACAAAACCGACATGTTGAATAACTCAGATTTGACCATGACCTTAAAATTACCATGACTGTCAAGGTCAGATGATTGAATTTTGCTTAAATTGTCATAACTTTCTCATTTATTTATAGATTTAATTCAAACTTGAACTAAACAACAGTTGTGACAAATCCGACATTATGATTATTTCAAGTTTGACCTTGACCTTTAAAAGACTTTGACGGTCAAGGTCAAATCATTGAATTTTGTTAAAACTGGCCATAAATATGTAATTTATGGTTGGATTTGAATCAGACTTAGACAAAACAACACTTTTTCGTTTCGATTTCAAAAATGTCATCGCATGACCTATATTTTTTGACCTACTGACCTACTTTCTGGTTTTGAGCTACAGCAATGAAATTTGGACTGTGCGCACAGTTTTTTATTTCGGTTTCAAAAATGTCATGGCATGACCTATATTTTTGACCTACTGACCTACTTTTTGTTTTTGGAGCTATGGCAATGAAATTTGGACCTTGTAAACATTTTTTTCTTCCGATTTCAAAAACGTCATAGCATGACCGATATTTTTGACCTACCGACCTACTTTTTTGTTTTTTAGCTACAGCAATGAACTTTGGACTGTGTGCACAGTTTTTCGTTTCAATTTCAGAAATGTCATAGCATGACCTATATTTTTGACCTACTGACCTACTTTTTGTTTTTGGAGCTGTGGCAATGAAATTTGGACCGAGTGCACAGTTTTTCGTTTCGAATTCAAAAACGTCATGGCATGTCCTATATTTTTGACCTACTGACCTACTTTTTTGTTTTTTAGCTACAGCAATGAACTTTGGACTGTGCGCACAGTTTCTCGTTTCGAATTCAAAAATGTCATGGCATGACCTTTATTTTTGACCTACTGACCTACTTTTTGTTTTTGGAGCTATGGCAATGAAATTTGGACCATGTACACAGTTTTTTGTTCCAATTTCAAAAACGTCATAGCATGACCTATATTTTTGACCTACTGACCTACTTTTAAGCTCGACTTTTTTTGAAAACAAATCGAGTTATTGTCATAGTCATGGTGTCGTTGCCGTTCCCGTCCGAAAACTTTAACATTGATCATATTTTTTTTATTCCTTGATGGATTATCTTCATACTTGGACACAACAACCCTTTGGACAAGACCTTCAAGATGACCAGACTAAACTTGACCTTGACTCATAAATGACCTTCACCTTCAAGGTCAAATTATTGAATTTTGCTAAAATTGACCATAACATTAGTATATATGTTTGGATTTGATTTATACTTGGACAAAACAACACTTATGACAAAACCGACATGTTGAATAACTCAGATTTGACCATGACCGTAAAATTACCATGACCGTCAAGGTCAGATGATTGAATTTTGCTTAAATTGTCATAACTTTCTCATTTATTTGTAGATTTAATTCAAACTTGAACTAAACAACAGTTGTGACAAATCCGACATTATGATTATTTCAAGTTTGACCTTGACCTTTAAAAGACCTTGACGGTCAAGGTCAAATCATTGAATTTTCTTAAAACTGGCCATAAATATGTAATTTATGGTTGGATTTGAATCAGACTTAGACAAAACAACACTTTTACGTTTCTATTTCAAAAATGTCATTGCATGACCTATATATTTTGACCTACTGACCTACTTTCTGGTTTTGAGCTACAGCAATGAAATTTGGACTGTGTGCACAGTTTTTTATTTCGATTTCAAAAATGTCATGGCATGACCTATATTTTTGACCTACTGACCTACTTTTTGTTTTTGGAGCTATGGCAATGAAATTTGGACCTTGAAAACAGTTTTTTCTTCCGATTTCAAAAACGTCATAGCATGACCTATATTTTTGACCTACTGACCTAATTTTTTGTTTTTGAAACTATGGCAATGAAATTTGGACCGTGTGCACAGTTGTTCGTTCCGATTTCAAAAATGTCATCGCATGACCTATATTTTTGACCTAGTGACCTACTTTTTTGTTTTTAGCTACAGCAATGAAATTTGGACTGTGTGCACAGTTTTTCGTTTCAATTTCAGAAATGCCATAGCATGACCTATATTTTGACCTACTGACCTACTTTTTGTTTTTGGAGCTGTGACAATGAAATTTGGACCGAGTGCACAGTTTTCGTATCGAATTCAAAAACGTCATGGCATGACCTGAATTTTTGACCTACTGACCTACTTTTTGTTTTTGGAGCTATGGCAATGAAATTTGGACCATGTACACAGTTTTTTGTTCCAATTTCAAAAACGTCATAGCATGACCTATATTTTTGACCTACTGACCTATTTTTTTGTTTTTGGAGCTATGGTAATGAAATTTGGACTGTGTGCACAGTTTTTCTTTCCAAGTTCAAAAACGTCATAGCATGACCTATATTTTTTTACCTACTGACCTAATTTTTTGGTTTTTAGCTACAGCAATGAAATTTGGACCATGTGCAGTTTTTCTTTCCGATTTCAAAAATGTCATTGCATTACCTATTCTTTGACCTTCTGACCTTTTTTTTGTTTTTGGAGCTATGGCAATGAAATTTGGACCATGTACACAGTTTTTCCTTCCAATTTCAAAAACGTCATAGCATGACCTATATTTTTGACCTACTGACCTACCTTTTTGTTTTAAAGCTACGGCAATGAAATTTGGACCGTGTGCACAGTTTTCTTTCCGATTTCAAAAATGTCATTGCATTACCTATTTTTTTACCTTCTGCCCTTCTTTTTGTTTTTGGAGCTATGGCAATGAAATTTGGACCATGTACACAGTTTTTCTTTCCAAGTTCAAAAACGTCATAGCATGACCTATATTTTTGACCTACTGACCTAACTTTTTGGTTTTTAGCTACAGCAATGAAATTTGGACCATGTGCAGTTTTTGTTTCCGATTTCAAAAATGTCATTGCATGACCTATTTTATTGACCTACTGACCTACTTTTTGTTTTTGGAGCTATGGCAATGAAATTTGGACCGTGTGCACAGTTTTTCTTTCCAATTTCAAAAACGTCATAGCATGACCTTTATTTTTGACCTACTGACCTAATTTTTTGTTTATTAGCTACAGCAATGAAATTTGGACCGTGTGCACAGTTTTCTTTCCGATTTCAAAAATGTCATTGCATTACCTATTTTTTGACCTTCTGACCTTCTTTTTGTTTTTGGAGCTATGGCAATGAAATTTGGACCATGTACACAGTTTTTCTTTCCAATTTCAAAAACGTCATAGCATGACCTATATTTTTGACCTACTGACCAAATTATTTTTTTAGCTACAGCAATGAAATTTGGACCATGTGCACAGTTGTTCGTTCCGATTTCAAAAATGTCATCGCATGACCTATATTTTTGACCTAGTGACCTTCTTTTTGTTTTTGGAGCTATGGCAATGAAATTTGGACCATGTATACAGTTTTGGTTCAGATTTCAAAAACGTCACAGCATGACCTATATTTTTGACCTACTGACCTACTTTTTTGTTTTAAAGCTACGGCAATGAAATTTGGACTGTGTGTACAGCTTTTCATCGGATTTCAAAAATGTCATCTCATGGCCTATATTTTGACCTAATGACCTCCTTTTTGTTTTTGGAGCTATGGCAATGAAATTGCATTGATCCATTTCTGTGATATGCATCATTACATTCATAAAAATTTCTTTCATCTTTGAACCCAGGTTAGTGCTTTAGGGCCATTGGCCCTCTTGTTTATTAATACTTGGACAAAACAAGGCTTATGACAAAACCTACATGTTAAATTATTCAAGTATGACCTTAACCTTTAAATGACCTTTACAGTCAAATTTCTAATTATTGCATTTTGCTAAAATAGCCAAACTTCTGGTTTTATGGACGGATTTGATCTATACAGGGACAAAACAACACTGAGAATAAAAGAAACGTGTTAAACAATTCAAGCATTACCTTGACCTTTAAATGACCTTGACATTACTTAACTTGGCTATATCGTTGTTGTTAATGGATGTAGTGTCTTCATGCTTGGACATAACTACTTTTTAGACAATACCTCCAGAGAAGGTTAAACTGAACTTGACCTAGACCTTTAAGGTCAAATTTCTGAATGTTGTTAAAATTGGCCATAACTTTGTTATGTATAATTATATTTCCAAATGATGTTTCATTTGGAATCCCTTCACCACAATGTGCTTCCTCTGATGTGTTTGCCTTTGGAAATAGAAAAAAGTCGAGCGTGGCCCCCGCTTGCGGTGGCTCTTGTTGTTTTTGGAGCTATGGCAATGAAATTTGGACCATGTGTACAGATTTTTGTTCTGATTTCAAAAACGTCATATCATGACCTTTATTTTGACCTACTGACCTACTTTTTGTTTTTGGAGCTATGGCAATGAAATTGCATAGATCCATTTCTGTGATATGCATCATTACATTCATAAAAATTTATAAAATCTTTGAACCAAGGTGAGCGCTTTAGGGCCATTGGCCCTCTTGTCATGTTTCTTGCACTTGTGGTTTAGAGTTATTGTTTCATTTAAAACGGATGTGTTATGAGCAGTGTAATTCTGCACTACTGCCTGGTACAGGGGAACGGACAATAGCCCACTGGGACAATAGCCCACTAGGACAATAGCCTACTGGACAATATCCCACAGGACAAGAGCCTACTGCTATATTTGGCAGGGAGGACAATAGCCCACTGCTTATCAAATATTGTTAAAAAATCAAATTTGACATTTATCTTATGCCTTATTTACATCTATATATTTTAAATACAAATTGAATCCTTTGTTCATAGTCAAAACATTAATTTTCATATTCAATTATACAGTGTGCTTTCACTCATTTATACCCCGTGTCTACCAAATAAAACATGAGTAAAAAGTATAGAGCTTGTAAATAAACCATTTGATCTGGATTTGCTGTTGTTTAAACAGAAATTTCTGAATTAAAAAAAATCTACAAAGTTGACTTATTATACTTATATTTTAAACTCATTACATACTTAATTTTTTATTTAATTGCATAATTATGTACATTGTATATAAGTGGGCTATTGTCCTACACTCCTGGTACAGTAGGGATAAATCTACGTCACAGCCAAAAATTGCAGCGGAAACTACCAATGTCGATATGGAAACAGCCGATCATCAAAAACATGTTTTTTCTTATCAAAAGCAATATTTTCATAATTTCGCAATTAAACCAATTAAATTAGTACACTATGATTATTTTGAATAGACAAAGTTGCTATAAACGTGTCACATGACCTTTAAATTTCCAACATATCTCCAGAAACAAGGAAGTAGGTCAAGGTCAGACAAGGTGACAGGAAAGTCTGCATGCAAATTATACAAAAAGTTAAAATTTCATTGAGGTAGCTTCAAAAAAGAAGTAAGTAGGTGAATAGGTCACATGAAGGTCAAGGACAAAGGTGGATGAAGGTAAAGTACCTTCATACCTCAACCAATAACATTTTTTGGGGTGTAGGGTTAACCAAGGTGAAGGGGCTGGGTACTCTTGTGAGGGTCAAGATCTTCAAAAGCCCATCTAATTAACTAGACAATGCTGAACCATATATATCTAAGCTCAATGCCTTCACTTTCTGACGCAATGTTTTTTAAAAAATTTTTCCTGTATAATTTTATGTAAAAGCAACTGTCAACTAAGTCGGGGCATTATTCGATCCATGGGCCATGATTTGTAAAATCTTTGTAGAGGTCCACTAGACAATGGTACCCACAAAATATCTAAACCCAAGGCCTAATGGTTTCTAGTAAAAAGATTTTTAAAAAGTTTGTAATTTTTCATACTTAATTCTTGTCTGGGGCAAGACTTGAAAGGTATTGAAGATATCAACTTGAAACTTCATAGGTGAATAGATCTCACCATGGAGAGGTGCAGTGCCCAAGAACCATAACTCCCTTTCGCATATTTTTAGCTCACCTGTCACGTAGTGACAGAGTGAGCTTTTGTGATCGCCTTTTGTCCGTCATCCGTCCGTCCACAATTAGTTTGTTAAAACTCTAGTGGTAACATTTTTGCCTCAATTGTCATGAAACTTAGTCAGCATGTTTTTCCCAATAATTACTTGGACAAGTTCAAACATGCGTTATCTTGGTTGAAAAACTAGGTCACAAGGCCCAAAAATAGAAAAATCTTGTTAACACTCTAGACACTACATTTTCAGTCCAAACATCCTGGAAATTTGTCGGAAAGGTTGCTTCGATGATTTCTAGCTCAAATTCGAATATGGGTCATCTAGGGTAAAAAAAACTAGGTCACAAAGCCCAAATATGGAAAAACCTTGTTAACACTCTAGAGGCTACTTTTTCAGTCCAAACATCCTGGAAATTTTTCAGAAAGGTTGTTTCAATAATTTCTGACTTAAGTTTGAATATGGGTCATCTTGGATCAAAAACTATGTCACAGAGCCCAAATATGGAAAAACCTTTTAAACACTCTAGAGACTATTCCAAATGACCTTGAAATTTGTCAGAAAGGTTGCTTCGATGATTTCTTGCTCAAGTTTGAATATGGGTCATCTGGGGTCAAAATCTAGGTCACAGAGCCCAAATATGGAAAAACCTTGTAAACACTCTAGAGGCTACATTTTCTGTCCAAATATCCAGGAAATTGGCCAGAAAGGTTGCTTTGATGATTTCTAGCTCAGACTCGAATATGGGTCATCTTGGGTCAAAAAGTAGGTCACAGAGCCCAAATATGGAAAAACCTTTTTAACACTTAAGATAACAGTTTCAGTCCAAATATCCTGGACATTTGTCAGAAAAGTTGTTTTGATAATTTGTAGCTCATGTTTGAATATGGGTCATCTAGGTTCAAAAACTAGGTCACAGAGCCCAATTATAGAAAAACGTTGTTAAGACTCTAGAGGTAACATTCAAGATAACCTGTAAATTTGTCAGAAAGGTTGTTTCTATAATTTCTAGGTCAAGTTTGAATTTGGGTCATCTGCTGTCAATTAACCAGGTCCATAACAACTTTGTTAAAAGGAGTCATACTCAGGTAAGCGATACAGGGCCATCATGGCCCTCTTGTTTAGTTATTGCCCTTTGTAATTAATTATACTTAACTCTTGTCCAGGGCCTGTAAATTCCCCATTTGATAGAAAAAAAGTTAATTAACTGATATGCTATCATCAGGTGACATGTCCGACTCACCAAGTTCTAATTTCAACCTTAGTTCTTAACTAACATTTGATTTGATATTTTACTGTTTCAGTTATATGTATATCAAGTCCACTTTTATATGCCAGAAGGGACGTAGTATGCCCTTGGTCATCCACCTGTCTGCAATTTTATGTCCACTCTGTATCTCTTAAATAGAATGAAGGAAATTGAAACTACACAGCAGAAATGTTAACCATAGTTAGAAGATAAGCAGAGCTCAAGTTAAGGTTTCCTCGGATCAAAGCCAAACTTGATCATTGTGAACTGCTTGTTTAATTAACTGTGGAACCTTAGAAGCATACTACACTGACCATAAAATATGCTAGATCGGCTGTAAGTAAGGTAATTACATGACTAAAGAACTAGTCACTAAACAATTAACATTTTGAACTTATTTGCAGATGTTGTTATAATATTGTCTTTATAGTTGGTAAGTGTTAATCAATTGTGGAAAAGGTATTCTACCTTCAGTAGCTTTCTTCGGGCAAATATTGCCCTGCTTCAGCTGAGCTCTGGTGTTTTTCTTTTGGGCCTTTTTTTTCTCTGGAGTTTGAAGGTCTAGGGAGTAATTGTGACAGAGTTATAGAAGTTGACTTAGTTGAATGTAAAACCAAGTTGGATATAAAACTGAGATATAATTAACAGGACCCCGGTCACATAATTATGCTAGGCTTATTGACAGGAAACCATTATCTGAATGTGTGCCCCTGTGATCCTGACTCTGTTGACCATCTTCTCAATATGTCTAACAGTCCTATAAAGGTTGAAATATTTTTTATACGGTGTCCACAGATATTGCTACATAAGAACAAACTTGCTACAAGAGGTGTTGCATTCCATTAAAATATGCTCCAACACCTGACCCTCAACACTTGACCGTCAACACTTGACCCTCATTGCTGCACTTACGTAGCTCATGGCATTTAACCAGTAAGTAAGAATTCTTCTTTTAATTAAAAAAATCACCAATACAAAAAACAAGATGTTATATGTATGTATAATGTATATATATTTCTATCAACAAACTGACTGTAAAATAAATAGACGAAAATAACATAAATATACCAAGCATTAATAAATTAACAATAAACTCAATGTTTTAGAAAGCATTAATAAATGTACAATACACTCAATGTTTAAGAAAACCATATATTTAATTTCATTTGAATTAATAACTGATTTTTTTAAGTTCATCAGTGAAGTACATAGATATTAGAAAGCGAATTTAGTAAAAGAAAAAGTAACAACTTGTTATCAATCATCAGGCTATAAATAGAAAATGTTATTATTGTTTTCCTTTCATATAGAATATACATGTAATTGTGCTAATCTCAAAAAGATACAGTTTCAACAGTTAGCACTTGTGAAAATATTTGATGGTATCTCATAAAAAGACATACCTATAGCAAACATACATACACCATGTAGCAATTATATGTATATCTTCTATATCTCCAGTAGACATTGAATTAAGTTACCACCCAAAGGACTGACAACAGGGAACTCTTAACAAAAGGTCTCTTTAAGTGTTTTAAAAAGACAATCTACATGTTGAACTGTTGGTATGTTCATTTCAGAATGTTCAGAATCTTAGTTTTTCCAACCCCTTATTCCTCTGCTATTTTTCTTTTCTTTTTTTTTTTCCTTTTTTTAATTTATAAAAACTTCAATTACTGAAATCTTCTCATTCAGATTTAAAACTGAACTCTTCATTGTTGACACCATGACTGCAAGAGCTGTAGTTGAAAAAATCTGTGCTGTGCTAACTCATCCGTTTTAAAGGCTGATTGTAAACAGGTGCAAATATTCTCTCTAACAAGATAAAGGCTGATTGTAAACAGGTGCAAATATTCTCTCTAACAAGATAAAGGCTGATTGTAAACAGGTGCAAACATTCTCTCTAACAAGATAAAGGCTGATTGTAAACAGGTGCAAACATTCTCTTTAACAAGACACGTACGTAAATGCCTGCAGGATGTTTCCAACACGGTCATTTAATAGATACTTCTACAATGTATTTTTTCTGTTTGGACATGTTCAATGTGGTCACTGGTCACATTAAGAAAAGGTCATTAAATGCGATGTAATTTTATAGTAAAAACTTTCAGCCAGGATTTCAAGCAGTCATTTCATGGAAATCTCGCTTAAAACAGGCAGTCTCATGAACGATATCTACCATATTTCTTTCGCTCTTAGCAGAGTAGTTAAAGATGTATCTACATAATAAATTATAACCTTGGAATGCTTATAGATTATTGAGCTTTACAATTGCATTTGCGTACTTATTAGATCCTGAATTCACAAGTTATTCCAAACCCCTACTATACACAACTTATCACAACCTAAAGAAAGTGTACGTTAATGCCCCTGAACATGTGGGGGTATTGGTTACCTGCAGTGATAGTCAAGTAAATTAATAATACCCTAACTCACAAAAAAAAAATTCACAAATGAAATGTTATATGCTACTGAAAAAATGACAGCAAGAATTTGGTACAAGTGAATGCTCAAAACAAATAAGATATAACTATAACAATCAACAAACAATCATAATGAACTGAGCAACTCTTTAACAAACTACATTGACTAGTTTGAAGACAGGTCAAGTTGTTTTAATCATTTACATAAAACGCAAACAAAAATAATTACTTGACCAGTCTTTTAAGCTATATCAAACAAGAGGGCCATGATGGCCCTATATCGCTCACCTGAATATGACTGCTTTTAACAAAGTTGCTATGGACCTGGTTAATTGAACCCATATTCAAACTTGGCCTAGAAATTATTGAAACAATCTTTCTGACAAATTTCAAGGTTATTTGGACTGAAAGTGTAGCCTCTAGTGTTAACAAGGTTTTTCGATATTTGGGCTCTGTGACCTAGTTTTTTAATCCAGATAATCCATATCCAAACCTGAGCTAGAAATCATCAAAACAACCTTTCTGACAAATTTCCAGGACATTTGGACTGAAAATGTAGCCTCTAGAGTGTTTACAAAGTTTTTCGATATTTAGGCTCTGTGACCTAGTTTTTTAATCCAGATGACCCATATTCAAAGCTGAGCTGGAAATCATAGAAGCAACCTTTCTAACAAATTTTCAGGTTATTTGGAATTAAAATCTTAACTCTAGAGTGTTAACAAGGTTTTTCCATATTTGGTCAATGTGACCTAGTTTTTGACCAAAGATGACCCATATTAGTACTTGAGCTAGAAATCATCAAAACAACCTGTCTGACAAATTTCCAGGATATTTGCACTGAAAATGTAACCTCTGGAGTGTTAAAGTGGTTTTTACCTTTTAGGGCTCTGTGACCTAGTTTTTGATCCCAGATGACCCATATCCTAGTCCGGGCTAGAAATCATTGAAACAACCTTTCTGACAAATTTCAAGGACATCTGGACTGAAAATGTAACCTCTAGAGCATTAACAAGGATTTTCTACTTTTTGGCCATGTGTCCTAGTTTTTGACCCCACATAACCCATATTCAAAACTGAGCTAGAAATCATTAAAACAAATTTCAAGGTTATTTGAACTAAAAATGTTACCTCAATGCGTGTTTACAAGGTTTTTCCATATTTGGGGTCTGTGACCTAGTTTTTGACCCCAGATGACCTTTATTCGAATCTGAGCTAGAAATCATTAAAACATTTTTTCTGACAAATTTCGAGAATATTTGGACTGAAAAGTAGCTTCTAGAGTGTTAACAAGTTTTTTGCTATTTTTGGGCTCTGTGACCTAGTTTTTGATTTCAGATGACACATATTCAAATTTAACCTAGAAATCATTGAAACAACCTTTCTGACAGATTCCAGGTTATTTGGACTGAAAATGTTACCTCTAGAGTGTTAACAAGGTTTTTCCATATTTGGGCTCTGTGACCTAGTTTTTGACCCCAGATGACCCAATTTTGAGCTTGAGCTAAAAATCATCAAAACAACCTTTCTGACAAATTTCCAGGATATTTGGACTGAAAATGTAACCTCTAGAGTGTTAACAAGGTTTTTTCTATTTTTGGGCTCTGTGACCTAGTTTTTGAACCCAGATGACCAATATTCGAACTTGAGCTAGAAATCATAGAAACAACCTGTCTGACAAATTTCCAGATTATTTGGACTGAAAATGTTACTTCTCCTTCTACAAGAAGATTTTCAAAGTTTTCACTATATAAGCCTATGTAAAACCAATGACCCCGGGGTGGGGCCAAATTTGACTCCAGGGGTATAATTGGAACAAACTTGGTAGAGGTCCACTAGACAATGCTACATACTAAATCTTAAGGCTCAGGGCCTTGTGGTTTCAGACAAGAAGATTTTCGAAGTTTTTCCTATATAACTCTATGTAAAACAAGTTACCCCTGGGGCGGGGCCATTTTTGACCCAGAGGTCATGACTTGAACAAACTTGGTAGAGGTCCACTAGACAATGCTGCACACCAGATATCTAAGCTCTATGCCTTACGGTTTCTGACAAGAAGATTTTTAAAGTTTTTCCTATATAACTCTATGTAAAACAAGTTACCCCTGGGGCGGGGCCATTTTTGACCCAGAGGCCATGATTTGAACAAACTTGGTAGATGTCCACTAGACAATGCTGCACACCAAATATCTTAGCTCTATGCCTTACGGTTTCTGACAAGAAGATTTTTAAAGTTTTTCCTATATAACTCTATGTAAAACAAGTTACCCCTGGGGCGGGGCCATTTTTGACCCAGAGGCCATGATTTGAACAAACTTGGTAGAGGTCCACTAGACAATGCTGCACACCAAATATCTTAGCTCTATGCCTTACGGTTTCTGACAAGAAGATTTTTAAAGTTTTTCCTATATAACTCTATGTAAAACAAGTTACCCCTGGGGCGGGGCCATTTTTGACCCCAGGATCATAATTTGAACAAACTTGGTAGAGGTCCACTAGATGATGCTTTATACCAAATATCAAAGCTCCAGGCCTTGTGGTTTCTGACAAGAAGATTTTTAAAGATCCAACTTTTCAAATCTGTTTTCAGCTCCTGTGACCCAGAAATGCAATGAACCGGAACCATTTGAACAAACTTGGTAGAGCTTCATGCAAGGAACATTCTAGGCAAGTTATATTAAATTTTGCCCAGTGGTTTCAGAGCAGATGTCGTTTGAATGAATTGTGGACGACGGACGGACGGACGGACGGACGGACGGACGGACGCCGGACAATCAAGGATCCTAAAAGCTCACATGAGCATGCTCAGGTGAGCTAAAAAGCAAAAAAGTAACAAATAGATACATGTACATTCATTAATGCAACTAAAATACAATTTACAAAAAAAATACAAAATACAAAAATTAAAATTACTGATCAAACAAAAGTTTCATCTTCTTTTGCAAATGCTTTGTAGAGTTCTAAACATAAATGAAATATAACTCAGTTACAATGTATGTTAACTGACTTTTACAAGAACATCTGACTAATAGTTTAGGTTTTGGAGATATATCTGCACACATTTTGAAAGATTTCATAGATATATCTGCACACATTTTGAAAGATTTCATAATCAAATATGAGTCATAGTCATTTGAAATACATTTTTTACTTTTTTGTTTTGCAGTAACATTTCTTTGGGACAATCAATGATCTTTTGAAAGTTTTACTTAAATTCTAAAAACTTATAATTTTATACTAGTATACTATTTCATATGACAAACTGTACACTTCTGATAATTATATGATTTGTCTTCAACAACATTTTACAAAATACACAGCACCTATCACAAGATATTGGGACTAAACTTCTCTATGGCAAGTTACACTGTGCTTTACAATGTTTATATCATAGTAATGTTTTATTTTGAGTCGGTAAGAATGATAATGGTACAACATATAACCTTGAACTGACTATTGTTTTATAGAAAACAATCTCGATTGTTTTATTCCTCTCACTGGAAAACAGAACAGTTTAATGAGACATATAGCCATGTCCCTCTGGTTCTGTTTAATCTCACCAGCTGGCCTCACAGATTGTAGAAATTTACTTACGCACTTTAAACATCTGAAATAAATACTCAAAGAAACCCTAACTGAGATATTGGTTATACTATGTACATTCAAGAGGGGATCTGCAGTCTAGTGGTAACACACAAGATATGGTACCCAAGGGTTGCAATTCAATCCATAGTTCTGCCATTAACGTTAACTAATTATATATCTGATAAAGCTTTAAACTGAGATCCATAAAATATCTAGACTCATCTGCAGTTGCTCATTTGTGCAACTAGTACTGATAATAAATAAACACCAACAGACAAACAGAAATACATACAAATCTATCTCAGTAATTTAAACGGGAAAGGATAAAACAACTTTAAATGTTTGACCAGAAGTATGAACACACATTTCTCATGGGCAGTATTGGATTTAGCACAAAAATGCACTTTCAAAACAAGAGCAGTCAGTGATCATGTGTCACCTGATGATAGCCAATTAAGCAGTTATATTGAGGGGTGATTGGACAGTTTGTTGGAAATGTAAATTGAGGTACCTATCAATCCTGTAACATTTCATTCACATTGCTTCAGTAGTATAAGAGAAGAAGTCCTGACAAACTTTAAGAATAAAAATCATTAAAGGGCCATAACTCTAACAAAAATCATTGAACTGGAAAATGCCGAATACATGAGAAACTTCACCTGGTACTGATCATTCCTGTAAAGTTTGGATGAAATTGCACCAGTAGTTTTTGAGGAGTAGTCCAGACAAGTTTTGTGATGGACAGAAAGACAGACTACATAGAAGTGATCCCTATATGTCGCAGCCACTTAAAATTAAGCTATTTTCCTCCACTGGTAACTCTTTTTCTCATATCTGGTACAAACTTTCAAGAGAAGCTAAGGAAATTGGCTACGACATGAAAAGAGAAAATTAGGAAAAACTTTCATACATTGCAAAATAAACTGGTTCATCATTACAGCAGAAAATTAAGAAAACCAGTCTTTTAAATGTAAATATTAAAATATAATCAGTATTAATAATAATAATTGGTTATTTTGACTGGCAAGGGTTCTAGTACCTAATAGCTATTATAGTATCCTTTGTAGCACAGAGTAAAGGACTCACTGGTGTGTCCATATAAATGCCAACTTAACTCCATAAACTTTGTGCTATAATATGAGACAATGTGATGTAAATAATACTATAAAAACAACACTCCCTCACTGCCTTTCTAACCAGCAGAGAGCAGACGTCTGTTCACAGAAAAGATGTCAAGATGTGAGGGGCAAACTGCAAAATGCAGCAGGACCACTAGGCAGCAGGAGGAGCCTAACACTATTCAATCTTGCAAAAGATTTCATCAGTAAGACGAATGAAGACAGTGACATTTGGGTCCTAGGGTACTCTATCCACTTAAGGTAGCTAAAAGGACCATGGCAAGGAAAGTACCTAATGTAACTAAATGGTCCGAGTGTTTACTTGGTGGGGATGAGTTTATTTAAAACAGAAAATCCGTTTTCTCCTCCGGACGCAGCCTAAGATAGTAGTTATACATTAAGGTGGGAACGACACTCAGAAACACACTTAAAATGATTCAGGAGTATTTAAGGAGCCTTCTCCAAATCTCATCTATTATGAGTAGGTATATTACAAAGACTTAAATAAGGATCTTGTGAGACTTCATAGTTCTACCATAAACACACCAAAAAGTTGTACCCTTATAACTACACTATTGTCTGTTTTGATACAGGCAATAAAACACCTGCATTTTTCACACATGACGGCATACACCTGTCAGAAGCAGATCTGAATGTGTACATTCATATTATACCCTGCAGGATGTACTTCTCAATATTTCCAACTTGTGAGAATTTTAGGAAAAATCCGAAATAAATTTTTTTTTGTGTGTGTGGCAAAAATTCTTCAGAAGTGCATTTTGTTATTTAGCCTGGTTCAATTCATATGTAACTGCAGTATGATTTCAGACTCTGCACCTGTGTATAAACAAAATAAAAAATGCCCATAGTAAAAATGCAGTTCAAATAATTTACAGTATTTTTCATGATTCTAAATGCCTGAAACATCTAGCAACAGTTACTATACTGTTAAATAAATCAGCATTTAACTATTTAAATAAGAAACTGATATACCAGTATCTTAAGAGTAACATAGTTACATGTATTTACAAGACTCTAAGTATTCATTTATGAGTATCGTAATATCAATAAATGAGTATATAACAAGAGAGATGGTATCTTCACACGTTATCACAGATTTTATCCATCTTCTTCAATATCTAAAAACCTGTAGAAGTATGGCATATCATGGAAGTCATGTTCTTCCATCACATGACTAATCACCTGACCTTTCAGAAGTTTCTGTCCATATGACACAGCCTCCCCTCGGTCCCGACATAAACCAACTTCAATCATCCAATCACAGAAAGAAGTGCCACAGAACACTTTATTGTACGTTCTGAATCGGTACCTGTGAAAAAATAGCTTACACTTTCTGTATAGGATTCTTAAAAACAAAAAGTTTCTAAGAAACTGTGAAATCATAACAAAAATTAAAATGATTGCACTTCTGTAAACTGTTTATAGCAAACTTCACAGCCCCCTCCCACCCCATTCCAACTTAGACTAAGTACTGGTTAAGATGGTGATACAACTGATATTTCAAACAGTCAAATTAATTTAAGTTTCCTTATACGGTGTGTAATCAATGACTAAAGAAGCCAGTTTCCAAATTGTAAAATTGCAAAGTAAGGGACTTTATGTTTTAATATGAGCAAGTTCACAGGAGCTGAAGGGTTCAACAAGGAAGATGGGTGAGGAGTTGGGGTTGGGTGTGGGAGTGTTCAGTACTTACTTCATATCTCTTACAATATCCTGCACACAGTTGTCCCTATGGTACTTGACAAACTGATCACACAGATGTTTCTCCTCCTCACTGAGTTCATCTTTGGATGGAATGTGAACCACCTCTACACCATACATCCACTTACGCCATCTGTAACAAGAACAGATAACTTGAATCAGTAACAAATTATAATGTTTTCTGAGTGACAGGTCTATGGAAACACTATTCAACTTACAGTAAGTTTTAACCTCTCATTAAATGCAGATGTAAGTGTTGAAAGCCAATCTACAGTAAAGAAAAGGTGTTTTGGTGCACATTCAATATCCTGACAAAAGACTACTTATACTATTGTGTTTTTAGAGTGGAGTGTAGGTGTTATATACTCCTCACAAAAAGTCAAGCAACAAAATCGTTTCTTTCTCGTTTTGGTCCTATGACACATATATTCACATAAGTGTACATGTGAAGAAAAGCACGTAATCATTGCAACCTAACACCATTAACACTCAGCACAAGATGCACATGCAAAACGAGAAGTCGGAACTTGATGTGTTAGGTACTATTTCACATTTTTCTATTGGTCCATTTAAATCAGACTGTTCAGACTGAGTTTTGTTTTATGCTTCATCATTGCACTCATTAAAAAGAAAACCCAGGCTAGTTTCTGTACAGTTTTCATTAGTGACAATGGTTCGGCGAGTTTTGACAGAAGTTGAGGTGGCTCATGCCATTGGAATGCTTCAGGGTGGTGTTTCCCAGAGTGACGTTGCTAGGCAGCTCAGTGTCCACAAAAGCGTCATCCACAGGGCCTTTCAATGCTTCCAGGCAACTGGACAATTCCTGGCAAGGTCAAGAAGTGGTCGTCTGAGGGCTACAACCCAACAAGAGGATCGGTACCTTGTCACTTCCTCAACGCTTTGTGACCGCCAGAAGACTGCAATCTGACCTGGAATCTGCCACAGGAACCAGAGTTTCCACTCAAACTGTGCGGAACAGGCTTCACCAGGCTGACTTCCGTTCACGCCGACCAGCAAAACGGGTCCCCCCTGAGTTAGCGTCAGCCTCAGACTCATCTCAACTGGACTCGCCAACATGCAAATTGGAGGCTGAATCAGAGGAGAACAGTTCTTTTTACTGATGAGTCCAGATTCAGTTTGGATTTCAATGATGGGCATCAGGAAGTTTGGAGATAGCCAGGGGAACAATCTGCAGCTTCTGCTATTGCAGAACACGACCTTTATGGGGGCGGCAGTTTGATGTTTTGGGGAGGCATCTGGGCTGGAGGATGTACAGATCTTGTGCTGTTCCGGAGAGGCACACTGAATGCTGAATGCTACTTAAATGACGTCATCAGGCCTCAAGTTATCCCCCAAATGAGGAGACTTGGTGATGTATACTTTTTTTATGGATGATAATGCACCATGTCACAGAGCACGAGTCATTCAAAATGAACTTAACGACAACATTGTCGCTTGCCTTCACTGGACAGCCCTTTCCCCAGACCTGAACCCCATCGAGCACGTGTGGGACATTCTTGGGAGAGCTGTGTATGGCATGCCCTTCCGTCCCAACACTCTGGATGCCCTGGAAGTAGCCCTTGTGAAGGAGTGGAGAGCCATCCCACAGAACCAGCTAGACTGCTTAATTGCCTCACTGCAACACCGCATTCAGGGCTGCATTGGTGCTAACGGGGGTCACACACGCTATTGAAAATGGTTTTGCGTGTTTTTGACCTGAAGTGTTTGAAATTTGCATTGGCTGTTTACATTTTACAACACCTGTTTTCCAAGTGCATTACTTTTTGTGAACAGTATCGTGAGATCGGAATGGATTTCCAAGATGCTTTGTTAAATTTCACTTGACGAAATGTTGAAGATTATTTGTGCACCTTTTCATTTACTATTGAGGTCTCATTAAAATTTTTTCACAGTTTAAATGTTTGTTGCTTGACTTTTTGTGAAGAGTATACAAATATCACAAAACCTCTCCTAATTCATCTGCCTTTCTACTTGTTCTCTTCTCTATTGTTCATAAATATAACAAATTAGAAAGTACATGATTTACATCATCTGAAATAAGTATCTACTAAACAATGGAAGATACTGACAAATATTGTTTTCTGTCTACAATATTTTTTTCTTTGAATAGAAAAGAAAGCAAACTGAAACTGAAAAAACTCAGTTCTGAAGACTGCTTCTCAAGAGTTCTTACCAACACAGTTTTCATATCTAATAAGTTTTTCAAGCTCTTAATTTTATAAAAATAAAAAGACTCTTTTTACAAAAAGTCAATTAACAATTCCAGATATATCAAATCAGAATTTTTGCATGAATTTGCATAACAATTTCACAGCACTTATCAAATCTACACTTCTGCTTATCTCAATGCTTAAACATTGCACTGCCTGTCCCTCGGAAGCTGAAATAGGGAGCAGGGGGATACAACAACAAGGGAAGGAGAAGTTCAACGTGACATTTCTTAATTTAAAAAAAGACAACTTAAAATGCTATAAACTGCACTATTTTTCAATCACATTTAAAACAGTATATTTTGATGTGTAGCATTAATTATGCAATATTGATTGGAACTTAAATAACTTAATCAAGGTACATGTAGGAGAAAGGTTGTTTACTTTTTGAGATGGAGATATTCACAGCTATTTTTGTTCTTTCTTTTGTTTCATTTACTACCACTTGCAAAACTGATTAGAGTTTACACTGTTTGGTAAAGAATGAGACTCGTTGGTACACCTGTCAAAAATCAATTAAAGCGCCACCCAATGTGTTTCTTTCAAACTCCACCTTTTACCTGTCAGTAGTGTCATTCTAGTGTCATTCTGTGTACAAAATGGAAAAGCTGTTAGGAAACAAATATTGAGTGAAGATTTCTGATAGCAACGCAGTGACAATTACGACACAGCAACTTTGGCACCGCCCAGGCACATTTTTCTGGCTGCGGGTAGATTGCAAGACACAGTTTTATTGACAGGTATACCTTAGAAAACTGCTTCGCTGTGATTTGATGATCAGTAAAGTGACAGTTTAAGACACTGAAATAAACATCATAACATCACTTTTTACCGCATTCCGAATACGTGAAACTCTTAGTCAGTTTTGCAAGCGGTAGTATGAGGAAAGCAGAACAAAACATCAAGTCACTGGTGCTGCTTGCAACACATAAGAGTTCCCTACCAGTTTTGCCTTGAAAATAAACTAGAGCTGTCACTGAATATGATTTATACCCCTGCAATACTACCTTGTCAGAGGAAAAGGGGAAATATAGAATGCTTCATACACATCTTGCTAAGAACTTTTATCACAAGATTTTGCAATGACTGGCCGTAAACTGTTGAGGGAAAATTGGTGAGCATAAAAAAGTGTCAGTCATATCTACACTTATTGGTGATCATGCACACCAAGTTTCAATCCTACAGTCTTAGATATATGAAAGAAGTTCCCATCACAAAATTTTGCTATGACATGCCATAAAATCACAGCATTTTGATCTGAGGAAAAAAAAAATGACATGCAAAATCTCCGTCTTTTCAAATACAAGTTTCATATTTACAACATTAAGTAAGATTCATGCTTATGGGAAATCACAAGGAATACGAATAACTAGATGTACATTATAATGTTATGTATACTTAATACATACAATCATTCTGTACAACAATACAACACAGTCACTATGCATTTACCTATCAAATAAACCCTTCATTTCCCTCCATAGTTTGCTACATAGTACAATAAAAAAGCATACATTAACATTAATATATTCCAGCTCAACAAATATTTGATTGTATCATTGTCTGTATTATATATTACTGTAACCACTTCTCGAATTTGAAAGTTTACCTTTCCCCTGATAAATTTTACTTTCACAGAGTACCAGTTCTGTAGTCATTACTGGTCAATAACAAACATTTGACAAAAGTTTTTCAGAATTAATATCAACTAAACTGCTAAAATTCATACTATTAAATGAAATCATAGAATTTTTAAACCAATCCTCAACAGTCATGAAAGTGATTAAAATCCTTCTGAAAACGGTGATGTCAGAAAGTATCAGCGACTTTATACACTCAGTGTGTTAAACGTTTTGTTTCCATAGCAATGACTATTGTCAGTCGAATAAACATCTATCAGGCAACAAAGATTTGAAACATGCTGCATATTGTAGATATAAAATGTCATGACATTACGAAGCAATATCAGACTGTATAAAAATAGCCCAACCATTCATAACACTATCAGTATGCATGGCATTAAAAAGTTAATCAAATACATTCATGACATGATAAAGAAATAAGAAGTCAGATTTTATCTTAAACAAAACAAATCTATTTGCCAATTCCATCATCATTTCAATGTAATTGAATACAGCCATGTGGGCTTATGTTTTTGTTCAAGTTTTATAATGATAAACAGAAAACTAATTACACTGTGGCATAATTTCTAAGTCAGTTCCATTCATGATATTATAAAGATGTCCAATCCAGTCATGTCATGAAAAAAATTTCCAATCCAGTTATGTCATGATAAATATGTCCAATCCAGTCATGTCATGATAAAGATGTCCAATCCAGTTATGTCATGATAAATATGTCCAATCCAGTCATGTCATGATAAAGATGTCCAATCCAGTTATGTCATGATAAATATGTCCAATCCAGTCATATCATCATAAATATGTCCATTCCAGTCATGTCATGATAAATATGTCCAATCCAGTTATGTCATCATAAAGATGTCCAATCCAGTTATGTCATGATAAATATGTCCAATCCAGTCATATCATGATAAATATGTCCAATCCAGTTGTGCCATGATACAGATGTCCAATCCAGTTATGTCATGATAAATATGTCCAATCCAGTCATATCATCATAAATATGTCCAATCCAGTTGTGCCATGATAAATATGTCAAATCCAGTCATGTCATGATAAATATGTCCATTCCAGTCATGTCATGATAAATATGTCCAATCCAGTTATGTCATGATAAAGAAGTCCAATCCAGTTATGTCATGATAAATATGTCAAATCCAGTTATGTCATGATAAATATGTCCAATCCAGTTATGTCATGATAAATATGTCCAATCAAGTCATGTTATGATAAAGATGTCCAATCCAGTTATGTCATGATAAATATGTACAATCCATTCATGTCATGATAAATATGTCCAATCCAGTCATGTCATGATAAATATATTCAATCCAGTTATGTCATGATAAATATATCCAATCCAGTTATGTCATCATAAATATGTCCAATCCAGTCATGTCATGAGGCCACTCTCACATTTTATACTTATAAGGTGTATTTGTGAGATATATTTAAGTATTCAAGGTGTTACTGAAGTAGCTACGCTATTTGTAAGAGTTTTCAGTATCCACTTCAAAGTGAGACATTTTAAAAACCTGGTCTTGGCACGGCATTATAAATTCATAAATCAAGAACAGTTTAAAAATCCTTTCCAACACACAGCTTGGTATATTGCACAGGTCAATCCAAGTTCCAAGCAAAATTTAAGGTATTGTGAATAATGAACCTTGCCTTACCTAGCTCTAATGTTAGCTACAGGATTACATTCACATCTACATTAATAAAGAAACAAGCAAACACAATTTAAATTAATCGTTATTAATTTCACGAGTAGAAAAAATCCCTTGAGGGATCTGCGTAAAACTATTGTACCTGTGTTTTAAACAAAAGAGTTACAGTATCAATTTACTCCAACATTTCCAAACTTTAAAATTAACTTGATGAAAAGATTTTCTCATGCAGCTGTTGTTGTTTTATCTGTGGATGCTTTTCCTACCCAAATATGAACATATTATGGAGGAAAAAAGGAATTTTAAATTTGTGTATTTCTGTAATTGAAAAAAGTTCACTCCCAGGGTTTTTTTTTTTCTTCTATAGCAGGGGGCGTTTACAGTCATTTTCCCCTGAGGAAAAGTCTTTAAAATCATGCAATTTCCCTCTAAAGTTCAATTTACATCAAGTTTTTTCTTCTCCTTTTGCAAAAATACCCCATTTACTTTCCCTAAATTTAAGGGAAGGGCCCCTACCCTTACCTGGGAAAAAAGCCCTGACCTGGCTCAAATTGACAAAACTGATGAGGCCTTAGCAGTAGTAATACATATATCCTACCCTATGAGGGAAAAATAAAGAGATTCTGTGTTAGGGTTAGGGCTTATCATTTTATATGGAGTGGGCCTTTTATTTGTCAAATAAAATTTTGAGGGGGGTTACCTTCCTGGCATAGGATATATGTTTTACTGGAATAGGCATTAAAGGAAACGGTACAAAATTAATAGTATTTTAGAATTTGCCACCGTTTAACTATGTCAAACACTTGACTTTTATATTTGTTTCTTAAATGGGTATTTATTTTACTATATAATTTATAAAAGTTTAGAAAGTGTAACTCTCCCCCTGAATGTATACACATAATTATCTGTGGCACGTAACTAGGTTTTTCCTGTGAAAAACAAGTGAACTTCTGGTACCAGAAATTACTAGAATGCCAATGTGCAGCATGTCAAGCACCCCAATGGAAAGCTGCCTATGGGGATAGGACAGTGAAATTGAATCACGGTATTTTCAAATTCTTCCATGCATGGAGAAGTAATGGACCAAACAAGGTCTATCATCAACATTTTGGACCTTTCAGCTGTCACTGTGACCTTGACCTCTGAGCTAGGAATTTGGGTCTTGCACGCAACAAACCATCTCATCAAGGTGAACAAATGTGCCAAGGTATTTTAAAATCCTTCCATGCTGGGAGAAGATATGGCCTGGACAAGGCTTATCCTAAAAAATTTGGACATTTGACCTGGCACTGTGACCTTGACCTTTGAGCTGGGAACCTGGATTTTGCATGTGACACACCGTCTCATCAAGGTGAACAAATGTGCCATGGTATTTCAAAATCCTTCCATGCACAGAGAAGTTATGAACTGGACAAGGCAATCATTACCTTTTTAAGTTATGAGTTCTTCCCCACACTAAAAAGAATGACAGAATGACATAAATGATGGAAGGACAAGTCAGGCCTATATGATGTCTCTTTTAGGAAGCATAACAAATGTATCTTGGTATTTTCAAATTCTTCCCAGCATGGAGATGTAATGGCCCAGACAAGGTCTATCATCAACATTTGGACCTTTGAGCTGTCACTGAGACTTGACCTCTGAGCTAGGAATCTGGGTCTTGCATGCGACACACCATCTCATCAAGGTGAACAAATGTGCCAAGGTATTTTAAAATCCTTCCATGCACAGAGAAGTTATGGCCCTGACAAGGCAATCTGGATGCACTCACGCACGTACATACACCTAACTGCGGTACCAAATGTGATGACTATGTCGAGCTATCCACAAGTGGGCTCGACAAAAATTCACTTTGTTTTCAATTCTAACCTAAAGCACTTATTAACTCTGTTAGATTAATAGATATCCAAGTCTGGTGAATATTAGTACTAGTCTAAATATAGGTTAGTAAAGAAACTGAGCTGCATGTACACAGGACTCTTAGAAATATTAACATACCTTTTTATACAAGGTAACATCATCAATCGAGTATCAAAGCCAAATATTGCAAACACGACCAAACTCTGCAATCAAAAAATGAAATAGTATCATAGATTCTCAATTCAATTTACAAAAATTACATGTTATATTTGATGTTATAATAAGCTTGTTTAATATTTACCACCATATTATATACTTGCTTTGTGACTGATTCAGAACAAAAGATTATGGGAGTATCCCTGAGTTTACCTTCAGTACCAACTGTCCATACGACACATGCCCAGTGAAGAGTTTAGTTATTTCAAGTTGTGTGGGATAGTGTAGATACATAAAGCATCATATTCCAGAGATACTCGTGGATGTTTTACATGCCAAGAATACACCACCATAGAACATAGGGTATAAAGTCCCATCCGAAACAAAATTAATAGGTCTTAAATGGAAGAATGATGAGATAAGACTCACAACCACTGATTACACGTCTTATACATTACCACCAACAAGAGCACTGCTGAGCGGAGCATTATACGCCAAAAGGGTGTTTTTTCTAAGTATGATGCATTTGTGATAAAAGAGAAGAAACCTTAAGCTTTAAAATTAAATGATTTGCTTGAAATTTTGATTTTTTTTACCTTTGACCTACTGACCCCATAATCAATAGGGGTCATTCACTCAATGTGTGCAACCATTATATGAATTTTAAAGTCTCCATGAAAAATGGTTATTGAGTTACAGAGTGTAAATGATTCTAAACATTTAGGTCACTGTGAGCCTGACCTTTGACATACTGATCCCAAAATGTATAGGGGTCATCCACTCAATGTGTGCCGTCATGATATAAAGTTTGAAGTCTCTATAACAAATGATAGTCAAGTTACATGGCAGAAATGGTTTTCAATGTTAAGGTCACTGTGACCTTGACCTTATACCTACTGATCCCAAAATCAATAGGGGTCATCCACTCAATGTGGGCAATAATCACCTGAAAGTAAAAGACTGTAGGCCAAAGAGTACTCAAGTTATCCTCAAGAAACCAAATTTCTAATGGACAGATGGACAGACAGACAGATGGATGGATGGATGGATGGATGGACGCCCTCGACCGCAACATAATATGCACCCTTCGGGCATATAAAAATCATTTACTAAATTGGGCAAAGACATACAAACTTCCACTTAACCTAGCGATGGGCACTACATGTAGTATTACTGGTAACCAACATGCTGTCTTTCATAAGTGACAACTTTCAGTATGAGTGGTGTCTTACAATGCACCTTAAGATGTATAGAAGCTGCAATGGATTGTTACCTGGGTTAAACAAATTTAGATATACAAAAATGAAATATCCTACCTGTCCAAAGTTCAGGAAACTATCTAAGAACTCTATCTCTACATATATTCCGGATTTTGCATTGTTAAATAACCTCCATATACAAAGGAATAATCCCTGAAATAAAACCAAGATTTAGACATAACATGATTCAATTCTGTATGTCTGAAGAACAATAAGTTAGTCTTGCTTCAAAATCTTTTTTATTTAAGTTATAGTAGTGGTCAAAGTGGCCATAAATTTTTTTTTTCAATAATTCAATTGCTGATGTTTTAACTTACTGGAAAGCATGTTTTCATTTATATATCTTTAAGAAGTGAAAGAAGTCTTTATTACTTTTAATTTAAATAATTTCTGATCATTCATAGAGTCCTATAGGATTTATCAGGACATTCATACATCTTAGTTATTTTGAACTCTAAATAATGTCACTTTTTCAAAGACTCATTCAGGCATCTGGATAAAGAAAGGTCAATGGTTTCCAGACAAAGCATCTTAATTTCCAGAAAATAAACACCTTATACAGGATTTAATGTACACTTCAGACACTTTGAAAAGAATCCAAGAATTCATACAAGATGAATTAAATTACAAATCTTACAAATGCTACTGAATATAATTACCAATTTCAAAATTTAAAAAAAAATCATTTTATACAAAGTATTCCAAAGAATAACAGTATGTATGAGGTTTGAGCCCACAAATGAACTAAACTTGTGTAGCAGGTTAGTTAGAAGCAAGCTGATTGTGAAATATGAAGGTTTTTCTGTCAGGCACAGGGAACATGTAGAATGGCTTGGCAGTAAAGCTTGTAACTATAGTCTATGTACCAGTGAAAACTTACCATGAACATGGACACTTGGAGAAACAGTAACAAGATAAGGAATTTTCCAGTCTGGTACTCATCAACATCTCTTGGTCTCTTCACTTTAACAGCTACTTCTCCACTATCTCTCACCTGTTTAGGAGAAACCAAATATTTATCCTATATTAAATCATAACCAAAGATGGACCTGGAAGTTAAAGTATCAGTTTTTGAGCAAGAGCTGTCACAAGTCAGTCTAAAATTCCATTGGCTGAAGAACTAACTGCACTAACTGCCATTATTCCCAAATGACAAAATTAATGTCATGCAAAAGGTATACCTAGACATCTATTTAAAATAACTGTGTCTTGAAAACCAGACAAAATGTCCTCCATATAGAAATATGGCTACAAAAATGAGGGTGACTTCAAATTAAAATATGTGACATAATTTGTGAATAACTATGTCATGTTTTCTTTCAACACACTACTGTTTTACTTTAGAAACTGATCATTTCAAATATTATGAAGTTTTCAAACAACAGTATGCACTTTTTAAAACCAACATCATAAGAAATATCTAGGTATCAATAAAAGTGAATCCAGACATACATTTTACCTAAAGCAACTGGAACATTGATGACTAGTTATCACTATAAGTGTTTTTCAGTGTATTTTACCAGATAAAGCTTTAATATTAAGATCAATGCAAATCTTGTGTGTCTTATACTTAAGAAGTATTTGAATTTACTTGAATATTTCTAGTTGAAGCATTGTAGCATCTGAGAAGCCCAGCACACTTCCGCCTTTGCTGGTAACTACACGTTCCATTCCTACATTCATAATTCTGTATTGTCTCCAGGAATGAGTCCTCACTCGTAGAACTTGCACTGCTCTCTGTGCGAGGAATGACTAACTCTGAGTTTGATTCATTCACAGAGCCATGTGATCTGCTGTTCTGTCTTGAGATATTTGGTTGCATATCATCAGGCAGAGGTACAATATCTTCTATGTTCCTAGAATTCTGACGTACTAAAATATAAGACAGAAGTGTATGAGTGCACAGCAACTTACTTACTAAGATAAAAGTTCATTAAGTGCATCTATATCAAAATAACAAAATTAAGTCTTATACATGTACATTTATTTCTATAACTGGTTTTTACATCAAATGCAAAAGCACTTATTATCAACCTCAGTAATGCCATAAATAGAAAATGTCAAAAAGTGGTCTTTACATGTCCTATTTGTAGCGATGGATTCTTTAAAACTGCTAGTTTTTACATGATTCTGAAATAAACAAAGCGGTCTTATTAGTGTGACTTTACAGTAATTTACACAAAAATGTCTCCACTAAAATTTTCAGTAAGTCAGTATTTTACAAAAATTATATACCTGTATGTTTGTACAGATTCACTTCACAGTCCTCAGTACATCCTGAGCAAGACAGTGACCTGTATCTGTTATTATCATTTCTATCATCTTTGTTATTTAGAAGCTTGCTTTTACTGCTGCTCCGTGTCCGACGGGTGCTTGGGATTTCTTCATCTTCTGCAGATTACACAAAAAGTATGCAAGGAAATTAGGATTAGGGTAAGATTGTAATTCAAGGTTTTTCAAACTCATATGTTCACATTTTATACTAGTGATAAACGAACCTATCCAACTGAATTTCATAACTGGAACCACCTCACAATTGTATTGGCTATGGCCAATGTGACAACATGCATCATAACTATAAGCCTATAAGCACCTGAACACACTCATTCAAGAGGTTTACAAGGAGAACCATTATGTTTTTTTTCACCAAATTTGGCAGTAATCAATCTTATCTTAACTATCTTGGTAAACTTTATTCATGCTGGCCTAGAAACAATGTCAGCCTGGCAAAAATCATTTTCCATCACCAACATAACTTTACACACCTGGTAATAATTTCTCATGTTCTGTATTTTCATCTATCAAGTTGTCGGTTTCTTGTTGACCTTTATGTCGTGACGGTTTCAACTTTGACTTGACCTTTATGTCTACTCCATCATTAAGATGACGGGCATTACGTTGTTTGAGGACCAGGAATATAACATTGATTGTAGAGCATACACTCAGCAAAACAACAGATAACACAGCCTGAAATGTATACAAGTACTGCTGTGCTAAATTGTCAAGTTATTTTTTAAATAGCAACAATTTATTAGACTATTTCATTTATTTTCAATCTCCAATGGTACATGTCAATATTAATCTAACTTGAATTCAGAGACCACTCATGGGAAAGACAAAAAAAGTCTTACTCAATTTTAGATACCCTTTGTATCAATATACATTTACATTTTGGCACCAAATACCTTTATTTTAAATTGAAATAAATTTATCTTTCACTAGAGCTATCACTAAATGTGATTAATACCCCCAAAACACCGCTACAGAACAGAGGAAGTTATCAATTTAGTAACAGAATACTTCGTAAAACAATTGAAAAAGAGTTATGGTTGTGGGCAATTAAAGATAGTTGTGGTTCTTGTACATTGCATTTCTTCTCATTGTGCTTGACCACTGTATGAAGTTGCATTGAATTCCAACCACGATTTTCCAAATTATATTTTTTAAAAGAAAATCCAAGGAAGAGCAATAACTCTGCAATTAGAGAAGATGGAGTTATAGCTCTTATACAATGCACTTTCTCTCATTGTGCTTGATCATTGTATGAAGTTGCATTAAATTCCAACCAGTAGTTTTCAAGTTTTGCTCCAAATAAAGAAAACAAACAAAAGGTAATAACTCTGCAAATAGAGAAGATGGAGTTATGATTCTTGGACACTGCACTTCCTCTTATTGTGCTTGACCATTGTATGAAGTCGCATTGAATTCCAACCAGTTGTTTTCAAGTTATCCTCCATACAAAGGAAAACCAACAAAGGGCAATAACTCTGCAAATAGTGAACATGGAGTTATGATTCTTGGACAATGCGCTTCCTCTCATTGTGCTTCACCATTGTATGAAGTTGCACTGAATTCCAACCAGTAGTTATCAAGCTATGCTCTGAATAAAGAAAACCTATAAAGGGCAATAATTCTGCAAATAGAGAATTTGGATTTATGATTCTTGGATACTGCACTTCCTCTCATTGTGCTTGACCATTGTATGTAGTTGCACTGAATTCCAACCAGTAGTTTTCAAGTTATGCTCCGGAAAAGGAAAACCAATAAAGGGCATTTACTCTGAAAATAGAGAAGATGGAGTTATGTTTCTTGGACATTGCACTTCCTCTCATCGTGCTTGACCATTGTATGTAGTTGCACTGAATTCCAACCAGTAGTTTTCAAGTTATGCTCCGGACAAAAAAAACAATAAAGGGCAATAACTCTTTAAATAGTGTAGACGGAGTTATGATTCTTGGACATTGCACTTTCACTTATTGTGATTGACCACTGTATGAAGTTGCAATGAATTCCAACAAGTAGTTTTCAAGTTTTGCTCCATAAAAAGGAAATCCAACAAAGGGTAATAACTCTGCAAATAGTGAACATGGAGTTATGATTCTTGGACATTGCACTTCCTCTCATTGTGCTTGACCATTGTATGAAATTGCATTGAATTCCAACCAGCAGTTTTTAAGTTATGCTCTGGACAAGGAAAACCAATAAAGGGCAATAACTCTGAAAATAGTGAAGATGGAGTTATGATTCTTGGACACTGCACTTCCTCTCATCGTGCTTGACGATTGTATGAAGTTGCATTGAATTCCAGCCAGTAATTTTTAAGTTATGCTCTGAAAAAAGGAAAACCAATAAAGGGCAATAACTCTGAAAATAGTGAAGATGGAGTTATAATTCTTGGACACTACACTTCCTCTCATTGTGCTTCACCATTGTATGAAGTTACATTGAATTCCAACCAGCAGTTTTCAAGTTATGCTCCGGAAAAGGAAAACCAATAAAGGGCATTTACTCTGAAAATAGTGAAGAAGGAGTTATGATTCTTAGACACTGCACTCCCTCTCATTATGCTTGACCATTGTATGAAATTGCATTGAATTCCAACCAGTAATTTTTAAGTTATGCTTTGGACAAAGAAAAAAAATAAAGGGCAATAACTTTGAAAATAGTGAAGATGGAGTAATGATTCTTGGACACTGCACTTCCGCTCATTGTGCTTGACCATTGTATGAAGATGCATTGAATTCTAGCCAGTAATTTTTAAGTAATGCTCTGGAAAAGGCAAACCAATAAAGGGCAATAACTCTGCAAATAGTGAAGATGAAATAATGATTTTTAGACACTGCATTTCCTCTCATTATGCTTGACCATTGTATGAAGTTGCATTGAATTCCAACCAGCAGTTTTCAAGTTATGCTCCGGACAAGGAAAAAAAAAATTAAGGGCAATAACTCTGAAAATAGTGAAGATGGAGTTATGATTCTTGAACACTGCACTTCCTCTCATTGTGCTTGACCATTGTATGAAGTTGCACTGAATTCCAACCAGAAGTTTTCAAGTTATGCTCCGGACAAGGTACACCCCGACCGACCGCCCGACCGACCAACCAAAGGGTGAATCCTATATACCCCCCAAACTACGTTTTGGGGGTATAAATATATAGAAACAGACTAGCCAACAAAAGTAAATGAAAAAAGGTTCATTAAATCTCTTTTATTTCTAATTCCTGCCACAGTCCTGCATACATGCCTGTTTAACTGTATGTTTTATAGACCAATATATAAACCAATATATATGTTACCTGATCAACTCCATAATGGAAGGATGGATCAATCTCTCTGCTATATGATAACTCTAGACCTGCATACATGCCTGTTTAACTATGTTTTATAGACCAATATATAAACCAATATATATGTTACCTGATCAACTCCATAATGGAAGGATGGATCAATGTCTCTGCTATATGATAACTCTAGACCTGCATACATGCCTGTTTAACTGTATGTTTTATAGACCAATATATAAACCAATATATATGTTACCTGATCAACTCCATAATGGAAGGATAGATCAATCTCCCTGCTATATAATAACTCTAGACCTGCATACATGCCTTTTTTATAGACCTATATATAAACCAATATATATATTACCTGATCAACTCCATAATGGAAGGATGGATCAATCTCATCATGCATGTGGTGTTTTCCAAACAACAACAACATTCCTGTAGAAAACAACGGCAACCTACAGGAAGAAAAAAATATATACAGTGATACAATGCACACATTCATTTATCACAGGTAAACTCATAACAAAGTACTGGTAGACCTAAGTTTCCAAATATATTTGTCTCATCAGTGTATAAATTTCACAGCATTTCACCAGGTCAGTATCACCTACAATATTATCACTTCAATCAATATCATCATCTTTATCATTAACATCATTTTCAAGTATTATCCTTTATGATAATTTGATTATACATATCCTAATACTATCTCAGTAACAATAAAAATTAGATACAAATATGGCATGTACGTGTTTTTTGTGTAGCTGGTAAATTTTCACAGAAAATTTGCAAAACAATTTTACTCATCTATTATATGACAATTAAAATACTTTAAAAATCCTGTCGTACCATATGCAAGCAAGTTAACATATAACTTTAATGACATAATGAATCACTCCTCACATATGTACATGTATGTTAGAACAAATACATGTATTTATAATATTGTTTTGGGAAAATTCATTTTACCTTATAGTCTTTTTATTTTATTGAAAACTGTTATGTTTTGAACAACAAAATCCAAATTACTAATAAATTATTTCAGAAATCACTATGCAGGTAGCAAATAAGTATTCAATTACTCCGGCAATATTTGGATATTCCAATAACCAGAAAACCTTGACAACAGTGTTGTCCTATTCCAAAATATGCATTACAGTGGAAGCAAGTGATATGTAGAATAATGTAGCAAAACACAGAGTCAGAGACCTACCCAAAACCAAAGAAATACAGCCAGACTTTCACTCTGAGAACAAAGCAGAGACTTCTGCAGTGGAGAAGGTATAAGACAACAGACAGTACAGCTGTAAAACACCTGCTCGAGAATACACCTACAACCAGAATGACAAACTGTGTGTAGTGTTGCCAGACTACCTGGGTATCCAGTCCATCATAAATTATCATCCCTATACAAGAAAGACTCTGAAATAAACATAGAGAAAACTAAATCTCACATTTCAAAGAGGCAGACACTCTTAAACACCTGTTAAATATAGATAAATAAACTCATTTAAGATGGTTGATTATCTAATCAATATGAATTTTTGAGTGGTACTGGTCAGCCTGGTTCATCAAAGGAAAATTGCAATAAAAAAATCAATGTTAAACAAGAGATGTTTGTGAAAAATGAATGCCAACCGGATGGCAATTAATTAGCCATGTTACATAAACTCCTAAACATGACCTGACCTTAAATCAATGTGAGTCATCTACAGGTTATGACCAACCACAATACCAAATCTGAAGACAGCAGACCAGCTTTTGGGGTGAAGCTCACTTTGTCCTTGACCTTTGACCTACTGACCTCAAAGTCTGGGTTATAGTGGTTATTTACCTGACACCAACACCCCCCAACAATTCTGCTAACTGTATGCCAAAGCATTCTCTAGTTATTGATTGGACAGGCTTTCTGCAGTCTCAACAATTCTTCTAACTGTATGCCAAAGCATTCTCTAGTTATTGATTGGACAGGCTTTCTGCAGTCAAGGTGAAAGTGACCTTGACTTTTTACCTACTGACCTCAAAATCAAAAGAGGTCATTTACAGATCATGTCCAACCTCCCCACCAAATCTGATGATGTAAGCCAAAGCATTCTCTAGTTATTGGTCGACATAAACTTTCCTTAGTCAAGGTCACAGTGACCTTGACCTTTGACCTCAAAATCAATAGGGGTCATCTACCAGTTATGACCGACCTCTCCACCAAATTTGAGGACTGTAGGCCAAAGCATTCTCTAGTTATTGGTTGAAGGTGATCCTGACCTTGACCTTTGACCTACTGACCACAAAAACAGAAGGTGTCTTCAACTTAGTAAGCGCATCCATACTAGGAAGTTTGGAGACTGTGGGTCAGATGGTTGTCAAGTTATTGAGCAAACATGTTTTTCAAATTCAAGGTGACAATGACCTTTACCTTTGACCTACTGACCCCAAAACCAATATGGATCTTTTTAAGTAAGAGCAACTATCCTCTGAAGTTTAATGGCTGTGGGCTAAATGGTACTGGAGTTACTGAGCGGCCATGGTTTTTTAATTCAATGTGTCCTTGACCTTTAACCTACTGACACCCAAAACAAAAGGACACTTCTAATCAATCAGAGCAACTATCCTATAAAGTTTGACAGACGTGGGCCACATGGCACTCGAGTTATTGATCGGAAAAAGGTCTGTTCTACAGACGGACCAACCGATGGACATATGCAAAGCAAAAATACCCCTGCTTCTTTGCAGGAGGCATAATAAAGTAACAACTGGTGTAGCCAAAATAATGTAATGTAAATGCTCAAGTCTAAACATGCCAATACAAAAAATAAAATACATATATATAAACTCTGATAAACATAAATGTCAAGGCCACAGAAACAAAATCTGATATAAAATTGTAAAATATTAACTTAAAACTTTTTTACCCTATGTAATTCCAAGCCTGCAAGAACAAAAACAAGAAAATGAACTTCAAATTTCCACATCTTGACTTTTACATTATCTTCTGAAAAAAACATTTCTCACCTGAGTGAACACAAGGCACAGCAGAAAGTGATGTGGCATCTTTTTATGTCTCCGACTGAGAAATATCACAATTACAATCCAGACCTGTAAGTAAAACTTTAATAAAGCATTCACTTTTTTACCCACATGTCGTAAACACCTCATGATATGATAATACTTTGAGGTTTTTTAATATTTTTCTTTACCAACGTTACCTTAACCTCATGTCTGATTTCTTTCTGATGAGGAAAAAAAATGTTATACAACAAATCAAACCAACTGTATCTGTTTAATACATCAGTGCAAAAGTTAAATCAACTGAGTTTGGTGTGAATGCATTCCTGAGGGTCAAAAGTAAACAGGGAGTTACCATTCATTAAACATAAGAATGGATATGTTACATGATTAAAATTTCACCATAAAACTGAATTCTGTACATAACAACAAATCTGGACTAGAACTATCGCTGAATGTGATTCATACCCCCACCAATGTCCTTGACAGAAGACGACATGGAAAGGTGGTTAAGGGAATAACTTTAGTGGCACAAATACATATACATAAAAAGAAATTATCTCTGATAAAAAAACAAAAAACAAATTGTACAGGTAATAGTGTAAATATGTATTGTCAAATCATGTTCGAAACAGTTACAAATAACCTTTCATTTTCGTGAATATCTGTTCTAGTTTCAGAAACATTAAAGTAATAATGGTTATATCAGAACATTTTCTAAGCCTAAAAGGGGCATAACTTGTGTCATAATTCAATGGAATTGTAGAATTTTCGTCATCTGAGCTTGCTTGTAACCAATCATATAAATTTTAAGTTTCAAGTAAATATCTGTTCTGGTTTAAGAAATATTATAGTAAATAAATTTAAAGACATAAAAATGGACTTAACTTTGTCAAAATACAATACAAAGTTATCCCCTCCCCCCACTTTTTTTAGTTATGAAACTTGACCTGCATATCTTACTTGCAACACTTCGTATATATTTGAAGTTTCAAATGATTATCTGTTCTAGTTTTAGAAATATTCAAGTACATGTTAAAATTTCAGAACATTTTCTAAGTCAATTTTTGACCTTCAAGTGTGGCCTTGACCTTAAGCTGGCACAAGGGTAAGATGGGTTCTGCACATTGCCCGGTTGGGGTGAACATTTGAGTCAAGTTTGAAGAAAATCCTTCCATTAGTATAGAATTTATAGAGCAGACACGACATATTGTCTAGTATTGATTGTAAGTAAATTAAAAGACTTAAAAAGGGGCATAACTTTGTCAAAATGCAATAGAGAGTTATGAAACTTGACCTGCATATCTTACTTGTGATACCTCATATATCTTTTAAGTTTAAAGCAAATACCTGTGCTAGTTTCAGAAATATTCAAGTACATGTTAAAATTTAAGAACATTTTCTAAGTCAATTTTTGACCTTCAAGTGTGGCCTTGACCTTAAGCTGGCACAAGGGTAAGATGGGTTCTGCACATAACCTTGTTGAGTTGAACATTTGAGTAAAGTTTGAAGAAAATTCTTCCATTAGTATAGGATTTATAGAGCAGACACAACATATTGTCCAATATTTGATTGTATATAAATTTGAAGACTTAAAAAGGGGCATAACTTTGTCAAAATGCAATACAGAGTTATGAAACTTGACCTGCATATCCTAATTGTGACACTTCATATATATTTTAATTTCAAGCAAATACGTTTTATAGTTTCACAAATATTCAAATACATGTTAAAATTTAAGAATATTTTCTAAGTCAATTTTTGACCTTCAAGTGTGACCTTGACCTTAAGCTGGCACAAGGGTAACATGGGTTCTGCACATCCCCTTGTTGAGGTGAACATTTGAGCCAAGATTAAAGAAAATCTTTCAATTAGTGTAGGACTTACAGAGCGGACACGACATAATGTCTAATATTTGATTGTTTGATATTTGACCTTCAATTGTGACCTTGACCTTGAACTGACACATGGGCAACATGGGTTCTGCACATCCCCTTGTTGAGGTGAACATTTCAGCCAAGTTTGAAGAAAATCCTTCAGTTGGTATAGGATTTATAGAGTTGACACGATAATGGAGACAGACGGACGGACCGACGGACGGACCGACATGACAAAGTGAATCCATTATAGCCCCCCCCCCATTTTGTGGCGGGGGTATAATGATGATACAGAAGGACAACTTAGGTATTTATAAATGAAGTGTATTTACTGACCCTTTTTATTGCAGTCATATGACAATGGCCCTTAAAACAGTAATAAAGGATTCATGGGATCATGCAAGTGTATGACTTTAAGAGATTTCCCTCAGTATAAGTTCTTATCTGAAAAACTCATTTCTTGTTTGTGTTTAATTTAATTTAATTTAGCAATACTTGAATTATAAGCAACAAATGTCATTTTTTATTGCTCAAAAATAGTTAAACAAATTCTCTGACAAAACTTAAACAATTTTCTCTTCGACATTATCTTTTTTATTTAGCCAAAACAAAAAGCATTTGACACAACTGAGTAAAAAATAAGATAACATTTACTAAAGTGGACACTACACTCCTTCTGGTGGAACAGTTTTTTTCTTAGCTTTCTAAGTTACAAGATTGTACATTAAATATTTCTTTGGCTTAATGTATATTCACAATGCAATTAGTTTTAGTAAAACATCAACATTCGAAGTCCCATGGGGACACACAAAATGCTCAAGTTATCTGAGGCCTTGAGCTTAAATCTGCTATATTTGTTATGGAACTCCCTAAATCACACATTCCTCTGATTATGGAAATGATAGCAGACTTTGAGCCTTTATTACTCCTCTACAGATCCATTTATGTAAGACTTAATTTTTTTTTTTTTAGGAATTTTAAAATGCAAATGGATGTTGTTCTATTCAAGGATGTTATGGTGATCCATTATATTTATGCACTAGTCACACTCTCACAAAACCTATTGATTTGCAATCTTGGATAGATAAACACTATCTACGATAATTAAGAACTTCAAGTTTTCATATTATTTTGAAACTGTCAGGTATGCAGTTTTTGAATTCTTAATTAAAGCCATTCAAACAATACTTGCACAATTATCATGACATGCTAAAAATGTGTGTTCACTTTTTATCTGTCCAGCATGACTTATTATGATGATTGAAGGTGTGAAAATTTTTGAAAGGAATGCTTGAGTTATACAACAAGAATAAAGAACAAAACATGACTTAGGGCTGTAATAATTGCTCAAGCCATTAAGTTAATGATGCCCAAATAATCGAGGTTAATTTTCCATTAAATGTAAAGGAACTTGGGTGGGACAGAACAATGTCCTCGAGTAATGCAGATTTACAGTTATCGATGCTCGAGTGAAAGGTAGAGAGATATAGAAGACGTACATTGCAGACCAAGGATATGACACTCAGGTCAAATGATGTTCCCATGAGCAATGCCTTATAATCCATCTCACTGTTAACAACCACAGTCATCATCTTGGCAGAGACAAACATAAGTGGAGCTGACAGGAATGTACATGCTACCATGCCAGTAGCCATCTGAAAAGTACAAGAAATGGTAAACTTTTACAGTAAAATCTATGTAAAATATCAACATAAAATATTATAAGGGAATAAAGCTGCATGTATTCACCGTATGAAATATAACAGCAGAAAAAGGTGAAAGTACAGCGTTTTCCTTACATGTGTAAGGGTAGACAGTTTCACACACAATTGTGCTATTTCAGACAACTGTACACTGAATTAAGCTGTATTCTTGATGCACATCTAACAGAAGTGTACACTATACTATAAAAGGCTAGAAATTATTCATTTTGAATGTATAAATAACACATGATTACTTTTCTGCATGTAAATTTCATGCATAAATGATGGAATGTCAACAGAACTGACTTTTGCTATATTTATCATGCTATCATTTGCATTATTACTGCAAAAATGGAGGAAGAAAATTGTTGAAACCTATTTATCCTACACTTTCCATTATCTCAACTTTCTGTTACTCAAATTTTCAATAAGTTTGTATGCAGTCCTGGAATTCAACTGCAACTAAAACTACAAGATGACCCAGACATTAAGACAAGAGAGTTATGGTGAAACACAGTTCCTGAAAATTTCTGTGGTATAGTTGTTTACTTAATATTTTTTACCCACCTACTTGCTGTCTGGTTGCTTACCATAAGTGAGACAGACATTTAAATGAAAAATATTCACTTGACCTTGTTACCACTATGACTCCAACAATACTGCCTTGTCAGATGGAAAGGTGAAGTATAATCTTCACATCTACACTTATTAGTGATCTTGCACACCAAATTTAGAATTGGTAGTCCTAGAGATGACGAAGAAGTTCACAACATAAGATTTTGCTATGACTGGCCATTAGACTACAGAGTGGCACAAATAAAATCATGTCAAACATATCAACATTTATTGACAAACATGCACACCAAGTTTAAAATGGATAGTCCTAGAAAGGTGGAAGGAGTTTGTTTCACAAGATACTGGTGTGATGGGCCATAAAATCTTAGAGCTGGCATTTGGGAGCATGAAAAATGAGTCACGCACATCTACACTTATTGGAAAACATGCACACTAAATACCAATTTAATAATCTTAGAAATATAGTAGTTCACTATTAAAGATACTGTTGTGATGGGCAGTAAAACTGCACAGCGAGCATTGTCCTGGATAAAAAACACATCATGCACATCAACACATATTGATGAACAAATTTCAAACTGATGGTCCTAGAAATGCAGTAGTAGTTTCCATCATAAGATTTCTGCAATGGACAAACTGACAAATTGACTAACAATAAGATGACTCATATATACTGTACCCCTACAAACAAAGTTTGGCTTAGACATATTAAGTACAGCAAGTTCCTGGTTATTCCATTTTTATATTCCTATAGTTGACCTAACAAACAACTAAACAAAGGTATGGTAACTTGGGTTTCACCCCTTCAACCAAAGACTCCTAATTATATATATAACATATATGTGTGTATGCCAACCATCAAGCCAACCAATCTATACCACATAAACCAGAACCATAACAAATCAGATAAAATACTTACAATTTCTTGGGCTACAGAGAAGTGACTTGAATACAGAAACACAGAGGGTGCAGTTGGAAATGTACCATACAGGAAACCATACATACTCAGGGAGCGTGAGTTGTTCACCTGGTTCAGTTCTAGCGCACCAATAACTTGCCAAGTAATACATGGAAGTAAAAGACTGAAATATAACAATTACATGGTAATTCTGAGTTAGGAATATAACATTAATTCATTTCACATAAAATGTCAAGAATGTTTGCAACATATATGAACTCTCTGATCTATACTTGAACCTTGAGTTGGAAAAAGTCATGATTTAAAGCTACATACCAACACATCATTCCCCAATGCACAAATTCTGATTAGAAAAAGTTTATACATACAGAAATTCTAGTTGTTTTTGTGAAGAACACTTCAAAACTTAGTTACTGATTTATTTGTTTTGTCATGGAAACACATCAGTATGAAGACTTTCATACCTCATACCCAAATAATACAGACTACATCTACTCATCATGCCAATCCATCCTGTAAATGTTCAGTTGTTCCTATGTAAGTGATTTTAAACTAAATGTGAAGTACAAGCCCATGTGAGTATAAACTTTGATCCAATGTGTGCAAAATCACAAGTCATCTTCTTATCATGCATAAAGATCCATTAAGTTTGACAGTCGAGACCTTAGATTTCCTAGAGAAATATTCGAAAACCATTTCATGGTGCAGACCTCTATGATCTTGACCTTTGACCCAGTGAACCCAGAAACAAAGGGTTCATCTTCTCATCATGCTCAATGATCCCATAACAACTGAGTATTCTGAGTTCACTTGATGTTTTGTTATAAACTGGTATCTGTTTTCGAGGTGCAGGTTGTGAGTTTGAGCTGTGACCCAGTGAGTTCAAAATCAAAACGGGTCATCTTCTCAACATGTCAAACCATCAAGTCCAGTTTGCAGGTTTAGTATTTAGTTGTTCTTGAGCTACTGCCCAGAAACCCTTTTTAAAGTGCAGGCTATATGATCAAGCGAGCCCAAGAAACCCTAGAATTTATCTATCATGTCCAACAATCCTATAAGGTTTGACAGTCCTTCGTTCAGTTGTTCATAAAATACTTGCTGCTAACTGTTTTTAAAGTGCAAGGCCCTGTTTGCCAACACTTGGACCCAGAAAGCTTAAAATCAACACGGTTCATCAACTCATCATGACAGACCAACTTGTAACATTTGAAAGTTATTCAGTTGTTTTTGAGTAATTTAATGTGCAGCAATTTTTTTACATTTACTGAAGCCATAACTATGACATGTTTTCATACTCAGTTGCCTTTTCCTCTGAATCATTTTAATTTTAAAAAAAAAAACAAAAAAAAACAAAGAACTTACATCTTTACACTTGACTGCAATTGACTGCACTTCTGAATCTATTGTATAACTGATTACTGTGAAGAGCTTAAGTTAAAAACTTTTTACATAACACTTGACTCAAAACTTGACTCAAAATGCTATATCCCTCTTAGTTACTATCTCAAACATTTACAATCTGTCACATAATCACCTTGTATTTATTGAAATGATCATCTTTAATTCCTTAAGTTATACAGTACCACTAAGAAACCAAGTATTATTTCCAGCCTCTATTTAAACTGCATTATCTTTTACACATAATAATACACAGTTTAGAATTAACATTCCATCACTTTAATTTGTGTTATAAAATTTGTAATTGTTAGAATTCTTTAACTATTTTCTGTGTGACTCAATGTTGGAACTGACAAATTATTCTTTTTTAAATTTTATTTGATATTGAAATACTGACTGAAAATTGTTAAAGGATTTATCATCTCATTTTTGCACAAGAATAGTAAGCTGATCTGAAGTAATGTTATCACAGGATCAGGCTTGTTCTTGTAACAGAAAATAGTACGATTGTAACATCAGTAATTACATGTTAGAATAGTGATGATGTATGCAAACAAAATATTAGAAATGATATCTTTAGTTAAAAAAAAAAAAAACCATTAAATTTGGAGTTAAGTCAGTCTGATGCATGTAAATGCCATACAAATCATCTAATTATGTAAATGTCAATCAAAATTACTATGTGTTGTATAAGTGACTTAACTATGTGTTGTATAAGTGAATTAACTATGTGTTGTATAAGTGAATTAACTATGTGTTGTATAAGTGAATTAACAATGTGTTGACTATGTACCTTAAAACATGTAATAAATGCCCTACAAGGCATAAAACAATTCTAAATTTTGTGGACATTTAATATACTTTATTTATACTTATTACTAAGTAAATGGCATTTGTAATTAGCAGAAACATCAAGAGCAGAATTTGTACGTGTAAGAAGAAGATACAATTACAGTTGTTATAAATTCTATATATACCCCCAGTACACATATGTACATGTGTCAAGAGCATTAAACATGAGCGGATAACCCTTTTTGAAAAAAAAATTCAAGCATCAAATAAAACATGTTTGCTTTACATCAATTCATGACTATTTCCTAGAATCAAACCAGTAACCATACCATTAAAAAATACTACTTATATGAAACCTAAATTGTTATAAACTTACGTTTTGGCTCCTATCAGTAGCATAGGGGCAACGAGTGCAACTCCAGTCTGACCCTGAACTTTCCCCACCAGGCTCAAACCTAGGTAAAACAGAGCAGATGCACTGTATGCATTACCTGAAAAGCAAAACATAAAATGATTTACAGGTAAGTATGTAAATAACAAAACCACAAATATGTCTTAAGCATTAAGGGAACAAGTTCATTTTCTTTGTTAGTTTATATGCAGCAAATGTTGTAGTATTTGCCTAGCTAATGTTTGCCAATATTTTTTATCTTATCAACAGCTGTTAAGTAACTGTATTCTTACAATGAACTGAATTTACTATTACATAACAACAACATAAACATGTATGCACAACATTTTTCTTCATTTCAAATTTTGAAATTTTTACTCTTTTTGTGATAATGTTTTGGTTAATTTCATAGGTGGGAAAAAATATAAATTTCTCACTTTCCTCTATATATAACAACAGTGGCTGGTATACTTCTTATGACATTTACACAATAACCATGAATTACCATACTATACGTTGAATATATGTTGTATAAAAGTAGTAAATAAATGTCGACAGAAGCAGTAACAGAGTGGTAGAATACCATATATACATTAAGCGGCTTTTCTACATTTTTAAAGTCCACATTTTCAGAATTCTTACTGTTTTAATCCTAGGAGCAGTCATAGAGTGGAATAATTACAAACTGTATGAATTTGTTTCTCAGTTGACGTAAAATAAAGAAGTCATGTTTTCATAAGTCTTGCAATTTGTTTTTGACCTGTGTAGGCAGTTGATCTGTTAACAACAGAATATCAAGACATTCCAATTATTCTAAATTTTCTTTGACTATATTCTTACCTAAAACTTCTAAAATATCGCCAATTATATCTGGTACATTCTGCTTGAACACAAAATTCCCAGCAATGCCCACGAGCACCATGAACACAATAGGGTTTGAGAGTACATCTTTTGTCACATGCAGTATAAGACGACACATGCCAGTCTGACGAGTCGTATCCGAGTTACGTCTGTGAATTTCCAACATGGTAAAACCAATAGGATTTAGAAGAACCAATGAGATTGGAGCAACAAGATATATATACTGCAAGTACTCTGGATTGCTTTCAGAATATAATGCCTTCACTGAAATTTAAAAAATGAACTTGAAAGTATAAGGCTTGCAAAAACATGCCCACATGATCAAAATATTATATTATACTTCTTGCTGCCTCATGAACATACAAATACTGTATTCACACATTTTATGTTTTATTCATAAAGTATCTTAGTATAAACTTAAAGACTTTTTTTCTTAAAATACAATTCTTATTTATATGATTATGAGTTCAGTAAAAAGAAAATTTTAAACATTTCTCTTGACAATATAATGAACATTGGAAGTTTTATATGAAGCAATAAAGCTGGAAACTGATTCACAAAATTTTGACTTAAGTCAAACTTAACTATGAAAAACTAAAGATGCTTTATGAATAAGTACCAGTATTCATTTTACTCTGACTATAAAATTAACAAGCATTAATTACTACTAACTGCTAAGAGTAACAATAAACATGCATGTGTATACATGTATGTACCATATGTTGTATGTTGATAATAACTGTTTAGTTGTCATCAACTTAATATATGATAAATATGTCTATTTCATAACCATTAATTATCCACCGCAGAACATACTAGAGGTACCGGTATATACTGGTACTGAAATGTGGAACTTCTGAATGTCAGGCCAAAAGCCAAGACAAAACAAGAGGGCCATGATGGCCCTGGATCGCTCACCTGAGTACTTTGCTTGAGGGTCTACCGTTAATCAAACATCAGATGCAACATTACATTTTCTAATTGAAGATATTCAAAGATCTCATATTTTATACAAAATAATCTATGGGGCAGAAGCAATTTCATGATAAAAGCTTGAGAAGAGTGTAATTTGATGCCATATATTGAAGAAAACATATTTTTAGCTCCAGTGGCCATTTTGTTCAATGGTGCAGAACCATTTTAACGCAGGGGTATGTAAGGAACATTTCTGTGAAATCTGATGGAAAATTACCTTGCCATTGAGAAGGAGGTGCTGTTTGATTTCTTTTCTATTTTTAGGTTTTCAGTCCTTATGTCAATGGAGCCGGTTTTTGCAATTTTAGAAAAGGGCAATATAAGGAACATGTCTGTCAAATTTGGTTTAAACTGGCCAAATGGTTTTGGGGGAGATGTCATTTGAAGCCAAATACTGAAGAAAATCTATTTTTAGCTCTGGTGGCCATTCTGTTCAATGCAGCGAAACTGTTTAAGCAATTTTAATAGAGAGCTATGTATGGAACATTTCTGTGAAATTTGGTGGAAAATCACCAAGCCATTTAGGAGGAGATGTTGTTTTAATTGTTTTTATTTTTAGCTTTTGCAGCCCTTATGTGCAATGGAGCTGAAAGGTTTGAGCAATTTTGGAAAAAGGCTATATAAGGAACATTTCTGTCACATTTGGTTTAAAATGGCCAAGTTGTTTTGGAGGAGATGTCATTTGAAGCCAAGTATTGACAAAAATCTATTTAAAGCTATGGCGGCCATTCTGTTCAATGGAGTGGAACCATTTAAGCAATTTTAATAGAAGGCTATGTTAGGAACATTTCTGTGAAATTTGATGGAAAATCATCCAGCCGTATAGGAGGAGTTGTTGTTTTAATTTGTATCTATTTTTAGCTTTTGCAGCCCTTATGTGCAATGGAGCGGAATGGTCTAAGCAATTTTAGAAAAGGGAAATATAAGGAACATTTCTGTTAAGTTTGTTTAAATATAGTTCTGTGGTTTAGGAGTAGATGTCATTTAAAGTAAAATGTTGACGACGGACAACGGTCGACTGACGAGGGACATCTGACACAGGGTGATCACAATAGCTCACCCTGAGCATTTGCTCAGGTGAGCTAAAAATAACACTGACTGGCCCTGCACCAGAAAAGTGATCTGGATATTGGCCCTCTTGTTGCTCAATTTGATTGGCTTTTAGATCAGGGCCAAAAAATTGATACAGAATTCTTTATTAAACGGTAGACATTTTCTTTTCCAAGTGATAGCATTGAGCTTCAGAAACATTTGAAAATATTTCTGTCAACTTTTATACTGTTAAGCAGACTACTGAAAAGGTTGTGTATTGCCTTAGTATGGTATTCATGTGAACTGCTGATTTGCTTTTTTTTTTCACATCTTGATACTCTCATGAACACAAGCAGATGACAGAAGATTAAAAAAATATGTTCAAAGTTTAGAAAATTTTTTGACAATTAATTGTTATGAAATAAAAGGTGGAGTTATTTGTCCTCGGGGCAGTCGTATTGGTCCCCGGCCACGGGTCCATTACAGCTGCCCTAAAACAAATAAGGTGGACTATATGAAACCAATTACTTAATAACATATAGTCATGTCGTAACTGGCTTGGGTAATTTTTCTACATGAGAACATGTTAACTGTCAGTAGTAATAGAGGTAATTTTTGCAGACTTTATACTTCAAGATGATGTCAATGTCAGAAAGAAAATAAGTTTAGTTTATTATGATCAAGCTTGGAATCCTTCAATCTTAGGACAACTTCTCTAAGAAGATATCTGCCTAATGTCTCACATTAAGAATGAAATTACAAGATACTAAGTTATATTAGTGAACAAACTTGAACATGCACAGACTTACCATAAAAACAAAAAGAATCAACATTTCTACTCTTCTTAACTTACATATGGGATATCCTAATGCAAAGTCATTACTCTGTGTCGCAAAGATTCCAAACATTCCTGCTAACCCAAGATGCATTGGTCTTTTTATAAGCAATGTTAAAACTACAACAATCAGAAACACGCTGGTCTTTGAGATTGTGATTCCTAGCAGAAAGTACCAGTTCACTTGATGAAAGTTTAGTTCCACCATGCTTTTAAATAACAAAGCTGGTAGACAAAATTTTCCAACAAATGTCCCAATTCCTTTTCCTTGAGACTGTGTAACTAAATCTGTTCTTCCTGCAACATAACCAGCAAGTATGATCGTGAAGCACTGGAAGATAGCAGGATAGAGGTTGTCCACAGATAGGGAAGCTTGCTTCACAGCTGTGCTATTTGTTATATTGGCCTCGGGAGTTGTCATGACACTGTTGCCTGGCAACAAGGTGACAGTCCCTATAGAAGCCATGTTGGTTTGGAGATAAAGCAGTGTAGAGCTGAATCAATGACAGTTAGCTACATCTCATCTGAAATACAAGAACAATATCTTTCAACAAAAACATCAAGTAGAAAAGGACAGATACAAAAAAAGTGCATAATCTATTAAATAACATGTCTTCTGTTTTAGACCTATTCTGTCATTTCTTATTTTCAATACAAAAGTTTGTCAGAAACAATAAAAACTGTTAGTAAACTAGATGGGTGTTCAGTGGAGCACTTGTGTCGCCCTTGGGTACTCTGTTAGAATAACTAAAAAGGTAAACAAGAGCCTGCTGGAAAAGACAACATGCTAGTCAAAGTACAACAACACCTGTCCACAGACAGCATGCTCCACTTTCCTCAGTGCTGGATAATTAATTATAAGCCAAGTTAAACAAGAGGCCCAAGTGAAAAAAATTTGAGTGGGGAGGGCAAGTACCTAGTCATACAAGATGAAAAAAAAAAGAGGGTCCATGGGACCCTGGGTCGCTCACCTGCCAACAACTGCTCAATGGTTGCAAGAGTCAGTGGATGCAAATACAATTGCCAATTGACTCAAAGGGTGCAGGCAATTATGACCATGGGGGTCATCTTAGAGTTTCACTAGATGTCGTGCGTCATCAGGATTGTTAAAGCACAACGTGGACTATAATGGACTGAGCCTCATAAAAAATATATCAGGCACGTATACACATGATACCTAACATGTTTAAAGTTTAAAGTTTCAAAGCAGTATCCTGAAAAATGTAGAAGTTTGTGCCGCAATATTTTTTAAAAAATCCTGCCGTTATACAAAATACTAGCTTGCTGTGATCTGAATGTTGGAACACCGTTCCAAACAGGGATTATGTACATGACACATGTTCACTCTATTGCCAATTCTGCTAATTATTTTAAAATCCAACCATAGATGCAAAATATATATGGGCAAGACACAAACTATCAGCAGTAAAGCCTATATAGCAGAACTTACTAAGTTCAGAGGGTTGCTGTGACATGGATCTTGGAGGGAGGAACATGGGTTTCGAGTGTAACACATACTTATTTTAATTTTTGGTTGTAAGGGTTGCAGAGACTTTCAGTCTTTAAGTAATGTTATTTATAATACTAGAACTTTTATTAAAATACAATGTACACAATTACAAGAGGGCCATGATGGCCCTGTATCGCTCACCTGAGTATGACTGCTTTAAACAAAGTTGCTATGGACCTGGTTAATTGAACCCAGATGACCCATATTCGAACTTGACCTAGAAATTATTGAAACAATCTTTTTGACAAATTTCCAGGATATTTGGACTGAAAAAGTAGCATCTAGAGTGTTAACAAGGTTTCTCGATATTTAGGCTCTGTGACCTAGTTTTTGACCCCAGATAACCCATATCCAAACTTGAGCTACAAATCATAAAAACAACCTTTCTGACAAATTTCCAGGACATTTGGACTTAAAATGTAGCCTCTAGAGTATTCACAAAGTTTTTCCATATTTGGGATCTGTGACCTAGTTTTTGACCCAAGATGACCCATACTCCAACTTGAGCTAGAAATCATCAAAAAAACCTGTCTGACAAATTTCCAGGATATTTGGACTGAAAATGTAACCTCTGGAGTGTTAAAAAGTTTTTTACATATTTGTATCATGTGACCTAGTTTTTGATCCCAGATGACCCATATCCAAATAAGAGCTAGAAATCATTGAAACAACCTTTCTGACAAATTTCAAGGACATTTGGACTAAAAATGTAACCTCTAGAGCTTTTACAAGGTTTCTCTACTTTCGGGCTCTGTGACCTAGTTTTTGACCCCAGAGAACCTATATTCAAAACTGAGCTAGAAATCATCCATAGAATCTTTCTGACAAATTTCCAGGTTATTTGGACTGAAATTGTAACCTTTAGAGTGTTAACAAGATTTTTCTATTTTTGGGCTCTGTGACCTAGTTTTTGACCCCAGATGACCCATCCTCGAACTTGATCTAGAAATCCTCAAGGCAATTTTTCTGACAAATTTCCAGATTATTTGGGCTGAAAATGTAACCTCTAGAGTGTTAACAAGATTTTTCTATTTTTGGGCTCTGTGACCTAGTTTTTGAACCCAGATGACCCATATTTAAACTTATGCTAGAAGTCTTTGAAGCAACCTTTCTGACAAATTTCCAGATTATTTGGGCTGAAAATGTAATCTCTAGAGTGTTAACAAGATGTTTCTATTTTTGGGCTCTGTGACCTAGTTTTTGAACCAAGATGACTTATATTTCAACTTGTGCTAGAAATCTTTGAAGCAACCTTTCTAAAAAATTTCCAGATTATTTGGGCTGAAAATGTTATCTCTAGAGTGTTAACAAGATGTTTCTATTTTTGGGCTCTGTGACCTAGTTTTTGAACCAAGATGACCCATATTTGAACTTGAGCTAGAAATCATAAAAGCAACCTTCCTGACAGATTTCCAGATTATTTGGTCTAAAAATGTTACCTCTAGAGTGTTAACAAGGTTTTTCAATATTAGGGCTCTGTGACCTAGTTTTTGACCCCATATGACCTATATTTGAACTTGACCTAGAAATCATCAAAGCAACCTTTCTGACACATTTCAAGATTATTTGGGCTGAAAATGTAACCTCTAGTGTTAACAAGATTTTTCTATTTTTGGGCTCCGTGACCTAGTTTTTGAACCCAGATGACCCATATTTGAACTTGAGCTAGAAAACATAGAAGCAACCTTCCTGACAGATTTCCAGATTATTTGGTCTAAAAATGTTACCTCTAGAGTGTTAACAAGGTTTTTCAATATTTGGGCTCTGTGACCTAGTTTTTGACCCAAGATGACCTATATTCGAACTTGACCTAGAAATCATCAAAGCAACCTTTCTGACACATTTCAAGATTATTTGGGCTGAAAATGTAACCTCTAGAGTGTTAACAAGATTTTTCTATTTTTGGGCTCCGTGACCTAGTTTTTGAACCCAGATGACCCATATTTGAACTTGAGCTAGAGATCATCATTAGAACATTTCTGACAAATTTCCAGGATATTTGGACTGAAAAAGTAGCCTCTAGAGTGTTAACAAGGTTTTTCTATATTTGGGCTCTGTAACCTAGTTTTCCAACCCTGATAACCCATGTTCGAACTCGTCCGAGATATTAATGAGGCAAACATCCTGACCAAGTTTCATGACAATTGAGGCAAAAATGTGACCACTAGAGTGTTAACAAACCAATTGTTAACGGACGGACGGACAGACGGACGGACGGACGGACGACGGACAAAAGGTGATCAGAAAAGCTCACTCTGTCACTACGTGACAGGTGAGCTAAAAAAGAAAAAGATTCATAACGGAAAAAATGTGTAAATGCAATCTTTAATAAAATAGAACAATATTAGCCCTTCAAAATTATTTTTCCCTGACTTTTCACTAACTTTTCTGGATTTTTAATTTTCACTGACCAATTTTCAAAATTCCCTGACAATTTCCTGACCTTGAAAAAAAATCAAATTTCCCTGACTTTTCAAGTCTCCTGGCAACCCTGCAAGATCTTATATTAACTCAAGTATTGTACAAGTCTGATTAAATTCAAATCAAAAATGAAATTGCTATTGTGCAGACAAGGTCTAATTAGTTAATTTTGGCACTTTCAGGGGCCAGAACTCTGGAACCAATAATGCAATATGGCAATTTGAAGAAAGGAACCAAGATCTTATGGTAATGAAAGTGAAGATCAGACCAAAGTTAAGACCACTAGAGTGCAGAAAAGCTTTTATCATAACTTGACCTAGTGACCTAAATTTCAAAGTCACATGACCCAGTTTCGAACCTGACCTAGATATCATTGAGATACACATTCTGACCAAGCTTGAAGAAGATGAGACCAAAATTAAGACCGCTAGAGTGCGGACAAGCTTTTTCTAAAATACGAACTAGTTACCTAGTTTTTAAGGTCACATGACCCAGTTACGAACTTGACCTAGATATCATTGAGATAAACAATCTGACCAAGTTTGAAGAAGATCGGACCAAAATTAAGACTGCTAGAGTGCGGACAAGCTTTTTCTATAATTTTAACTTGTGACCTAGTTTTGAAGGTCACATGACCCAGTTTCAAACTTGATCTAGATATCATTGAGATTAACATTTTGACCAAGTTTAAAGAAGATCGGACCAAAATTAAGACCGCTAGAGTGCGGACAAGCTTTTTCTATAATTTGACCTAGTGACCTAGTTTCAAGGGTCAGATGACCCAGTTATGAAGTTGACCTAGATATCATTGAGATAAACATTCTGACCAAGTTTATAGAAGATCGCACCAAAATTAAGACTGCTAGAGCACGGACAACAATTGTGAACGGATGACAGATGGACGACGTAATACATATGTATTAAAAAAAAAAAATCGGACCCTTGGGGGTGAGAGTGGTGTGTGTGACAGGTTTGGGGGTGGATGGGGAGTCAAGTATATATGTATTTAAAAAAAAAAATAGGGCGGGGGTGTAAATAAAACAAGAGGGCCATGATGGCCCTGGATCGCTCACCTGAGTACTTTGGCTGTAGGTTTGCTGTTAAGCAGTATTTCATTTTTTAATTGAAAATATATAAGTGCCTACATACCAAATATGTAAAATATCAGTCAATAAATAAAGGCTCTATGACAGAAAGTAGAAATATCTATTATAAGCTATGGTGACCTTGACCTTGACCCAGTGACCTCAAACCCTACCCATGGGTAGAGATCCTTGCAAGGAACCTATATATTGAATATCAAAGATATTGGTCTATAAATGAAGGCTTTATGAGGTACAGTATATAAATCTTTTTTTAGGATCCGTGACCTATAACCTAATCTAATAATTTGAACAACTAAACAACCTTTCTGACAAACTGCCAGGATATTTGAACTGAAACAGTAGCCTCTAAAGCGTTAACAAGATATTTCTATTTTTGGGCTCTGTGACCTAGTTTTTGACCCCAGATGACCCATATTCGAACATGACCTAGAAACCATTGAAATAACCTTTCTGACTTATTTCCAGAATATTTGGGCTGAAAATGTTACCTGTAGAGTGTAAACAAGGTTTTTCCAAAATTAAGCTCTGTGACCTAGTTTTAGACCCCAGATGACCCATATTCGAACTTGGGCTAATAATCATCGATACAACCTTTCTGACATATTTCCAGGATATTTGGGCTGAAAATGTTACCTCTAGAGTGTTAACAAGGTTTTTCCATATTCAGGCTGTGTGACCTAGTTTTTGACCCCACATGACCCATATTTGAACTTGACCTAGAAATCATCGAAACAACCTTTCTGACATATTTCCAGGATATTTGGGCTGAAAATGTTACCTCTAGAGTGTTAACAAGGTTTTTCCATATACAGGCTGTGTGACCTAGTTTTTGACCCCACATGACCCATATTCCAACTTGAGCTAGAAATCATCTTAACAAGCTTTTCTGACAGTTTTTCAGGAAATTTGGGCTAAAAATGTTACCTCTAGAGTGTTAACAAGGTTTTTCCATATTCAGGCTGTGTGACCTAGTTTTTGACCCCACATGACCCATATTTGAACTTGACCTAGAAATCATCGAAACAACCTTTCTGACATATTTCCAGGATATTTGGGCTGAAAATGTTACCTCTAGAGTGATAAAAAGGTTTTTCCATATTTGGTCTCAGTGACCTAGTTTTTGACCCCAGATGACCCATATTCGAACCTGGGCTAGAAATCATCCAAATAACCTTTCTGACATATTACAAGGATATTTGGGCTGAAAATGTTACCTCTAAAGTGTTAACAAGGTTTTTCCATATTTGGGCTCTGTGACCTAGTTTTTGACCCCAGATGACCCATATTCGAACTTGAGCTAGAAATCATGGAAACAACTTTTCTGACAATTTTCCAGGATATTTTGGCTGAAAATGTTACCTCTAGGGTGTTAACAAGGTTTTTCCATATACAGGCTGTGTGACCTAGTTTTTGACCCCACATGACCTATATTCGAACTCGTGCGAGTAATTATTGGGACAAACATCCTGACCAAGTTTCGTGACAACTGGAGCAAAAATGTGACCAGTAGAGTGTTAACAAACTAAATGGGGCGGGAGGAGGGTCTACATGCAGAGGGTACGTTGTGGGGGGGAGTACTTACCCATCTCATGACAGTTAATATTTGTTTTCTAGGCTTAAGAAGTTTTTTTCCTAAATATAAGTATAAGCAAAATCAAGTGACCCCTGTGGGTGGGGCTAACTGTGACCCCAGGGACATGGGTACCAACAATCTTTACAGGGGTTTTGCTGGTGATCAAGTATTCCAAGTTTGAATGGAATATCTTTGACACTTTTTGAGACATGGACATAAAGAAAAAGGTTAACCTAGAAATTTTAACTTGAAAAAGGGGCATAACACTGCAAAAATAAATTTGATGGTTATCTGCCCTTGAGAAATGGTGTTGTCTTAAAGCGACTGACTCACAAAATTTTGCTGAATTTTTTTATTCTTTAAAATTTAAGAGAATTTAATATACTATGGAAAAAACATAATATTATGCTTCTATACACCATGAAAACTGAAAAAAAAAGTTTTGACTTAACCAGGATTCGAACCCACGACCTTTCGGTCAGTAAAATATAGAGCGTCGATCTAGACCACTGAGCCACAGCTCCTAACAGTAAAAGTTGTGTCAAAATTAATCTTATAACTAAAGTATCTACCCCGTGACTAACAGGGTAAATTATTTTACCAATAAAAGTGTGTAAAACTTTATATTTTGATGTTTTTCAATATCAAAAAATGAATCAGTAACTTAGTTTAAATATGTTCTTCACAACTGCAGCTAAAATTTCAAGATGTAAGAACATTTTCTTGTTTTTCATCATCGGCCCATCTGTGAGTCAGTCGCTTTAAGTGATACAATTGTAAGTATTACAATTGGAAAGTTTGATGATGAAATGTTATGAAACGGCATAGTTATTGCCAACGTTAAGTTTTCATGACAAAATCCAAGTACAAAAAGGGGCATAACTCTGTCAACTGTGACCTTGACCTAAAGATTTTGGCATCATCCCGACCCTGTCATAAGCAATACAATTTGAAAGTTTGATAAGATAATGTTTAGAAATGGCAAAGTTATAGCCAACGTTAAGTTTTCGTGACGGACCGATGGACCGCCATACCGATGGACAAAGCGATCCCTATGTATTGCCGTTTCTTCGAAAGGGCGACACAATAAAAAGCAGTAGAAGTAAGTATTCAATGCAGATTTCTAATAATCCCAGAGCTCTTGCTAGACTCAAAATTTTGAGAGAAGTCACTTCGCCCGGGGTTGAAGGTTAGGGAGAAGTGGACAGACTTCAGAGCGAAGTGGATATTGTTTGTTACTCTTTGTTTTGGACAACGTATGCTTATATAATAATAAATTTCCCTTTAATAATTGATCCCTTTTATCAACCAGTATTCAGAAACATAATGAAACTAATATCAACTATTGATACCCAGACCTTTTGGAAAACAATGATCGACGATTAAAATGTACTGTAACACTTCCGACGATCAACTTTTCATTGCTGACTTGTTTTTCACAGAAAACCTGATAGATTGCAACTTTTTTTGTCTCGTGATACAATATACATACCTTCACAGTTTAATCGCTGTCATTGCTCAGAGGGTAACTGATCATATTGGATTATCCAATATGAGCTTAAAATAGCATTTGAAATTTAATGCCTTCATTCAATCTTCTTCCTTTAGTCCACTATAAAAGGTAAACTCATCCAAAAATACAGAATTTTGTTAACTTTCATCTTGTTACAACACAATGTATTAGCAAACTGTTAGTTACATTACTTCATATCAATGACAACATGCAAATTTTCAACATACTGTAAATATCATAAAATACACCCCTCCCCAATTTTATCTGTGAAATCGAACATTTCATGAAATGGCTCATTATTTCAGACTTTTCATAAAATGGCTAAAATTTCCACGTCAATGTTACAAAGACTGGCTTGTGCAGTTTCAGCCAATCTGTGTAATAATGTCTTGGGTTTTATAACGAGTTTGATATCATTAATAGTAAAGTTTGTTTGAAAAAATAAATAGAACAGCATGTATATCTTCATTTTTACTCAAGAAATGGCCTCTAGAGTAACAAGAGATGTTTGTAAAACAAATATGCCCCCTAGCACCTTATCCTTAGAGGCAGCCATGAAGTTCTGAGGAGCTGTAACCAAGTGTTCTATAGTTATTGATCGGAAACCATTTTGTTATTCAAAGACACTGTGACCATGGTCTTTGACCTGGTGAATTGAAAAAGTAAAGGGCTCATCTACAAGTCATGAACAACTTATATACAAAGTTTGAGGAACATGGGCCCAAGCATTCTACACTAATTCATCGGTAACCATTTTGCTTGTCCTTGTCCTTTGATCTAATGACCTGAAAAACCATAGTTGTAATCTATTTATCATGATAAACCTAAATACTAAGTCTGACGAACCTGGGCCCAAGGATTCCCTAGATATTCAGCAGAAACTGTTTTGTTTTTCAAAGTCAGTGTGAATTTGACCTAATAACCCTAAAAACTACAGGGGTCATAAAATTGTCATTACCAACCTACCTCAGTTTTGAGGATTTGGGCCAAAGCATTCTATAGTTATTGACTGGACACTATTTTGCTATACCAGGTCACTGTGACTTTAACCTTTGACCTATAAAGCTCTAGGGGTCATCTACTGGTCTTGGCCAACCTATATACCACGTTTGAGGAACCTGGGCCATAGCCTTCTATAGTTATCAATTGGAAATCATTTTGCTTTTCAAGCTCACTGTGACCTTGGCCCTTGACCTGGTGATCTGAAAAACTATAGAGGTCATTTACTTGTCATGACCAACCTACAAACTAAGTTTGAACAAACTGAGACCAAGGGTTCTACAGTTATTGATCAGAAACTGTGTTGCTACTCAAGGTCACTGTGACCTTAACCTTTAACCTGGTGACCTGAAAAACTATAGGGCTCATCTACTAGTCATGACCAACAAACAAACTAAGTTTAAACAACCTGGGACCAAGGTTTCTATAGTTATTAATAGGAAACTGTTTTGGTTTTCATGTTCACTGACCTTGACCTTTGACCTAATGACCTGAAAAACTATAGGGGTCATCTACTGGTCATGACCAACCTACTTACTAAGTTTAAACAACCTGGGACCAAGGGTTCTATAGTTATAGATCGGAAACTGTTTTGCTCTTCAACGTCAATGTGAACTTGACCTTTGACCTGGTAACCTGAAAAATTATTGGGTCATGTACTGGTCATGACCAACCTACAAGTTTTAACAACCTGGGGCCAAGGATTCTTTAGTTATTGATCAGAAACAGTTTTGCTATTCAAGGTCACTGTGACCTTGACTTTTGACCTGGTGATATGAAAAACTACAAGGGTCACTATCTGGTCATGACCAACCTACAAACTAAGTTTGAACAACCTTGGACAAAATGTTCTATAGTTATTAATCGGAAACCATTCTGCTGTTCATGTTCACTGTGACCTTGTTCTAATAAACTGAAAAACTATAGCGTCATTCAGGGCTCCTAAAATTTTGAAATCTCAATCAGTCCGAGACCTCGACCTCCCTGCCATGAGACCAAGAACCAACAAAAAAAATAGAAGCGATTTAAAGGCAAAGAACAATTTGAGTTATGATAGTGTTGACGTCGCGAAAGTATGTGTTTTTTAAAGCAAAAGTAGAATTAGAGCTAATTTTACAATGTCAAACTAGTCACTGATATCTTATAGTGTGCTTTGTGCTGCAGCTAGCCACTACAATTACATGTGTATGTACTATTAAGCCCTTAATGAAATTAAGCAGACGACAGTTATCGCAAACTCCTTGCACCGGTTACGTCACGCTTTTCTACTATAACTGTTTTCTGTACTGATCAGGGGAAGTAACCACTGCGGGGAGTTTGATTTCGATGAAATTATATTTCATTGAGCCGGTCAACTTTAATCGATTGGCCAGCTGCAAATCAAGCACACTTTTACTTGTTTACAAGTTAATTGGCGATAATTGCCGCGGGCAACAGTGACAGTTTTATGGTTTTATGATAGGTGTGTAGTACCGGATATGCGATCAATTGAGGTTTTGGTGTGAGATTTTGACTGTTTTATGAAAAGTTAGACAGTTTTTTTTTTTGGAAATTATCTCGACCGATTTTTTAAGGACTTTTGGACATCAAAATCGGTCCATAGAGATAAAATTTGGTCAAAACTGACAAATTTTCGGTTTTCGGGAGCCCTGGCGTCATGTACTGGTCATGACCAACCTACATACTAAGTTTTAACAACCTGGGACCAAGGGTTCTTTAGTTATTGATCAGAAACAGTTTTGCTAGTCAAGGTCATTGTGACCTTGACCTTTGACCTGGTGATGTGAAAAACTACAGGGGTTATCTACTTGTTATGACCAACCTATGTACCAAGTCTGAGGAAGGTGGGTCTAAGGGTTCTCTAAATATTAATTGGAAACGAAAATGTATTTTGAGTTACATGAACGTGAAGATAAATCATTTCTGCGTCGCATGACATCAGTTAGTATGTGATATACACTGAACGAGAAAAATACACGATGTAAATCAACGCGTGTTAAATGTCTACATCTGACAAACATTTATATCTTTATATTTTTAAGGTATTACAGTGAATTTTAGCAATAACTGAAACGTTCTCTGAGAGGCACCAAACTTGGTATACAAGTTCCTTATGGCTTCGCATTTGCAAGTACAATTTCTATACCCAAAGTATCTGTGTGTTTGACCCCATGACCAAGTTTTCAACCTTAGATCACCCATATTCGAACTTGACATCATCAAGACAAAGATTCTGACAAGTTTTCATGTCATTTGAACAAAAAATGTGGCCTCTAAAGTGTTAACAAGGTTTCCCTTTTATTTAACCTTGTGAACTAGTTTTAAGTCCCACATGATCCATATGCAAATTTTTGCAAAATCTTGCTGAGGCAATCATTCTGATGAAGTTTTTAAGTTTTCAAAGATATAAACTCTAGAGTGCTAACGTACCAATTGTGGATGACAGACGACATACAGCAGACATTCAAGGACCCTAAAAGCTCGCCCTGTGCTGTGCTCAGGTGAGCTAAAAAAAAACAAATGGACTGCATCATTTTTTTAGTAAAACTGATTTATTTCCATCAAGTGTACCTTTATAATTATATTTCAAAACAATTTTTATTAATTCTTACAAAAAGTAATCCTAGATGAGGTGTTGATGCATGGTACCTTCAACAAAGTCCAGTGACAACAGGACAATGCCAATAGTAATTAAAAATACTATGAAACCAATAAGGTATAGTAACAATGACCTTGACCTAGTGACCCTAATGAGGTATCAATACAATATACTGTAGCTGGGTACAGATGATAAATCAAAAGGTTATTGGCCATGTGGTTTGGTAGCTCTGTTAGTAGATGTCCTCCCTGTAGGCAGAAGGTACCGAGTTTTAGTCCAAGTAGAGCCGAAATATTTTCACCATCTGTTACACAACCTCACTACAAAGACATTACTAGAGGTCAAATGAAAGGTAAGATAGTGAGCCAAACATCCAGATTTTATCTTTAATTAACAATGACATTCCCCTTAAAGCACTCCGAAGTGAGGTATATGCTATGCTACATTATAACCATTAAGTCTACTTACAACAGGTGAAGTGTAACGTAACATAATGAGAGGTTACCCTTTGACAGCTGTGACCCTAAAAGCAATCCCAAGTGATGTAATAATAAATTCTATTTCATTATTAAGTTGTAATACAGAGGCCAACTGTAACATAAAATATTAAGCAGAAACCAACAAATCTATTTTTGAGTAACAGTGAGCTACCCCTTGACCCCAGTGACCCCTATAGCAATCTTAAGTAAGTGATAAGAAGGCCAATTTTAACTAAACAGTGAGCTACCCCTTGACCCCAGTGACCCCTATAGCAATCTTAAGTAAGTGATAAGAAGGCCAATTTTAACTAAACAGTGAGCTACCCCTTGACCCCAGTGACCCCTATAGCAATCTTAAGTAAGTGATAAGAAGGCCAATTTTAACTAAACAGTGAGCAACCCCATGATTCCCGTGTCCCCAAATGCAATCCCACAAAGGTCTTGCTATATAATATCAACTGTCTAAGAATAGTTATTTTTGGTTAATTGTAATTAAAGAAAAAGAATCAAAACCTTTGAGTGATGCCACCAAACAATAACATTATGATTTTACTGACAGTTTTCTGAGAAACCAATTTACATAAACTTACAAATGTACTCCCAGTGCTACAAAAATCCTAATATGTCAGAACCATAGTTATAACAAAGGCTTTTTAGACATTACTGTCCAGCAAGAGTTACAAAACTGAAGCCCCTTTAAAACCATAGAGGTGGGGGCATTTATTCCAAACTTTACATTACTTCACTACTGCAGCATGACTGATGATTAAGACAATACATAAAGTTGTAACTTACTGAAGATCTTGTGACTGACCATTACATAGGAAACATGTGAATATACAAGGAAGAGAACAGTCATTATCTGAGTACAAAAGAATTTTACAAGTAGAGACATGTTTGCATCTTACACAAGAAGGAAGTAGATCAAAGGGACTTCTTGAGATAAAACTGGTACAGGAATTTCTCCTTGTTCTTTTAAAAATGAACAATACATAACCACTTTTTCACTCAAATATAATCATTCATTGTGAATAAAAGAATTTAATCCCATTGTGTAAACTTGACCCTGATAAAAAATTTGGCCACAGTCATAAATCAAATTAGCAGCTTTAACGGGTGGTATATTTTTATTCATATACATCACTGAAATGATTCATGACTTTACTGTCTCAAATTAAAATGCATTTTACACTAGGGTCTCACATTTTACTATAAGTATCATCCTCAATTACTGAAATCAACTTATCATTACCAGAATCCACCCATATTTCATATATAAGGAAAGATACAACATTATTTATTTGTATAATAGTCTAACTAGATTATTTACAAAAAGGAATTTGAAGAATCTTCAGGTGGTAAGTTTTTATATGACATTGAAAACAGATATTTATGCAAGAAATACAGGTTGATTCCAGTTATAAATGCATGCCAATTTGTGTATATCCTGAAGTGTCCCACAGGAGCCCTGCTTTCTCGCATACATCAATGACCTACCAGGAAGTGTCAGGAGCCAGGTGCGTCTATTTGCCGACGACACCATAGTTTATCTAACAATTAAATCACAAGCATCTGCACAAATCTTGCAAAATGATTTGCACAACCTTGAAATATGGGAAAAAGAATGGTCAATGGAATTCAACCCTGACAAGTGTGAAGTACTCAGAATACACAGGAAAAAGAAACCGGTCATCTTTCCCTACACCCTACATAACACTAAACTGAAAACCACAGAAAATGCAAAATACTTAGGAGTTACAATAAGTAGCAACCTAAACTGGTCATCCCACATAAACAATATCACAAACAAAGCAAAAAACAGCTTAAGGTTCATCAGACGAAACGTCAAAACACAAAACAAACAACTCAAAGAAGCAGCATACAAAACATATGTAAGACCACAGGTTGAATACTGCTCAACCATATGGCATCCATGGCAAAAATATCTCACACACAGAATAGAAATGATCCAGAGGTCAGCCTCAAGGTACATTCATAATGATTACCACTATACAAGCAGTGTAACAAACATGATCAAAGAACTAAAATAGTCAACTTTAAAACAAAGGCGAAACCATGCCAGCCTGGTCATGCTACACAAAATAAAAAACAATCAGGTCAATGTTGATCACAATCACCTTACAAACACAAGAAACAGCAAATTCCTCATCCCACAATCAAAAACACAACATCACATGAACTCATTCTTCCAAAGGACTATACGATTCTGGAAGAATTACCAACCGAGATTACGGCTACCCCAACTGTGCCAGCTTTTAACAGTGGACTAAACAAGTTTTATAGATTTTAAGTACTTGAAATAAATGTTTAAGTGAATCTTCAATTAAATCTTCGTTTTCTTTGTTATTATCTTTTATAATTTTAATGTTCCTGACACGCGCCTGCCTAGTATAGTCAGTATTGACTTTTGGCAGTAATAAGTTGAAGTTGAAGTTGAAATTCCGAAAATAAGCTGTGGCTTATTTTAAGTTTTCATACGGCTTTGGTGACTTATTTTCCAGACTGTCTTATTTTTTAGTCTGACGATCTTTTGAGTACATAATTATATGCAGTAGTATCCACTTTAAAACCGGCATATTTTCCATAACCAAATACTACAGATTCGGATGTCATTATTAACTGATGATAACCCACTAAATGTTTTGTCTGACATAAAAAACAGTTTAATCCCATTATGAAGTACACTTTTGTGTGACTTAACTTCCACAATGCATCAGAAAACACTGAAATGTGTTATCCATTTATGCAAAGTACCAAGGTATACAGTACTGAGCACTTTTTACTGTTGTACTTAATTCATGTAAACGGAAGTGTAAACTCAATATCTTATAACTTAACAGACAAACTAAATCAAAGAGGAAAATGTTTTCATCATGTAAAGTGTTACCAGTTCACTCACCTAACACCAGCGTCACTTCTATTATCATATAAAAGTGACTGTACTGCTTAAGAAAGTAAACACTATGAAGTTTGACCAGTTCAGTCTCAATCTTGTGTTGAATTTTATCTTGGATGTTGTTTGCTAATGTGCAGATACAAATTCGTACAGACAATCATCAGAAACACCAGCTGATTACAGATGCAAACAAAAGTAGCATTTTCACATCCATGCAAAATACAAAGGTGCTTTTACACAAAGTGCTTTTTTGTGACAACGAAGAGACAAAAGAGATCAAATAAGGAGCATCTTAGTACTGTTAGTTTGTCTTATTTTCTATTTTAAGAAAACTGCACAGCCTTCTGCAAGTACAAAAAAAATGATAACATTTTTAAATGAAATAGAGGTTTTATAATATATAAGTTTAAATATTAGGTTAGCTGTAATCAAAATTTCAGTCAAAGGGATACAAGATTAAACTGATAAATGTTTGATGGTAAATGAAGGTAAATATAAGATGACCATTCTTTCTAATGACTTTAACCTAGTTAAGTAATAGAAATAAACTTGCTGTTCAAACCATTAGTTGAAATAACCTAGTTAGGTAATAGAAATAAACTTGCTGTTCAAATCAGTAGTTGAAATAACCTAGTTAGGTAATAGAAATAAACTTGCTGTTCAAATCAGTAGTTGAAATAACCTAGTTAGGTAATAGAAATAAACTTGCTGTTCAAACCAGTAGTTGAAATAACCTAGTTAGGTAATAGAAATAAACTTGCTGTTCAAACCAGTAGTTGAAATAACCTAGTTAGGTAATAGAAATAAACTTGCTGTTCAAACCATTAGTTGAAATAACCTAGTTAGGTAATAGAAATAAACTTGCTGTTCAAACCATTAGTTGAAATAACCTAGTTAGGTAATAGAAATAAACTTGCTGTTCAAACCAGTAGTTGAAATAACCTAGTTAGGTAATAGAAATAAACTTGCTGTTCAAACCAGTAGTTGAAATAACCTAGTTAGGTAATAGAAATAAACTTGCTGTTCAAACCAGTAGTTGAAATAACCTAGTTAGGTAATAGAAATAAACTTGCTGTTCAAACCAGTAGTTGAAATAACCTAGTTAGGTAATAGAAATAAACTTGCTGTTCAAACCAGTAGTTGAAATAACCTAGTTAGGTAATAGAAATAAACTTGCTGTTCAAACCATTAGTTGAAATAACCTAGTTAGGTAATAAAAATAAACTTGCTGTTCAAACCAGTAGTTGAAATAACCTAGTTAGGTAATAGAAATAAACTTGCTGTTCAAATCAGTAGTTGAAATAACCTAGTTAGGTAATAGAAATAAACTTGCTGTTCAAAGCATTAGTTGAAATAACCTAGTAAGTTAATAGAAATAAACTTGCTGTTCAAATCATTAGTTGAAATAACCTAGTTAGGTAATAGAAATAAACTTGCTGTTCAAATCATTAGTTGAAATAACCTAGTTAGGTAATAGAAATAAACTTGCTGTTCAAACCATTAGGCCAAAATTAAAAATAGCTTTGTTTGCTGTCTCCCGACCGAACCTAGAAAAACGCTGCGCTCCGAAAATTTTTATTAATTTTTTTTATTTCTAGCGCCGCATATTCTTACCGATATCCGTTCAATAACGGCGTGTAGTATTCTGGTTCCCGCGTATTATTCGTCACTGTATTGACAATGAATCGCCGCCGGGTAAATGTCGATTGTGTACACTTCCGTTACAAGTATTCGCGATGGCAAAACGAAAGTTAGAAGACGAGTATTTTATCATCTCGCCAACAGTTATTGTTACGTATAATATTGAATCCAGTTCAACTTTTGAAAATTCACCTTCACGAGTACGGATAGGACTGGACATGGGCCGAGGTGTGTAACGATGTTGAAAGACGCCGAGGATTTTTACTCGAAAAAATCGGACGTTCTTTCGGTACATTTGAGCAACAGTCTCAATGCTAACGAAGTGTTTAAACCAGATTTAGATGAACCATTAAGAGTAGTAAAAGAATTTGATAAAACATTTAAATTTGTGACATTCAAAATTACCAGGAATGAAGATGGGAACAATAACTTCGAGACTGAGAACAAAAATAAATCCATATTTTACATGTATTTTTATTAAAAAGAACTATATATCTTGTATTGACTGTTTAAAACATATACAAACTGAAATAAAAAGTAAGATATATCAATTTTAAAATGTTTATTCACATTTAATCAAATAGTCTTCTCACAAGACAAAATCAAACCGAAAACATTTATGTATTTCAAAAAAAAAAAAAAGAATCCCTACCTACCTACCCAACTCTAAAAAGTAGGGTCGGGGACAGCAAACAAAGACTTTTTTAAATGTGGCCTTAGTTGAAATTATGTGTCAATTGATTGACTTGGCAGATGTCTGGCCCCAATCCTCTTGCCAAGGAAGATATATTTATCCACAAACTAAACCGAATTTTTCCCTCTAACCACTGGTAAAAAATACAAGAGGGCCATGATGGCCCTAGATTGCTCACCTGAATACTTTGCCTTTGGGTCTGCTATTGAGCTAACATCAAAAGCTTCTTTAAGAATCTCTCTATATAAATCTATATACATACAAATGACCCCCAGGGCAGGGCCAAAATTCCCTAAAGGGGCATAATTTGAACAAACTTGGTAGATGACCTCTAACTGATGCTCCATTGAAAATATCTAAGTTCTAGGCTCTGTGGTTTCAGACAAGAGGTTTTTTAAAGTTTTGCCTATATAAGCCTATGTTACATTAACTGACCCCCGAGCAGGGCCAAATTTGACCCTAGGGGCATAATTTGAACAAATTTGGTAGAGGTACACTAGACAATGCTACATACTAAATCTTATGGCTCAAGGCCTTGTGGTTTTAGAGAAGAAGATTTTCAAAGTTTTCCCTATATAAGCCTATGTAAAACCAGTGACCCTGTGGTGGGTCAAATTTGAAACTCATTTGAGACAGTCAAAGTGTCTTGAACTGTGGAACATTAGCTAGTTAAGCAACTTAATCCCTAGTTAGTGGCTGGATGGGTGTCTCTTTGTAATGGAAAGGCCAGACTACTATAATGGTGGCAGAAGATTTGAACCAGCTTTTTTCCTTCATTAGTTCCTGTGTGCACTGGAAATGCAAAGTTAAGTCTCTTACATGATTTGAGCAGCTGATGATTCCTGACAGTTAAAGAGGGGAGGAGTGTAGTGGACACTGGACAGATAAGGCATTTCTAACATGATCACAGTGGGGCTAGCTCTTTATTTAAAATTTGTCATTTGGAATTCCTTGTGATGAAGGAAATGATGTGATTGTTGCAGAGGAAATTACCCGAGGTGTTCCTTTGGCGAGATTTCCACTTAGTGATATGCAGTTTAGGCTTTAGCTAAAGAGACTTCAGGGAACAGGTTTTATAGTATCGCTAGACCTGTTCGCTGAAGCCAATCCCGTATCGAAAGTCAACCAGAACTGTGACATTTATGTCACGCTGTAATTTAATAAATTTGCGTTATCTGGACAAAATCTCTACACATACGGTTAATTCAATCTATTTTGCACACTTCAGTCTATGTTTGTGCTTAAAAAAGGTTTGATCAATGGAATAATACCTCAAAGTTTATCAGCTGGGTTAAATTTTGTGAAATTCGCCACTATTGCTGTCTTATCATGTGACTTGCAAGACTACGTTCAGGTACCTTCGCGTGGTTTTATTTCTGGAGAGAACAGTGAATAGATACAAAATTGATTTGTTTATCAAATGGTGTAATTTATTGGCAGTGGCTACGGTTACGGAACCGTAATCCTAGCCTCCGAGTCTAGGATTACGGAAGTTCCGTAATTCTAGACAAACCCAGTGGAATAGGCTACGGTTACGGAAGTTTTTTTTAAAGAAGGGTTACATACCCAAAATTGAGTGATAAACCGTTAATTGTCTCAAATATTATATTTTCTCCAAAATGAATCAACACTAATGTTATGATACGCCATCTTAGTTGTTGTTTTGACTAACGTTAAATGTCATTGTCGTCATCTACAGACACTTCAAAGACGATGTGAATAATTGCCCTGAAATGTGTATTGTCTTAAGTGTTATCTTGTTCGCATTATTATGACGCAAAAAATGAACGACTGTCTATTAAATTCCAAGTTTCCATTGAATTATAATGTAAGGAAGCAAACACTGCAGGTCGATCTTGTCAATTTCTAATTGTTTGGGGAAGGTTGGGGAAAAAACAAATATATAACTTGTCCAAATACAAATGACAACAATATTTAACGTTAGTTCGTTGCTGAAACAACAATTAAAATGGCGTACAAAAATGACAGTTTGATAACGCAAATTTGGTAAAATGGTTTGTTTATGAATAAAAATTAATTTGGCATGCTATTTGATATTTAACTGTTGAAAATACGCTTCTTTAAAAAAAACTTCCGTAACCATAGCATATTCCAGTGGCTTTGTCTAGAATTACGGAACTTCCGCTAGGATTACGGTTCCGTAACCGTAGCCACTGCCTAATTTATTTGTCCCAAATTTGATTAATAAGGGTGATTTTAATAGTTATTTAATAACTGTTCATAAACTGTCATAATTCTGGTAGCCTTTGCAAAGGGGGTTGACCCATAACTTTACTGTAGCGCAACGTCAAAAATCATAAAAGCCACATATAAAGTTATGGAAGCCAGAACTATTTAGGCTTAAATGTTCAACAACTTAAAGATATCAGATAGATCTATCAAAGTGGTTCAATACTTTAAGTATAATAAATTAGGCTAAGTCATGCTATGAAAAATTAAATCTGAATGAAATTGTTTGATTCTTTCCAGAAATCGCACAGGTAGCATCTACAAAAGTTAATTGAGATTGGGACTTGAAGTGTTGGATTTGATCAGGTGTGTGTAACCTAGTCCAAATAAGTGTACTCAAAACGTTGAATATCGTGCTGTTTTTGAATGGTCGATATTCGCCTTCAGAGACAGCAACCTGCCTGAAGTCACAATATTGAGACTATGTGTAACCAAACAGAAGAATGATCGCGAAAACACATAACGTTTCTAATTAAATGCGTATTCTCATCTCTCAGAACTTAACTTTACCAAAAGTCAAACATTTTCTTCAATGTCCTTTTACTCTACTCACATTTTTATAATGACTGTTTTCTTTTATGAGGTCCTTTGCAGTAAAAGTTAAAAAATATGTCACATTAATTTTTATTATTGTTTACATAAGATTCACTAAAACGTGAAGGTCACTTTCAGCTACAACAGTGCGGTTAAAATGAGCTAAATTTATGTAACCTTACCCTCTCTTACTTAGACCGTAGTGTGCAATCCTTCAGTCATATACAAATGAGGAATGATGTTTGAACCATCTGCATTGTTATCACTTAAGGCATAGAAATTACGATAATTATACTCTTTTAGACTCCGTGTGGGAGTTGACTTTACAGTGCTTTATTCTGAAAGTCGCTGTTTCATTCATTCATTCATTCATTCATTCATTCATTCATTCATTCATTCATTCATTCACTCACTCACTCACTCACTCACTCACTCAATCATTCAATCATTCATTCATTCATTCATACCCTCCCCGTTTTTTCGTTCGTTCGTACATTCGTTCATTCATTCCTTTCCCCTTCCTCCTCTCCTTCCTTCCTCCCACCTAAGCTTCCGAGGATTCATATTTCGAAATGTCAACTTCACACTTTTTAAGAGCCCCAGACTTCAACTTCAACTTATTACTGCCAAAAGTCAATACTGACTATACTAGGCAGGCTCAATTCAGTTAATGTCGCGTTCATTATTAAGGATTTTTTTATATGTGCTCGTAGGAGTTATTTGGCGTTAAAAGTTAGAAATTGTCCATATTTCTGTTCATTTAACTCTTTGCTAGATTGCAAGTTTGCAGTTCCTGATTTATTTAGTCCTGGAGCAGTTCAGAACGTAATTTATGTGTTGTCTTACATGTACATAAAATTCCAGGATGGCGGCATAAAAACTATTTACTTTTATTTTTAATATTTTAACTAACATGAACTGTCACTACTTTCTCCATGTATTCGCACATGTTATTATTCTAATTTGCAGTGTAATCTTCACACTTAGAAGCGTTTGAGAGTTGGCGTGTCAGGGAGACTTTATGCCTGGAAGTTGTGATTGGTTGGTGGTGTAACTTGGTGCACAACTGGTAGGTTACTTGTAAGTATTTATTGTCAATATTGGTATTATGTTAATCTGGAATAATTAACATATTAGTCAGCATAGAACGCCTATACAATGGGGACAACTATGGTCTGTTGTGTGGCTACTGCATGTCGCTGTAAAATGCTTGGCTGATAGCTAGAAAGCAGCTATTACATATATGTTCATATGTGATATATATGAAAATCATGTATAGAGAATGTAAATAATACATTCACCATTGTATTTGCCATTATGTAATATGTATCTACACATGTGCCTCGGGAGAGATTCGAACCTGTGCTTCTGCTGCAATTGACGGAATGATTTTATGACTGTGTGAAGTTAAAGTCATAATGATTATAACATGTTATTTAGTTTATTTTCTATTGTTTACTTCCAGGGTTACCATCTTTACCCTACCACACTAGCGTGGATTTTAGGCATTTTTAACACTAATGGGTTATGTTGTGTCTTCACCAATGAATGTATTAGAGGTATTAAATATGATGAACCATAGTGGTGTTTTGGTGATCTCATGAACCCCCAGGCTACACATGTAAAACACACTTGTTGATAAATATGGTCTAGCTTTAAACAGAAACTATTCTACAATTTCTTATTTCGTAACGTTTTATAAAAGATGTATTCATGGGCGTCATGCATTCAAGGAAAACAAATGTCAGATATTCAAACATAGTCTTTCATGGTAAAAATAAACAATATTAGATCAGATATAAAGCATTCAAAATTAACGTAAGCATGTCTAATCAAAATATCGATCATCTATTATCATACAAAATAAAAAAGTAAAATGTTTTAAATTGTAACAGACTTACATAAACAGATAAGCCTGGCTAAGTATATCACATCTAGTTCCAGTGAAATAGATTATACAACACACCAGTAAACATCACATGTGTAACTGTGTGAAAGTCTATTTCTGTTTACACTATAACAAGTGAAGCATACAGTGTTCAATTTTGTTATCATTGTGTCCATAAAAGTGTACAATTTTACTTTTGATAATCTTGGGATGTGATGTTCTTTTGTTTAAAGACCCTCAACGTAAAAGGCAGTCTAAAATTTCAACAATCTTTTCATATAAAACACCTTAAAATCATCTCAGCCCCCTCTGTTTATCATTTTTGTTCGAACTATGTTTAAAAATAATTCAGCTTTTACATTTTTCTTTCTTTTTGTGTGATACAGATCGTATATATTAGGCCGATAGCTAGGCCGCTTAGCCGCTGTCATTTTTTTAAAACTAAGTCCAATATATTATTTTGGCTGCAACTCACAATGTATTTCTTTGTATTTCTTCCAGGATCAGACGTTAAACCGAGGTCCAATGTTTCAGTGCTATACACTGAGCATGCAAAAGAACCAGGGTGTCTCTGGAATGGGATGCTTTCTGTATCTGGCACTACCCCCACAACATGAAATAACTAATCTCTTCAGGGCGCGTCGGTCATATGGGCAACCGGTACCGACAGTAAAGAAATTCAAATAGATAGAGATAGATAGAAACATATATTCCCGTTCTTTTCCATCACAAGAAAGCTAGATCGGTGCTACCAAGAGTGTAACACTGAGCAACCAAGAGTGTCCCTGGATTGGGATACTTTCTGTATCTTGCACTATACCCCCAACAAATTAAAACAACGAAATATAGATACCGACTATTAATAGAAAGATAAAGCTACTTTTGCTACTAGACATCAGAGTCGATATATTTAACGGGAAATACTCACTACTCCGTCTTCACTTGACGTATGGACTTGTTGTTCTGAACTTACTCACTTGACGTATGGACTTGTTGTTCTGAACTTACTCACTTGACGTATGGACTTGTTGTTCTGAACTTACTCACTAATACCTCTTCCGTTGTCTTTTTAATTATCAACGTAATATTACAGCTTGACCGTAGCACTTTTCGTTTCGACGAGTTGATAGTTGTCAAATATGTGTTGATATTGATACGAAGAAATGTGAAATGCTGTTAGTTCTTTGTTCACAAACTTTCACAATTCCAACTTACACGTGACTAAACCAATCCTTATAGACAACTGCAAAGTTGCGAATTTCCGACATGCACCTGTCGAATATTTCAAGTCCGAATACGATTTGTGACAATAATTCAAAGAACTGTCAAGACATTTCATTAGTGTCTTCTTTTTCAAGCTCGAATGTAAATGTATATGAACAATATTTGTAAGGAGTGTCAAAATAAATCCACAAAACTCGAAGTAACACTGTCGTTTGCTTCTAATTAAAACATTTTCACAACCATATTAAGATACTTCCTGGCTCGGCGATTAAGATTTGAACATTTGTTTGGATCCCAAAGCCATTATGCTTTCACATAACATGATACGGTAATGGATATTGATGAAGAATTTCTGTTTATTTTCATTTCATGTATCAATGTCTTGATATGTGAAACAAGAAATAAGTGGCGGCGTGGCCGAGTGGTTAACGCGTCGCTAGCCGCACGAGTTCAAACCCAGTCAGGAGAAAGCCGTTGTTTCCTTGAGCAAGAAACTTTACACTCATTGCTTAGTACTGGTTAGTTCCAGGAACAGATTCGAGAGTGTGTCTATAAGCTTAAAGCTTCCTACACAATCGAACTAAAATAAATATGGCATAAACTAAGAAATAACTCCATTCTCTTTATTAGTATTTATTTGGAAGACACATGACGGAATGGTTTTGTATAACTAGTATTTTTGTGAAGATATTGTTTGTGGAAAGTTATCAGCATAAACAGTGTGTTGTTTTATTCTATAACTGTCATACCTAAAAATGAATCGTTATCTATTTTCAAAGAATGTTTTACTTATTACATGTTCTAGTGTAAATGTCTCTTCATTGACAGAACTGAATAACATAAATATGTGTTCCCGAAAAAATGTTACTTTTCATTATAAACTTATTTTGTTGTCCAGTCGTAATAAAATAATTTTCATTTTTTGAGGTAGATCGTATTAAAAATTCCGTGAAATAGTGAGATTAAAAAAATAATACTAGAAAAATCATGACAAAAAAGCTTTTACGGTATTTCAAGCAATGGCTTCAATTAAGAAAAATAATTTATTACAATTGAGATTTGTCAAATCATTTACTTATCTGACTAATGCCCTTGAAATTCCAGAAACTGTATAATCACTTGACCTTCTTTGATTCTCAAAAAAAATGTGTGCTTCAACTACCGCGTTATTCAGCCTCCCACCCTCTCTACCACCTCATACGAGTTATATAAGCATAATTCATAATTATATTATGTGGTAACTTCTCCGTTATGTATTGCTCACGTCGAGCAATCGTGGAAAAAAATCTTCAACTTTTCTGAAACTTTCAAATCAAAATATTACATGCATTCATATTACCTAGTTGTTAACTTAAAGAAAACAGCGAATTTTATCAGACGAAAACATTGTTTAACATGTACCCTAACTCTGTGCAATTACTCAATTACTCTCATTTTCCTGACTTTGCTCGTATAAATTAGTTTTATTTTAAATATACTTATTAAGTTCAAACCGATTATTTCAAGCTCGGCAGAGATTCGCTTAATACAACGAATAAAAGTTGACATGAACTGTGAACTCCTGTCAGATCATAGTTATATAAGGCAGAGAGCACAACACAACACGTGTCAATAAGGTATATAGCACAACACAACACGTGTCAATAAGGCATAGAGTAAAACACAACACATGTCAATAAGACATAGAGCACAACACAGCACATGTCAATAACGCATAGAGCACGATATAGCACATGTCAATAAGGCATAGAGCACAAAACAACACATGTCAATAACGCGTAGAGCACAAACATGTCAATAAGGCATAGAGCACAACACAACACATGTCAATAACGCATAGAGCACGATATAGCACATGTCAATAAGGCATAGAGCACAACACAACACATGTCAATAACGCATAGAGCACGATATAGCACATGTCAATAAGGCATAGAGCACAACACAACACATGTCAATAACGCGTAGAGCACAAACATGTCAATAAGGAATAGAGCACAACACAACACATGTCAATAACGCATAGAGCACGATATAGCACATGTCAATAAGGCATAGAGCACAACACAACACATGTCAATAACGCATAGAGCACGATATAGCACATGTCAATAAGGCATAGAGCACAACACAACACATGTCAATAACGCGTAGAGCACAAACATGTCAATAAGGAATAGAGCACAACACAACACATGTCAATAACGTGTAGAGCACAAACATGTCAATAAGGCATAGAGCACAACACAACACATGTCAATAACGCATAGAGCACGATATAGCACATGTCAATAAGGCATAGAGCACAACACAACACATGTCAATAACGCGTAGAGCACAAACATGTCAATAAGGCAGAGAGCACAACACAACACATGTCAATAACGCATAGAGCACGATATAGCACATGTCAATAAGGCATAGAGCACAACACAACACATGTCAATGACGCATAGAGCACGATATAGCACATGTCAATAACGCATAGAGCACGATATAGCACATGTCAATAAGGCATAGAGCATAACACAACACATGTCAATAACGCGTAGAGCACAAACATGTCAATAAGGCATAGAGCACAACACAACACAAGTCAATAACGTATAGAGCACAACACAACACATGTCAATAAGGCATAGAGCACAACACAACACATGTTAATAAGGCATAGAGCACAACACAGCACATGTCAATAAGGCATAGAGCACAACACAACACGTGTGAAAAGACAAATATTTCATGGCTTAATTGATCATTTCTTGATTTATTAAAGAGATAACTTTCTTTTTAATGTAGATAGTATTTTCTAAGAGAAATAAGATAAAGTTCAGATTACTGTTATTAGTGAAATTCATTATAACAACGCTGATGATAAAACGAAGAATCTCTCTCCAGGGTTCTTCTTGGTATTACTAATGGTAGCAATGCAATCTCGAAATCATTATCAAAAGAGTGACACTTATTTACTTATAATGTATGAGATTAAAATCAAACAGTAACACACAATTCCTTTTAATGTATATTTGCTGTAGACTGACAATGATAACATTTTACTGAATTAAAATTACTCTACACACTTCTTAACATTGGGTGGTACTTTTTCATGACGAATTCAAATGCTGTCATCTACTATGGCACACACTAAGCTCGATGTAACAGTTGATGTAACAATATTATTTTAAACCATCGCACAAATACATTACAAACAGTAACAATAATAATGAAACGAATGATAAAGCAATTAAAGATAATGCCTAAAGATTCCATGTTGCCTTGTCATGTACGGATGCAGACTTGTCATGTATGGAGGCAGACTTGTCATGTATAGATGCAGACTTGTTATGTATGGATGCATACTTCTTATGTATAGATGCAGACTTGTTATGTATGGATGCATACTTGTCATGTATGGATGCAGACTTGTTATGTATGGATGCATACTTGTCATGTATAGATGCATACTTGTCATGTATAGATGCAGACTTGTCATGTATAGATGCATACTTGTTATGTATAGATGCATACTTGTTATGTATGGATGCAGACTTGCCATGTATGAATGCCACTTGTCATGTATGGATGCCACTTGTCATGTATAGATGCTGACATGTCATGTATGGATGCAGACTTGTTATGTATGGATGCCACTTGCCATGTATAGATGCAGACTTGTTATGTATGGATGCCACTTGTCATGTATAGATGCAGACTTGTTATGTATGGATGCAGACTTGTCATGTATGGAGGCCACTTGCCATGCATGGATGCCACTTGCCATGTATGGATGCCGACTTGTCATGTATGGATCCAGACTTGCCATGTATGGATGCCACTTGTCATGTATAAATGCAGACTTGTTATGTATGGATGCATACTTGTCATGTATAGATACCACTTGTCATGTATGGATGCCGACTTGTCATTGATGGATGCCACTTGCCATGTATGGATGCCGACATGTCATGTATAGATGCCGACTTGTCATGTATAGATGCCGACATGTCATGTATAGATGCAGACTTGTCATGTATAGATGTAACAAGACTAGACTCATTGCGTGCAACATTTTTTATTTTCATTTTTATTTTTTCTATCACTTTGAACATGATACCTAGATATAACCTTCAAGTCCTATATGGTGTTTATGAAAAACTTCATTGCAGTAGGTTTAACTTTGTCAGTTTAAGAAACTAAAACGTTCCAACGATTAGACTTGACAGGTGTTGTGAATTATGTTGTAATCAAAGGTAAAACCCTATTGGTTAGAATATGATCGTTGTGAAAATGAGTTTCATGGCAGAATTAGCACAAGAAAACTTGGATCATTGAAAGCAAGAAAAATTACCCATGAGAGAACAGCTGTCTAATAAATGTCGCTCAATATGCGAAAAAATAGACAAACTTAATATTTCCTAGAACATTGTAAAAAAGCAGAACAGAAAATCTCTCAAGACAAAGCCGTTAGCGAGAATCTTCTTGGTAAAAAATTCTACGCTCACTTTAAGTTAAACCCGGTAAATACAATACAAACAAGGAACAAGCAGAACATAACCCGGTAAATACAATACAAACAAGGAACAAGCAGAACATAACCCGGTAAATACAATACAAACAAGGAACAAGCAGAACATAACCCGGTAAATACAATACAAACAAGGAACAAGCAGAATATAACCCGTTAAATACAATACAAACAAGGAACAAGCAGAACATAACCCGGTAAATACAATACAAACAAGGAACAAGCAGAATATAACCCGGTTATACAATGAAAAAGAGTAACAAGACACTTTAAAAACGAACTAAGACGATGTTATTAAAACTCTTTATTATAAAAGTCAACAGCAATAAGCAATAATCATCCATATAATAATTAGAGAAAAGTGAGAGGAAAAGGACTGCTTCCATAATGTTTCGCGGTCACTTTATCAATCTACAGAATCTTATCCAATCGGAAACAAGAATACCCTTTTCTGTGTGTTGTATAAAGCTGTACTTTAATGTTTTGTTATATGTATACATACCCCTGTTATCACCATTATTCTGTTGCTTATATAGTATGTATTGTGTATTTACTCAGCAGAGTACGATTGGGCAGAAATAAAAGATATACTCTCAGCTGTGTTCATCCTTATAGAGGAAGAACTATATAAACCCTCAAATATATAACAATATGCTCGTAAGGTTCCTGGAAAAAAGAATCTACAGTAGGCCATTGTAAAAGGTTGAATAAATATGCTAAAATAGGGGTTATCTGGTACCTAATTCTGAAGCCTTGAGGAGGACGTAGTTGTCACTTTGAGTCTACTTAAGGTTTCTATGAAACACTTGCCATATGTAGCCTTCGTTAATTGTTTCATATTTGGTCTTTCATTATTTTACTATCTATCAAATGTTATCTCAAATCTAATTTTCACATATATGCCGGATACAAACGTAAACATTGCTTTCAATAGCTGGTGAAACTGATACAATTATCTGTTAAAGTAAGATGAATTAAAAATCCCTCGCTTTCGAATACAGACGCATTCCGTAAATGTTTCGATTAACTCACACGCTATCCCATGGAAGAATCTTTTGTTCGAGGTTTTTAGTTTCATGATAGCAGTTAATTCAAGTTTTCATGCAGGAAAACGTCTTTAGTAGAGCGATAATTTGTTCTGAAAGTAAACATTTCGTCTTCTACAAGTCTAAAGACCAAGTAAATTTTGCGAACGTTTTCAAAATTTCCAAAAAGCGGCTAAAATAATGATATAAGAAAAGCGGAATTCTTCATTTTGAAAAATACACGCTGCAGAGATTTTGTGCCGAACGCCGAATATCTGATTCTCCACATTTACCTATAGACACTTGTAAGTAATATAAACTTCGTTCAGAATTTTATTCTTAGCAAAAGCCGACGCTAATAAATTTACTTTGTATTTGAGAGAACTTTTTTCAAAATGCTTTAACATTCGTCAAAGTAAGACGTTTAACATCCCATTTAAGAAGTTCTACATATTCAAGAAAACGTCTTTTTAACCCTACACAGACATGCTGCTGTAAACATCCAAGAAAAAGAACATATTTAGTATTGATAGGAAGAGGTGAAGACTCCTTTTTAGTATCAAAGAACAAAGAAATGTCAGCAATAATTTGCCGTTATGCGTTTGTTCAGTTAAAGTTTCGTGGTCACAATTCCCAAATTTGTGCCACCGTATCGTAATTATGTCAGAAGTAATTTAACAGTAGACATTAAAACGTTAGATATTTTCTTGAAAGAGGTCCTCGATATTGGATATTGCTGGTCCTAAGAAATATTTGTTTTGCGTTAATTAAATGAAACACTGTTTGTTGAGCAACACAGGATATTTATACTGTGCACAGGTGTTACATATATTTACCACTCTTGGGCGATTTTCAGTCTCGTATAAAATCTTTCCACTCTAAGATACTTCAAATTCCTTTTGTTAATACACTAATTATATTATATATTAATAAATAATGATGTATATCTTTCATAAAGCCGGATTATGTATGAACTAAATAGGTCGATTCCGGTAATGCAAAGTCGATTCCGGTCGATTCCGTGGGACCCCTTTTAAAAAAAAAACTTTGCCGAATATTATGAGTGTCAGCGATCACTATTTTTGCACTTACGGGAAAGTAAAGACAAACAATTTTATGATATAAACTAATACGCTGATAAAATTTTAATAACTCGCTCACCATCAGACAAAAACTTGTCATTAAGATTTGTCGGTCTTAGTTTATAGTTCAAAGATTTTGACTATCAAGATTTTAAATGTGCAAACCAGATGTGACGTTAACCATGCACAGGCAACAATTATTGAACTTTATCAGTGGGTCGTTCCGTGGCCTCTGTCGTTGATCAGCAATTATTGCTGCAGTAAAACTGTATTGTCTACACATCATTGTCGTTTAAGTCGTCCGTCTGTATGTCTGTCAATTAAATGACATGTCCTGGTCATCGAAGTAATGGCTAGTTAATTAACCAACTAAAGCTTAATGAAATTTGTCCAAAACTGATACTGATTAGATTTAACGAAACTTAAATTATTATTATTTTGACCATAATACCCAGTTGACGACAAAATCTTGTTAAACTAACAAATGTTTGTACAGTTTGGGGACTGGATGCAATATTGTTAATTAATATTACTTAGAAAAACTTTGTCAAAACGACTTTGAAAAAATAACGTCATTGTATCCATATGTGCGTTTTGTAACTTTTAAATATATTTACTGTACATTACAAGCTTCCGTTTGTCAACCGTTTATTTATTTTACTTTATTGACAGAAGTCTTCAAATCCAAATACAGGATACAGTATACTTTTACGTAACGTCTCAGTCTATTTGATACCACGGACACTTCAATTAGGTTTCAAGGAAATATTGTTTACCAAACACGGATTTCAAATGTTATCCAACAAGCTTAAAGCGATGAATTAAAAGAGCAGTTTGCTTTTACTTACAGAAAAAAATCGAACACACGCACACACACACGTTTGAAAAACTTTTTTCAAAATTGTGCTAATACTTGCGAGATAAAACTCTAGCCGTATTTTCATTGCTGCTTACTCTAGCCGTACTAGCCGTACTTTCATTGCTGCTTACTCTAGTCGTACTTTTATTGCTGCTTACTCTAGCCGTATTTTCATTACTGCTTACTCTAGCCGTATTTTCATTACTGCTTACTCTAGCCGTACTTTCATTGCTGCTTACTCTAGCCGTACTTTTATTGCTGCTTACTCTAGCCGTACTTTTATTGCTGCTTACTCTAGCCGTACTTTTATTGCTGCTTACTCTAGCCGTATTTTCATTACTGCTTACTCTAGCCGTATTTTCATTGCTGCTTACTCTAGCCGTACTTTTATTGCTGCTTACTCTAGCCGTACTTTTATTGCTGCTTACTCTAGCCGTACTTTAATTGCTGCTTACTCTAGCCGTATTTTCATTACTGCTTACTCTAGCCGTACTTTTATTGCTGCTTACTCTAGCCGTACTTTTATTGCTACTTACTCTAGCCGTACTTTTATTGCTGCTTACTCTAGCCGTACTTTTATTGCTGCTTACTCTAGCCGTATTTTCATTGCTGCTTACTCTAGCCGTACTTTTATTGCTGCTTACTCTAGCCGTACTTTTATTGCTGCTTACTCTAGCCGTACTTTTATTGCTGCTTACTCTAGCCGTATTTTCATTGCTGCTTACTCTAGCCGTACTTTTATTGCTGCTTACTCTAGCCGTACTTTTATTGCTGCTTACTCTAGCCGTATTTTCATTGCTGCTTACTCTAGCCGTACTTTTATTGCTACTTACTCTAGCCGTACTTTTATTGCTGCTTACTCTAGCCGTACTTTCATTGCTGCTTACTCTAGCCGTATTTTCATTGCTGCTTACTCTAGCCGTACTTTTATTGCTGCTTACTCTAGCCGTACTTTTATTGCTGCTTACTCTAGCCGTATTTTCATTGCTGCTTACTCTAGCCGTACTTTTATTGCTGCTTACTCTAGCCGTATTTTCATTGCTGCTTACTCTAGCCGTACTTTTATTGCTGCTTACTCTAGCCGTACTTTTATTGCTGCTTACTCTAGCCGTATTTTCATTGCTGCTTACTCTAGCCGTACTTTTATTGCTGCTTACTCTAGCCGTATTTTCATTACTGCTTACTCTAGCCGTACTTTTATTGCTGCTTACTCTAGCCGTATTTTCATTACTGCTTACTCTAGCCGTATTTTCATTACTGCTTACTCTAGCCGTACTTTTATTGCTGCTTACTCTAGCCGTATTTTCATTACTGCTTACTCTAGCCGTACTTTCATTGCTGCTTAGAAATGTTTATTATCTAGATTTGATAAATTGAAAGCTTTTTAAGCGTCAAAAGTTTCATGATATTAATGTTTACAATAGTGGTACGAGCTAAAATTGATCTAATTTACAAATTTATACCAAAAGATCCTTGTTATTATAGTTTAAATAAAAATACATATTTGGCTGAATTGTTATTAAAATTACTGACCCACAGATGGGTCGACGATGCATAAAAAAGAAAATGTTTATATATGTAAAAATTATGGTTGTAGTTGTGAAGAACATATCTAAACGAAGTTACTGTCTCAGGTTTTGATACAGAAACACATCATAATATAACGTTTTTCACACTTTCATCGGTAAAAAATTTACCCCGTTAGTCACGGGGTAGGTACTTTTATTTTGTTAATTATGAACATTCCGTAGTGGCTCAGTGGTCTATGTCGCTGTTCTTACATTTATAGACCTGAAGGGCATGGGTTCGAATCCCGAGCATTCAATTATGTTGTTTTACCATAGTATATTAACTTCAAAGAAAAAAAAACTAAATTCTGTGAAACAGTCGCTTTAAGAGAAGGTTCTAAATATTGTGTGTCTTTTTTTTTAATATTATTTTCGTTTGAATTTACACACGACAGCACTACAGCATGAATGCTTTTGTTTTCATGATCTTAAGTCTTAAGATATCTTCTGTCCTCTATACCAATCCAATATTGATTTTCAGAAAGTAGATACTGATTTATTACAAGCACACCTAGTTATCAAGGACACTCAGGAATCGAGGAAAGAGATTACACGTTATAAAGACAAAGGAACTATATGTCTTGTCAAGTTATATGATGGAAAGTCACAGCCTAAGTGAAATATTAGTCTAAGGCAACCAGAAAATTTTCTCTTTTTATTCTAGTCTGAGATAAAAAAAAAACCTTTAAGATGCTTTAAGATGATTATAAACTCAAGGTTGCTGTTATATAAACTCGAGTTTGCTGTTATATAAACTCGAGGTTGCTGTTATATAAACTCGAGGTTGCTGTTCTATAATTTGAGGTTGCTGTTATATAAACACAGGTCGTTCTAAGCCTCTTTTCTGATAATTGTGACCACCTCTTTTATAAGGTCCTTTTGTTTAGCAAAGTCAACATGCTTACATCTCCGAAAAGCAGTCATTGAAATTATAAACCACAGACTTTTTTCACCCGTGTCAATGTTTATATTTCAAACTGGTTTAGATACAAACTACAACCACTCTTATAACCGTAGACGATATATAATTAGCAAAAATAATAAATCTATTAGTCTCTCCCATTAAGTATACAAAAATGTAACTTTAACATCTATTCAGCATTGTCATTAACTATAAGGACAATACCATATTCTTATAATAATTTGTTTAGGACGCAAAATACAGGACAAAATTTCTCAAACCTCTTTTCATTTGTCTGTGAGATATAGCATTTTTATTGCCGGCCTAATATTAGTCACAAAACCAGAAAAAAATGTCACAAGAAACTAATAAAACCGCTTGTTTTTTCTTATTTCAAATTTCAAATAAATTTCGCCCTAATATCGCGGCATTAAAAATCAAAGCACAGACAGAGAGTACTGTCAGAAGCGAAGGTTAAAATGTGTGAAGATTGTTCTTTGTCACTGCACCCATGTGATATGTATCATATCAATTTCTTCAATTGCTCTTTAGATATGCTCTACAAAAGCATAATTTCAACATAAAAGTAATGGAGACAATCCAAAAATGAACCAAGGTATAGTCATTGTTCGAATTTCCTTGTCAATAAAGTGTGACCATTGTATAAGTATAAACTCAATCCCTCAAGTATTTTCTGAGTTGTGACGTACAGATGTGACGAGAGACACCATGGTCATTTGAGACTCTAACACGAGCATCTCATGCGGTGCCAATGCCCGTATCTTAAGGGCAACGACTTAATAAAATTAATTTTAAAAGTGTTATTGTGCTATTTAATAATTGCTGTTATGCACTTCACTTAAGATGAATAACTTTGTGATTGTGAATGTTCAAGTCATTAAATTTTTTACAAAAGTTTGATTATTTTCCATGTGAAAAAGGGGGCATAACTCTGGAAGCACTGGTGACTTAGTAATGTCTCTTGTGGTACAGATGTGCCTTGTCCCCCGTAGCAAGTATGTTGTCCTCAGTAGCAAGTATGCAAGGAATATTTTTGACAGATTTCAAAATTTTCTATTTCAATACCCAATTTCAACAAAAAAAATTTCAAGTTGAAATGGGGCAGAACTCTAAAAACAGCTTTCAGAGTATTGCCCATTGTCTTACAACTGTGCCCTGTCATAATAAGCAAATATTCCAAGTTTAATAGTGATAACTTTGATAGATTTGAAATCATTCCACTTAATAACCAATTCTGACAAAATTTCTAAGTTAAAAGGGGCTTAACTCCAAAAATATATTTCAGAATAATGTCCATTGTCTTACAACTGCACCTTTCCATTATATGCAAGTATTCCAAGTTTTGTGGTGATACCTTTAAGTGTTTCAGTCACGGGCTACTTCAAAGTCTTTGCACGATAACGAAGACGACCAAACTATCATATTATAGTTCGAGTTTTTCTTCGAAACAGATGAGCTTAAAAGGAGAAATACCATTGTGATCTCTATTAAACTGAAATACTTGACAATTGCTTATATCTAAGTCAAGAGCAACACTGAAATCAAATATATTGTTTATGTAAGTAAACTGTTCATGAAAAAGTAACAAAATCATGTGATCAAATAATTAAAATTTGAAAACAGTAGATAAATTACCTGAAATGTATAAAAAAAATAATACTGCAAATATGTATTGCGGCCTCAAAAGCAATTATAATGACAACACAGAAATTAACAGAAACTAATTTCTTGACTCCATGACCATGTTCAAAACATGTTAGATGTATTTTGGATATCAATCTACTCAGAATTGTCCTAGACCTACTTAATTACTATGTTGAGTAACCTCCTGTGACAAGTTTATAACGTGACACTTACATCCTACCTTACATGAAGTAAACTTGCATAAAGAGTCCTATTCTATCAGATATTTTAAAAACAAACTTTTTAAAGGGAAACGAAAGTCAGTAATTCAACCGACGCCATAATAAAGTTTGTGCATTTATTGTTAAGTTTTGAAAATTTTACGAATATTGAAAGAATATTTACTTAGAAGCGTTTGATTAAAAATAGCGATTTTTCAGTTTACGGTCGACCGATAGAACACCCCATTTTGTCACGTGACCATTTAGGTTGTGACGTGCTTATCTTTATCTAAATTGATAACGACAACAATAGGTAAGATCATCGGAAGAATACCTATTTGTTGCATGAAAGTTTGCTAAATAAATTGATGGCATATTTTGTATTTTTCTAAAAGAAATATTCGTATGCACTGTTTCCGCCAAAATTGTTTTTGCACTTCAATGATTTACTATGCGAATTATTAAGTTCAGTGTAATTATCAATCAATCATTTTATTGCATTAAACAAACACATGTTTTCAGCAATGTACAGATTTTTTAACAAAAATTTTCAAGTTGAAATGGGGCAGAACTCTAACGATGAAACCCCAGATATTTTCATTGCAATGTTTTAATCCTTACATGCTCTATGACCAAGACATTTGGAGATCTGTGCTCATCAGTAATCAACTGAAGTTGTTTCGAGAAAAGCATTAAAATATATACAGTATTATATACATTATATACCAGTAAAAGGTTATCAAAAAGGAGGGATTGGAACGAATTCTGAAATCAGTATTCGAATATTTGGTTCTCCATATTGAAAAATATTCGAATTTTCGATTTTCGAAAGTCCCATCAGTTATCCGTTTTTCGGCTTCTGAGTATAGGTACTGTTAAACTGTTTTCGTTCATACTAACGTGGCTCGCGAATCTGCTTGTTTAATGGGAGCCTCAGATACTTTTTGTGATTGGCATAAACACAATATATTCCGTTCTTTTACACGTGAATTATCGCCATAAATACGGACAGTTTATTATATAGCAAGGGTTGTTTTTTGGGGACCAAGAATCGGGGAAAACAAAAAATATATTGGCATTGATATCTTAATCATCATGCACACTAAAAGCAAGGATGTAAAAATATTTTAAGCACATTTAATAGAGAAAAGTTTTTAGTTATTCTGATTGATTTGACAACAAAACAACAAAAAGTATTATCAACAGAGTCAACAGCATGATTGGTTGTTCGTGTAAGTTTTTGTGTTTACGTTATCTCATTACACGCATTCGGAATACCTCGCCGATTAGATAATGGTTGAGCAGTTGCGATTGCAATGCGTAAAATTTTATAAATGATACACGCATTCGGAATACCTCGCCGATTACCAAATTGCGAGAAGATGCGAATGCAATAAATGAAACTTTTGCGGATGAATACTAAATTAATAACTTGTTAGTTTTACAGTTTGATTTGCCAAAAAATTGAAATTATACCTTATGCTTTCAAAATCAACAGATATTTGCAATATCTAAGCACTTTTATCAAAATTTCATTGAAAAATCATGCAACCTGTGGTACTATATTTCAACACGAATGTATGGATAAGAGGCGGTCATGTGATTGTAACTAGAAAATCTTGTGTGTAGTTTTAGAAGCTTTCGCTTCTAAATCAAAGCACTGAGAATACTGTCAGAAGCGAACGTTAAAATGTGTGAAGATTGTTCTTTGTCACTGCACCCATGTGATTAGAATCATATCAATATCTTCAATTGCTTTTAAGATATGGTCTAGAAAAGCATAATTTCAACATAAAAGTAATAGAGATAATCCAAAAATGAGCCAAGGTAGAGTCTTTGTTGGGACTTCCTTGTCACATAAGTGTGACCATTGTATAAAGTATAAATTCAATACCTCAAGTGTTTTCTGAGTTGTGGCGTACAGATGTGACGGGAGACACTATGGTAATTTGAGACTTTAATAAGAGCATCGCATGTGGGGCCAACGCTTGTATGTTAAGAGCAACAACTAAATAAAATTGATTTCAAGAGTGTTATGGTGCTATTCAATAATTGCTGTTACGCACTTCACTTAAGATGAATAACTTTCTGACTGTAAATTTTTAAGATATTAGTATTTATACATAAGTTTATTTTCCATGTGAAGAAGGGGGCATAACTCTAGAAACACTGCTCACTTAGTAATGTTCCTTGTGCTTTGTCCCCAGTAACAAATATGCCAAGAATAAAAACAATATTTTTGATAGTTTTCAAAATTTTCTATATCAATAACCTCAAGCTGAAATGCGGCAGAACTCTAAGAACAGTTTTCAGAGTAATTTCCCTTGTCTTGCAACTGTGCCCTGTCATAATAAGCAAATATGAATATGAATACCATGTATTCAAACCACTCTCTGAAAACGATGTTCGGCGGTTTGTGTATGCTTCTAAACCCACGACTTGTGAACTTGATGTGATTCCAACTAAACAATTAAAGGAATATCTTACACAGTTTGTGTAATAACAAAAATTGTGAATGTATCATTGTTGTCTGGTGTGTTCCCTGAGGAGTGGAAAGGCGCGATAATAAGACCTTTGTTCAAGAAGAAGGGTCTTCCACTGGAACTGCAAAACTATCGGCTTTTCTCAAATTTAGCATTTCTCTCAAAAATTCGGGAAAAGGCTGAGTTGAACCAAATTACCAACCATATTGAGACTAACAATCTTCTTCCGTCATATCAAAGTGCATATAGAAAATACCATGGTGTTGAAACGGCAATGATAAAAATGTACAGCGACCTTTTGGAAACCATAGATAAAATCAAGTATCTATTGTAATAATGGTGGACTTGAGTGCAGCTTTCGATACTATCGATATCCCACTCTTGATTCAAATTCTTCATGATGACTTTGGTATTCATGGCATTCCATTGAAATGGATAGAGTCATACCTAACCAATAGAACAATGAGAGTTTTAATTGAGCAGTCTGCTTCAGATACAGAGCCACTGAAATTCGGTGTTCCGCAAGGTTCCTGTGCTGGGCCTGTTATATTCACATTGTATATATCAGCTCTCAATCGTGTGGTGCAGAAATATCCAGCTGATCTTTACGGGTACGCAGACGATCACAAAATAGCATTTAGAATTCAGGCAGGAAGTTCTGAAAATAAGAACTTTGTTTTGCAACAACTAAGCAGTTGCCTGAGTAACATTATCACTTGGATGACAACTTTCAAATTGAAAATGAATAATTCAAAAACTGAGGTTATTTCATATGGAACAAGACAGCAGTTGGCCAAGTTAAACATCTCGTGTATCAACGTTGGAGGTTGTGAGGTACAGTGTAAAGATCATGTCAGAGATCTAGGTGTTCACATGACAAGTACTCTTAGTTTTGATCATCTTATTCAGAAAAAGTGCCAACTAGCACATATGCAGCTGAGAAATCTCAAAAGTATACGTAAACATCTAACACAGAAGTCAACAGAAATATTAGTGCATGGTTTAGTACATTCCCATATCGACTTCTGCAATGGTCTTTTTACAGGAATTCCAGCTTATCAAATTGACAAATTACAGCGAGTTCAAAATCATGCTGCAAGAGTTGTGAAAAATGTTTCCTATGACCATCCAAGTTTTGGACTTTTAAAAGAACTCCATTGGCTTCCAGTTAGAGCTAGAATCATGTTCAAAATCCTGGTACTAGTGTTCCGTATTGTAACTGGCACAGCTCCAGCCTATCTTAAGGACATGCTGGTACACACTTGTGGACGGTATAGACTTAGATCACAGAGTGAGGCTAACTTTGTTGTTCCCAGACGTCGTACAAAAATGGCAGATAGATCTCTGGTCGTCGTGGGTGCAAAATGGTGGAACGATCTTCCTAATTCCTTGAAAATCATTCAGTCTGAACCAAACTTCAAATAAAAACTGAAAACACACTTGTTTCTCAAGTTCTATGAACAATAAGTTTTAATGAAATGTATTGAACTATATGCTTGGGAACTAAGTTCTAGAATCACTTTTTATATGTTTGTGTAAAAATGTAACTTTAAAGACCTGTTTGATTGTGAAGCGCAATAGAATATCTTTATAACTTTTGCGTTATATAAATATAATATATTTGTATTTGTATAATATTTTAAGTTTCATAATGATACCTTTGATAGATTTGAAATCATTCCACTTATTTAACAAATTTTGACAAAAATTCTAAGTTAAAATGGGCCTAACTCCAAAAATAGATTTCAGAATAATGCCCATTTTCTTACAACTGCACCTTTTCATTATAAGCAAGTATTCCAAGTTTTGTGGTGATACCTTAAGTGTTTCAGTAATGGGCTACATCAAAGATTTTGCACGACAATGAAGACGGCCTAGCGACCATAATAGCTCGAGTTTTTCTTCGAAACAGATGAGCTAAAAATAGGGGAAATGCCATGGTGATCTCTATTAAACTGAAATACTTGACCATAGCTTATATCCAAGTCAAGATAAACACAGAAATCAAATATGTTTTGTGTAAGTAAACTGTTCATAAAAAGATAACAAAATCATGTGAGCAAAGACGTGAAAACAGTAGATAAATAACCTCAAATGTATGAAAATAATACTGCAAATATGTTGCCGCCTTAAATGCAATTATAATGACAACAGAATCTAATTTCTTGACTCCATGACTATGTATAAAACATTCAGTGCTGTTTTAAAAGATGTAATTTAGATATCAATGTACTCAGATTGACACATACATCCTATCTTACATGAAGTAAACTTGCATACAGAGTCCTAGTCTGTCAGATACTTAAAAAAAACTTTTTTAAGGTATTAATAATTTCAGACTGGATCTGATCTTTTGTATAGAAAATGTGGGCATAAATTTAAGGCAAAACATGGTCATGATGAAACCCCAAACATTTTTATTAAAATGTTTTAATCCTTACATTCTTTATGACCAAGATATTTGGAGATCTTTGCTTATCAATAATCAACTGAAGGTGTTTCAAGAAAAGCATTAAAATATATACATTATTATATACATTATATACAAGACAACGGTCATCAAAAGTAAGGATTGGAACGAATACTGAAATTAATATTCTAATATTTGGTTTGCCTTATTGGAAAACATTCGAATTTTCGATTTTCGGACGTTCCATTAATTATCCGAATTTTGATATTCCGTTCTTTAAAATGCGAATTATCGTCATAAATATGGACAGTTGAAAAGGTTGGGCTTTTTTTCGGTCAAGATTCGGGAAATATGGTAAATATATTGACATTGATAATTTAATCACAGGGTTTCTACTAGACTCTGATACTCAAGGGTAAATGACCCTTGACCCTAAATTTTGGAGGCTCATTTCCAGAACTTCAGGAGTCAGTGCTAAAATACAAGTGTATGATTGGCGGTCCCACGTTTGACCATAACTGACCATTACTACCGGAATCGACCTATATTTCACACATTAGCACAATTTATGAGAGATATATATATCATTATTTATTAATATATGATATAATTAGTGTATTAACAAAAGGAATTTGAAGTATCTTCGAGTGGAAGGATTTTATACGAGACTGAAAATTGCCGTGTTGCGGACAACTTTTGCATACGGATAAACACCGGAATCGAGCTGTATTTCATAAATAACCTGTTTTTAAGTAACACAAATGATATTTATGATTACTATACATCATAATTAATAAATTTACCGACGGAATATTAAGTATGTTCGAAAGGAACGTTTTAATACGTGACTGAAAATCGGTATGTTGCGGAAAATTTTTGCATACAGATATACACCGGAATCGAGCTGTATTTCATAAATATATTGAATTTAAGTCATACAAAACTTATGATTCATTCCTATACATCAGAAATAATATATTAACCAAAATACGAATTGAGATACACCGAAATCGACCTGTGTTTCATAAATAACTGAATCTAAGTAATAAAAATTATATTATTCATTCATATACATCAGAAATAATATATTTACTGTAAATATTTAAAGTTTCTTTTCGTGACAATTTTTACAACAAAGAAAATCGGCGATTTTTTTGAAAAAAAAAATCACATACAATATTCAAGATTTTATTTGGCTCAAACATGTTATGTTCGTCGCCTATACAGTAATTGTATGGCGGGTTACAATAATACATGAGACAAGCATGAAATAACACAGGAAAAATGTCACTGTTACAGTTATAGTATATATAATAGTCAAAGGACTGTCGAATTTTAAACAATTGTTGCACAATCAATTCAATGAAAATTGAACAAATATTACCCAAAGCAGCATAAGCAGAATAAATAAATTTAGCTAGCCTTCTGATTACACCAGTCTGTGAACATTTAAGTAATGTTATAAATTTATTCAGGTAAGGCCAATGACAATAAACTTTTAGTAGATAGGTTTTTCTTAATTATCTATAAAAAGGACACACTATCAAAAAATGATACTCATTTCCTATAACATTCATACTACATTTAATGCATAGTCTTTGATTCCTCTAAACGTTTCTGTGTCTGCCTGTTTCAGACATTAGGTTATGCGCTAAACACCTAAATCTGCAAAGGGGCTATTCTGTGATTAACATTCTTACACAACCTAAATACTTTTCAATGACGAAATCAGTTTTAAAGGTAACGTATGTTCAAGTTTAGTTGACGTTCTGAGAGTTGTAAACCACTGCTGTAAATACTGGTCATATAAGCATCTTATAACATCTTGTATTATTTGTACATTTGAAAGGTAATCAGTATCCCACAAATATGAAAATCCAGTAGAATCTAATATATGTTTAACATTTTTAGACCAATTGCAAATGATTTGGCCATTATCATCACGTAAATTTAATATTTTATACATAAGAGAATCTGTATTACACTTTAACTTAAACCAGTACTTAATGATTCTAACTTTACGAACTACTAATAATGGCACCCGTCCGAGTTCACCATAAACAACAGCATTAGCAGTTTGATTTCTCACACAAAGTATTTGCTTAAGAAATTTCACATGTATCTTTTCAATATCTGGGCCTTTATGGAATCCCCATATCTCACAACCGTAGTTTAAAGTGGAACTGATCATGGAATCAGAAAGCTTGATTTTCTCAGAAATTTCAAAAGATACTGAGTCGAATAAGGAATATAATGAGTATAAGGCTTTCATTTCTTGCTGAGAAAGCGCTTTCTGGCTTTGGGAGAAACATCCATTAGCTGTCAGCGTTACGCCTAAATATGTAAATTTCGTTACAACTTTTATTTTTTGACCATCGTAAAATAACTCAACAAGTTCTGGTCTATTGCCCCTTTTAAATACCATAGCAACAGTTTTATCTGTATTTACACTAACGCCCCAATTATTACAATATGTGTTTAAATTATTCAACAATCTTTGCAAACCTTCCCGACTATATGAAAAAAGGACAGTGTCATCAGCAAATAGCAAGAGAAACTGTCGAAGTTCATCAATACTTAGAATATCTGTGGTATTATTATTCAACGCCTGATATATGTCATTAATGAAAAAAGAAATAATAATGGAGATGGAGGTTCGCCTTGTTTAACTCCTTTCATACTGACAAACTCTTCTGTATAAGTATTGTTTACTCGCACACAACATTTTACTGTCTCATATATTTTTGTAACATTTTGACAAATTTACTCGAGACATCACTTTGTATTAATTTATACCAAATTCCGTTTCTATAGACAGAGTCAAAGGCTTTCCGGAAGTCAACAAAAGCGCAATATAACTTTTTCTTTTCATGATTAATTACCTTATCTATTAACTAGGGATGGGAACGAATGTTCGAATATTCGAATATTCGAAAATCAACCGAATATTCGAATCTGAAAATCAAATTCGAATATTCTAAAATGATTTTTTTTTCATATAAAGCATCGTTGATTTTTATAAATGTAAGCATTCTGATTATGCAAAACCCCCAATCTGTTTGGTATTGTGTTTGTTTTATCGCGTGTCAAAAATGATCCAATTAACAATAAAATTGCAATGCATAATTGGCAGGGGCAATCGTTACGGATTAACAGTTTGCCACAGGCGTAATTGTGATACCTTTTAATCTTTTGTTCATTTTAATTGGCGCCCGTTTATTTCACAAATTTTAGAAAGTTGTTTGTCTCACAATATTCAAGGACTAACGTCAAGTTTTACGAAAACGAACAACCAGTCACGCTTATAACTTATAATTGATATTACTTTTTAGTTGCCAAATCAGAATAGCTTAAATATTTTCCTCTTTTAAATATATTTGAAACGAAAATCATCATTGCTTTATGTTTGATCATCGCTTAACAATATTGAAATAAGCTGTATAGAAAAAAAAACAAAGAAAAAAACAACATGCACCCCTCTCGTGTTTGGACTTATTTCACGCGGTTTTAATGAACGGAATATATTATGTATTGCCAATCACTTAATAAGTATTTAAAACTTCCATAAAACAGGCCATTTTTACGCTATTTCTTGATAATACATAGCTGTTTCCCCCGACAACGTACAGGTGATAAAACAGTACCAATGTTCGGATAGCAAATTTCGGGTAATTGACTGAACTGAAAAAAAAGAATATTCGAATATATTCGAATATGGCAAAGCGAATATTCGAATATTGATACTAGTATTCGTTCCCATCCCTACTATTAACGATGATAACAGTAATATAAAGTCTATGATGCTTTTACCTTTACGAAATCCAAACTGGTAATCAGATAACTTATTATTGGCCTCAGCCCATTTACGTTGTCTTGAATCTAAAATAGATGAATGTAACTAAGAACATATGCTAGTAAGAGTAATTCCCCTGTAATTGTTCACATTATTAATATCACCTTTTTTTGGGTACAGGTACTATTACACCTTTAGTCCAGCTATCAGGATACAAACAATTAAGAAACAAATAACTAAATAGTTTACATAATACAGGTACTAGAACAGAACTACATTCTAGAAACATTTCAGGGATAAGATTATCGATACCACCGCAAATATTTTGTATATAAAATTATTTAAGGGGACTTACTCTTTGCATTTCAATTTTTCAGGATAATTCAAGCACCGAGAGATATAAAACCCATTGTTATATCCAGTAAGCTCAAAATTTACAGTAACTGGTAACTAAATGCCTCATTGAGTAAATATATGATTTTTTGCATAACTTATAAAAAGAAAGTATCCAGTTTCTTACGTAGAATAGGTTTAGTCTTTGCCTGACCAGATGAAAAGAAAAATAGAAACTTGTAAGCAAAACACCATTTGGTCTTATGCTTCACAAAACACCTCATAAAATGTAAATGAACTTGTGTAAAAACAATCTAAAAATGAGAAAATCGTTATTCTCAAGTGACATCATGATGAATTTTTTTTTTTCAATTTTTTCTGGCTTCTTAACTTTTCTAGTTATCGCAAAATCAGATTATCTGGATGGACAGAAAGACGGAAGAATATTTACAAGAATCAACAGAACAGTTCTAACCTATGAACATTGCCATTATATTTCTGTCTATCCACACGTGAAGTTTTATGAATGTAGCTTTTACTATTTTCGAGTATTTTTGGAATCACGTTTTATGAATATACCTTCAAGTATTTATCGTATCCACCAAATTTGTGCGGAAGGACAGACTTATGAGGTAAATCCATGATCCCTCTGGCTGTTTAAAATATCATTAACAAACATCTGACCAAAGTATTTCAGAAGTCTTGATTAGAATACAGAGACACTCAGGAGAAAACCTGGCAATTTTTATATTTATGATTTTATAAAACGACGTTCTGTCGTTTAAAGCATTCTTATAGCAGGTTGAAGTTTGTATGCCCCATGACGTAAATAACAAAAATATCTATTGCTTGACCTAGACTAATGTTTCACTAAAGCTGTCAATATTTGCTACATTAATCTGACAGAAAACATCTTCTTTACTTTTTTTGTGACATTTAGTCTGTTGCTGCGACCAAAGTATTATTTTGTATAGATTAAAAAAATGAAGTAGACATAGACACTTATACTTGAATACAAATGAATATAAACACTACATTGTCATAGTAGGAGCGCTTGCACTGTGTAAATTAAAATAATGTGTCTAGTTGTGATTTTGGCAGACCTTTCAAAAACGTTAGTAATCACTAATGATCTTACATTGAAATATCAGTGATCAAACTGATATTGGTAACGTTGACTTATGTATTTGAAGTTCTTTCTTGTCAATGTTGGACTAATTTGAGGTATACAAGAGTCCAATATCAATCGTGTACAATCCAATATTACAGTAATATTGGACTAATTATGTGATAGTGTACAACATGTTGTACGTGGATGGAGAAATCAAAATGTTAAAACAAAATGCTGTTGGACATTTAACATTTTATGCGGCTCTATGGAAAGTATTTATCCGTTTGGATAATGAACTCAAGCTGACAGAAAACACTGAAGATCAATATATATTTTTTTCTTTTTTTGTGGTAATGAAAATGTGTATAACAGTCTAAAGACCCAGTATGGAAACAACAGAACTGTCTTTGTCATTCAATGTCTATTGTACATAAATTATCTTTTTGTCTTATATTCCGTACATATAAGAAATTAAAAGGTCCTGAAAATCTCCCAATGGGTTTGTGCTATAAAATTTATTTGACTCTAAACAAATTGAACACAGACTACGGTTTTGTATGAGAATGGTTTTTATGTGTTAACTCTTTACTGAAGCAAGAAATCATATTACCGCTTACGGAATATTTAAATGGTGTCAGAGTTAACGGGAAATTATCATTGTTAGCAAAATTGTTATCGAACTGTCATTATATATCCAATTTAACACATCGGCGCGTACGACAAGTCGTTATCGTGAAGATGGAACAGATCTCATCATTGGTGAACACTTGACGTTTAAGAAAAATGTCTTCTCCATCTTGAACAGAACATTTTATTGTAGGAAAAGCCAACATTAACCCAAAAATAAACTTTAAATCATAAGTTTTTAGTGAAATATGGCACGCACTAAATACATTTCAGAAATACGCTATATGTAGCCTGTTCGTTCCTATTTGTTAATATTTAGAATGCTTCTTTTTACACCATGTACAATATGTCATTCATCATGTGATCCCAAACATCAAAGCGGCCAGTATAGTAAGACATGACGTGTTTGCACCAATACTAAATGTCATCTACATCAGAAAACTGACATGTTGTGCTCAATTCAGGGCAGGTGGTTTCTGAGAAAACTTCTCTATTTTTGTTTTGTTCTTAAAGAGCTAAAGAACCATTAATCTGTCTGCAATAGATTAGCCTCAAGGCTTGTTTCAAAGGAAGCTTTGACGGCACATGTTCTGTACCAGAAAATATTGGTCTTATTTATAATTTTTCGACATATGGCGGACACTTAAGGTTATTATGGTTAAAATGATTGCTATTTTCTTGCAATTATTTCTTATCAGGTCTAAGATATGTCAATGATTTTCTTAGAATTTATCATGATTTAATAAGCCATTCATCAGTCATATCTACATGGAGGCGTAGACACAGAATTTCTAACGGATTCATTCTATGGTCTTTTAAATTGTGCATTCTTAGCCTCTTAATTTGGTGTAAAATTATGTAAAGATGTATCTCCATATAAGATATTTTTTGTATGTGTCTGTTTTACGTGTTCATGCTTTCGATTTGATTCGGCATCTACATGGCAATGAAGTCCATTAATTAAGATTAAAAGGATACAATAAGTGTATTTTAAAGTTGAAGGTTCTCTAGTCCTTGCATGTCAAAAGATTTCATGTTTTGGAAGCGACAACCGTAAGCAATGTTTTATACAACAAAGTCTTTGCTGGGAAAAGTTGTAGCGTGTTGGACCTCTTTGTAACAACTAAAGACGAAATGCTTGCTGACCATATACAGAAGGCATCCATTACAGAGATATCCTGCTTGTTTTTCTATGTTCAGTGTATACATATAGTCTCCGAAAGACAGTAAGTAATGTTAGTGGAGGACCTACTATATTAATGTTTTTATTGCGGTCTAACACCAGTGTCAACACCTTTTTCGTTATATCCCGGAGGTCCCATGTATCAGTGTTGTACACTAAGTATGGAAAAGAACCAGCGGTGTCTCTGGGATGGGCTGCTTTCTGTATCTTGCACTTTTACTTTAATACTATTTTATTGCATCTTTCTATACAAATACAATTGATCAATGCATAAATCAAAAGAAGAAGTGCAAATGGATTGGGCTACAAATTATTACAACATTAGTTACAGCCCTTTCCAGTATCTTGCACTGTCCCCCACAACCTAGATGACTAATCTCTGTACGAGGCGTCGGTCATATGGGCAACCGGTACTAACGATAAACAATCTCAAAAGACACAGTTTCTAAACATAAAACGTAAAAATAAAATGTTGCTGACATTTCTTTGTTTCTTTAGTAGTAAAACAAAATCAAAGTGTTACTCTTTTAAAAAGTACAGTATCAGATCTCTTACAATTTTTAAATACGTTATCAGACCTCTGAAGCGAATCTTCTATAAATTTACGGCATTCTTTTCAGACAATGTGTGTTTCCTATTTCAGAAACTAACACGACTTTCTGTAAGAAACTACCTGTGACTGTTTTGAAACGCACAGTATATACATGGACAGGCTCTGTGAACGGATACATAAATTAGCCAATTTTTCGTGTTTTAACTCTATCAAGGTATGTCGACACTTTTACAAAGCATCATTTTAACGGATAATTTAAATATGTTCTGTCAAAAATGTTTTTATTGAATATATGAATGTGAAAATTTGAGAGAGAGAGAGAGAGAGAGAGAGAGAGAGAGAGAGGAAGAGAGAGATCTTTTGTTAGTTATAAGTGTCCTTTCTAACAAACGAACTTACAAATAAATTATTGATAAAAGGAATCAAATAACAAAAAGTGACTATTTTGTGAATCTAATGACACGCCACGCTAACAGGTTTATATTTTTGAACTTTTTGAGATAGATAAATGATGTAAAAAGATATATTAACTTCATGGCGAATTATGATCACATGGTCTTGGATATGGTCTCGTGAAATCGGATGTGAATGTTACCGTGGGGATTGGAATCTAACCTGCGACGCGGCTTCTATTTTTCCGTCGGCTATTCGATATCAAAACTAACGAGAATTATTGTCTGTTTTAATACATGTATTTAATTCAAATTTGGCTAGGTTGTTTGTAACAGTTGACATTTTGGTATAAAAAATTTTTTTTAAGCGTGTGATGATAAAAGCATAATTTCTCCATCTATTCAATGTATCTGTACATATTTCCAACTGAGCATCAATTTGTCTTTTTTGAAAAGCCTCTATTGCTGTTGACTGGTTTAACTCAAAACTTGTTGTCTTAACTGTTTTGTAAATGTCTCTAAAGAAAAATGTTTTCGCTTAAGAAGTCTTTAATGGATTTATTTTTTTTAAATTAGTTTTCAATCTAATGTACTACATAAAACTGTTTTAGCAATGCAAAAAATTTAGTAATAAGACTTTAGACAATAATAATAGTGGGTTACATTACGTCATTATCATTTCATTATTTTACAAATTAGAAGACTACATACTTTTATTTCAACATGTGTTAAGTTTCGTATTGTATTTTTCTGATAAAACAAAAAACAGACAATTCTGATTTGCAAGTTCTGCCTCATAGCTAGTGATGGATTTTCACTAACAAATTTACTAATTGTAGTGCACCTGATTTACACGTATCTCTCAGGACAGATATAAATTTTGAAAGGAATATGATTTCAAACAAAGACTCAAGGACAGTGGGCTGCGTGACTCAATATCAGGTATGAACATTTAAAGAGAGGTGTGATTGATATAATGAGGGAGGAGTACAGATCAGACTATTACCTCTGGCTCGCCCAACTTAGATTTCTAATGCCGTCTTATCATATAATTTGTAAAAACAAAACTAAAATGTAAATGAAATTGTATACAAGAGGAAAGAGATTTGTGACCCAGCCCTCGAAAAAAACATCGCTGTAAATTTATGCATTGAGATTGAATTGTATTTACTTCCAGTGCTGAGATAGTTCCTCACCAACCCTGAGCTGTCACAATAGCGACTGCATCAGAATTGTCAGTGTTTTCAGAAAACTCGTTTCTTTTCATCTAATCTGTTCTCTCCCCAACGGTTTCAACACAAAAAGATATGGAATAATAAAAACACATAAGGAAAATTCAAGTGATAAGTATATACTTATCATGTTCAATCTCGTTGTAAGAAAAATCTTGCCTTTATCGATCTTCAATGTTGACATCCCTGTACATTCAACAAATGTTAAGCACTGTTGTAAGAAGAATCTTGCCTTTATCGATTTTCAATGTTGACATCCCTGTACATTAAACAAATGTTAACCACTGTTGTAAGAAAATCTTGCTTTAATCGATCTTAAATGGTGACATCCCTGTACATTCAACAAATGTTAAGCACTGTTGTAAGAAGAATCTTGCCTTTATCGATCTTCAATGTTGACATCCCTGTACATTCAACAAATGTTTAGCACTGTTGTAAGAAGAATCTTGCCTTTATCGATCTTCAAGGTTGACATCCCTGTACATTCAACAAATGTTAAGCACTGTTGTAAGAAGAATCTTGCCTTTATCGATCTTCAAGGTTGACATCCCTGTACATTCAACAAATGTTAAGCACTGTTGTAAGAAGAATCTTGCCTTTATCGATCTTCAATGTTGACATCTCTGTACATTCAACAAATGTTTAGCACTGTTGTAAGAAGAATCTTGCCTTTATCGATCTTCAAGGTTGACATCCCTGTAATTTCAACAAATGTAAACCACTGTTGTAAGAAGAATCTTGCCTTTATCGATCTTCAATGTTGACATCTCTGTACATTCAACAAATGTTAAGCACTGTTTTAAGAAGAATCTTGCCTTTATCGATCTTCAATGTCGACATCCCTGTACATTCAACAAATGTTAAGCACTGTTTTAAGAAGAATCTTGCCTTTATCGATCTTCAATGTTGACATCCTTGTACATTCAACAAATATAAAGCACTGTTGTAAGAAGAATTTTCCTTTATCGATCTTCAATGTTGACATCCCTGTACATTCAACAAATGTAAAGCACTGTTGTAAGAAGAATCTTGCCTTTATCGATCTTCAAGGTTGACATCCCTGTACATTCAACAAATGTAAAGCACTGTTGTAAGAAGAATCTTGCCTTTATCGATCTTCAATGTTGACATCCCTGTACATTCAACAAATATAAAGCACTGTTGTAAGAAGAATCTTACCTTTATCGATCTTCAATGTTGACATCCCTGTAATTTCAACAAATGTAAAGCACTGTTGTAAGAAGAATCTTGCCTTTATCGATCTTCAATGTTGACATCCCTGTACATTCAACAAATGTAAAGCACTGTTGTAAGAAGAATCTTGCCTTTATCGATCTTCAAGGTTGACATCCCTGTACATTCAACAAATGTAAAACACTGTTGTTAGAAGAATCTTGCCTTTATCGATCTTCAATGTTGGCATCCTTGTACATTCAACAAATATAAAGCACTGTTGTAAGAAGAATTTTCCTTTATCGATCTTCAATGTTGACATCCCTGTACATTCAACAAATGTAAAGCACTGTTGTAAGAAGAATCTTGCCTTTATCGATCTTCAAGGTTGACATCCCTGTACATTCAACAAATGTAAAACACTGTTGTTAGAAGAATCTTGCCTTTATCGATCTTTAAGGTTGACATCCCTGTACATCCAACAAATGTAAAGCACTGTTTTAACTAAGAAAATTTTGTTTAAAAGTAATTAAGAAATGACCTATGTAAAAAGAAAAGTGGAACGTATATTTTTTACTCCAATAGGATATTACATAAATATCGGCTTATATAGAGCGTAAACAACGCATAGATTTTGCATCGATAGATTTAATGTAATAGTAACAAATAGTTTATTATTCTGTCGTGAACACAGCGTCTATGGACAGATAGCTTTGTTGAAACAACTGTCTATGTCAACAATTCATCCCAGTGTACGTCTGAACAATCAACAGTGTTGAAATGTTTTAAATGATTAATATTTGTTTTAAAAATGCACAGACTTTCATATTTTCTTAATATCGAAAAAGATGTTTTGTTTCTATACAAAGAAGTTAGAAAACAAATTATAGAATACACTTATGCAATGCAAATAAGGGGTAAAATACAAATGAGTTCATGACTGAACCAAGCATTAAATACAAGTATGGTTTTTACAATACAATATACAATACATATATGTATATAAACATTAAATATTTTAGAAAACGTTTCACATGCCATAGGAATCTTCCAAATTTAAATCTATTTAAGAAACATAACCAGTTTCTATTTTCTCTTTTTTTCTTCTCTTTCATTGCACTTTATAATAAATAGAATGAAAAACTTGATTCGTTTTTCTTAAAGACAATCGTATTAAAAAATATGATATTGTGTTGTCTATGTATGGCTATTTATGTTATAACGTGTAACCGTCGTTAAATAAGAAGAAAGAAGTTATGGTAGACAGAGGTATAACAAATAAATTACAACAACTTTATTGAAATTATATGTATATCTGAAGAAGATAAGATATAATCGTTTGACTTGGCAAAGCAAATCTATAAGGCATAAATACATTTAAAATTAAACGACCTTCGTCTTTGTACACAATGCTCTTGGTATGGATAGTTTTGTGAGTTATACACATTTAGCTCCTACTAACATTGCACACACAGAGTTCAGAGTTAAATGCCATTTCTTTCTTTTTCATTTATTTGTATTTTTTCATCCATATAAAATCAAGTAACCTGCTGTTGGCAGAGAATATCATGAGACCTGTTTTAAGACGGAGGCGATGACTGCTTATAAAACATCTTCTTTTATCATAAACTCATCTCACAAGGAAAATACATTTTCATATGCTATTATCTCTTGTTCTGGAAATAAGATAGATCGCTGTCAGTTATTTCTCGCCAACATAGTATTTCTTGAACATAGTATTTAAAAATCTGACATTTATGTTACAGATTATATATATATATATCTATAAGACTTCTGAGTTTGTTTGGGCAAGGCCATACTGCTTCTAAGCCGAAAAGACATTGTTAACATTATAAGCAGCGCACCATTTGTGTTTCTATCAGTCGTGTAAATATCAACAATTCAAAAGCGACCTGTTAGAAATGTATTGGATATTTATAAACAAAATCTTGAACCTTTCAGCTCACACAGACGCCATTTTATTGAACCAAATCGCTTGAAGGCTTTACTCGACGCTTACCACTGTATAGGTTACAAAAATGTTTGATACCTGTTAAAAATCCTGCCACAGTCTGTTTACACTAACACTAAACTAACATTTTGCGACAAAGTAAAAATGTCTTGAAATAATACCTTTCAAGTTCTTAGTCCGTGAAAATCAAAAGAGTTTATTCTTCTTTTACGTGTGACTGAATTCTGGATCTTAAAGCTATATAATCTTCTTTGAAATTCGTTTGTTTCCGACGTTTCAAAGTCTTGATCTATATATATATGTGATTATATCTGTTAGCAACCATGCTGTGTATTTGTTCATGTGACTTTATTTCTTTTGACTTTCTATGTCTGGAGTAGGTATGTCTCTTCCGCCTTTGAAATAACTGAGAAAAGAGTGACCTAGAAAATGAAAACCGCTTAAATAGTTTTAGCAAGTGATAGATCAAGGAAGTTTGGTATTTTTAGTGTGTTATAATACTCTAAACATACATGTATATAAATGCCATCACAATGTAATAACATTTGAAGTAAATACGACATCTAATTTTCTGTCTTTTTTTCTCTCTTAGATTCTTAGATTTATGAAAGTGCTTGAAATTGTACAAATATTTTAAATATACATGTAAATGATCAGACATTTAAGTCGTTTAGACAATACTAGTGGTCCAGCAAAACTGGTAAATGCAAGTTGCGTTTATCATAAACGCTTCGCGTGGAAACTGTATTACATGTACAATCTAAGTGTATATTTTTTTAATTTGTAAGTAGCATAAGAGGTTGAACTTTAAAAGAAAGGAAATTTAAAATTAAATTAGATGATGAAGAAACAATGACTGTATCTTTAAATATAACTCGGGTAACCGAGTATTGTCACCACATAGATTTTATATGTCGATCTTAAAGTTAACAGCAAAAAACTATTCAGGGAAAACCCGAAAATGTTAGAATTACTTGTAGCCCAGACATTTTGATCCACATGTAAACGTTTAAGTCTGTCTTTACACATGCTTAACTTTTAATATAATTTGTTTGCACATACATTATGTAATTTTGTAACAAATATTGTTGTTGTCATGGGGCATTACTTACTACCACAGAATACACTTCAAAGACGTATAAGTTTGACTGGCATCATGTTTTGCACGTGCATCACAAACACCTTGCCCTGAAAATCACTATTAGACATTTATAAATTTACACGTCTGTTTTTTCTGCCCTTAACCAGACTTACAGTTTCTGCTTTTAGCACGTTTTTAGGTATTTTTGTGACAAATTATTACTAATGTCGCGTATTATCATCTAACAGAACTCCATATATCACATTACAAACTAACAAATTTTTAATTATCCCCCCCATCGTATGCCATGAAACAAGACACCTTGAAACTACATTAGATGGCCATATTCCACTTTCCGCAATGGTGAATAAAATATTTTTAACAAAACCTATATATAGTGAATTGTCAAAAGCAGATCGTGAACTCTCAGTCTTAAAATATCTGAATCGCGAGTGTAAGAAATAGGAAACTTTGTAAAAAAATATCTGACTTCAACAAAAAGGATTTATCAAAAGTGATGATCGTACTTAATCAAACGTTAAAGTCGTGAAAAGAAGGAAAGAGCATTATAAATGTATGACATGACAGAGATTCTGAGAGCAGTAAGTACATGAAGTGAATAAAAGCGTTACATACACCTTTGTACGCTCTTCATTTCAGATATATCATTTCAGTTCGTAAATAGGACAACATTTACACATTGAAACCACGAAACAGATATTCATTGATTGTGCAAATTCAATAATAACCTTGATCACTTTTTTAAAATTAAATACGGTATATAAAGTATTAGTTTGAGTGTTCGTTTTGTTTATAGCAGATTGAATTTAAACGTTCGTGTGACAGTTTCAAGAACGAGAAGACATTAAGTATTCATTTTAGATTTGAAAAGTGGTCATTTATTTTATGTTTGCTCTCTCAGTGCATGACTTTTGTTCTCAAATTATTAAATCTTAATAAAGAAAGTCCTAGCCAGTGACTGCGCGCCATGCAATGCTTTACCTTGGTATATGGATTCATAGAGAACGTGTAAACTCCTATCTGCCTGTAAATTTGGAATGGTATACGATAACTTGAAACTTTTTTAAATCTTTGTTTTTAATCTCTCTTCAGATTATTGGTTTCCTTCCATTTTTGAATTGCCCCAGGTTAATATGCATAGGAAGTGAGCAGTAGCAGTACGCAGCAGTAGAAAAACGTGAAGTTGGCAGCAGCAATAACAGCAGTAGCAGTAAAACAAAACGTAAAGTTGGCAGTAGCAGTAACAGCAGTATCAGTAAATAAGTAGCAGTAAAACAAAACGTGACGTTGGCAGTAGCAGTAACAGCAGTAGCAGTAAAACAAAACGTGAAGTTGGTTGTAGCAGTAACAGCAGTAGCAGTAAAACAAAACGTGAAGTTGGCAGTAGCAGTAACAGCAGTAGCATTTAATCAAAACGTAAAGCTGGCAGTAGCAGTAACAGCAGTAGCAGTAAAACAAAACGTGAAGTTGGCAGTAGCAGTGGCAGTAAATCAAAACGTGAAGCTGGCAGTAGCAGTAACAGCAGAAGAAGTAAAACAAAACGTGAAGTTGGCAGTAGCAGTAACAGCAGTAGCAATAAAACAAAACGTGAAGTTGGCAGTAGCAGTAACAGCAGTAGCAGTAAAACAAAACGTGAAGTTGGCAGTAGCAGTTACAGCAGTAGCAGTAATAAAAAAGGTAAACTTGGCAGTAGCAGTAACAGCAGTAGCAGTTAGAAAGTCTTAAAAGTCTTGAAGGTTTCAATGAAAATAAAACATGTTTAAACATCAACAGACCCTCCCGTGTCTCCTGCGTCGGTCTGCGACTGTTTCTGACACTCTTGCATATTTTCATGAATTTTGGTGCCAATCGGAAAAATGTAATTTGAAAGGTCTAGGGACCCACCAAAGTCGATTTTACCGGTCTGCGACTGTTTCTGACACTCTCGCAGACTTTCAGAGTTTCCTACTGCTACTGCTGTTACTGCTACTGCCAACTTCACGTTTTGTTTACTGCTACTGCTGTTACTGCTACTGCCAACTTCACGTTTGTTTTACTCCTACTGCTGTTACTGCTACTGTCAACTTCACGTTTTGTTTTACTGCTACTGCTGATATTACTACTGCCAACTTCACGTTTTGATTTACTGCTACTGCTGTTACTGCTACTGCCAACTTCACGTTTTGTTTTACTGCTACTGATTTACTGCTACTGCTGTTACTGCTACTGCCAACTTCACGTTTTGTTTTACTGCTACTGCTGTTACTGCTACTGCCAACATTACCTTTTGTTTTACTGCTACTGCTGTTACTGCTACTGCCAACTTCACGTTTTGTTTTACTGCTACTGCTACTGCCAACTTCACGTTTTGTTTAACTGCTACTGCTGTTACTGCTACTGCCAACTTCACGTTGGATTTAATTTCTACTGCCAACTGCTACTGCGTACTGCTACTGCCAACTTCCTATTAGTACCCTAACCCTAAACCCTAACCCTAGTTTTTATCGGCATATTTAGTTAACATATACAATCATTTTGTCATTTTTTAGTTTTTAATATGACATGTGAAGCAAGAAAACAAAAATGTCACTCTTTATGACGTGTGAAACAATGAGACAAAAAAGTCACTCTTTATGACATGTGAAACAATGAGACAACAAAGTTACTCTTTATAACGTGAAACAATCAGACAAAAAAGTAAATCTTTATGACATGTGAAACAATGAGACAAAAATGTCACTCTTTATGACATGTGAAACAATGAGACAAAGAAGTCACTCTTCATGACATGTGAAACAGTGCAACAAAAATGTCACTCTGTATGACATGTGAAACAATAAGACAAAAATGTCACTCTTTATGACATGTGAAACAATGAGACAAAAATGTCACTCTTTATGACATGTGAAACAATGAGAAAAAAAGTCACTCTTTATGATATGTGAAACAATAAGACAAAGAAGTCACTCTTTATGACATGTGAAACAATGAGACAACAAAGTTACTCTTTATAACGTGAAACAATCAGACAAAAAAGTAAATCCTTATAACATGTGAAGCAAGGAAACAAAAATGTCACTCTTTATGACATGTGAAACAATGAAACAAAGAAGTCATTTTTTATGACATGTAAAACAGTGATATAAAGAAGTCAATCTTTATTACATGTGAAACAATGAGACAAAAAGTCACTCTTTATGACATGTGAAACAATGATATAAAAAAGTCACTCTTTATGACATGTGAAACAATGATATAAAAAAGTCAATCTTTATTACATGTGAAACAATGTTATACCGAAGTCACTCTTAATGGCATCTGAAACAATGGGACAAAAAAGTTACTCTTTATGACATGTGAAACAATGAGAAAAAGAAGTCAATCTTTATTACGTGTGAAACAAAAAGACAAATAAGTCAATCTTTTTGACATGTAAAACAATAATATAAAGAAGTCAATCTTCATGACATGTGAAGCAATGAGACAAATAAGTCAATCTGTATTACGTTTGGAGCAATGAGACAAAGAAATCGCTCCGTATGACATCTGAAGCAGCGAAACAAAAAAGTCGTTCTGTATGACGTGTCAAGCAATGAGAAAAACATAATATTCTGTATAGTGTGTAAAGCAATAAGACAGTGAAGCCACTCCGAAAGACTTACGAAACAATGAGAAAAGAAGTCATTTTGTTTTAGGTAAGAAGCATTGAGACAAAGATTTCATTCTATATGACGTATGAAACTATGACGTATAAAGTAATGAGACAAAGAAGTCATTCTGTATGACAGGTGAAGCAATCAGACAAACACATTTCTCTGCATGACGTGTGAAGCAACGAAAAAGAAGTCACTTTGTATGACAGGTGAAGCAATCAGACAAACACATTTCTTTGCATGACGTGTTAAGCAACGAAAAAGAAGTCACTTTGTATGACAGGTGAAGCAATCAGACAAACACATTTCTCTGCATGACGTGTGAAGCAACGAAAAAGAAGTCACTTTGTATGACGTATAAAGCAATAAGACAAAGAAGTCCCGCTGTATAACGTGTGAAGTGATGAGGCAAAGAAAATACTCTGTATGACATGTGAAGAAACGTGTCATAAACGTCACTTTGTTCGTTTGATTTGGAGCCCACATCTGAATTCTTGCCAAATTTCAAAATATTATACTTTATTATTTACTATGTTTATTTATTTAATCCTTTTACATGTCAAAACGAAAACTCCTCATCATCATTGTTTTTAATTGACATGTTAATCTGATCGCAAATGATTTGATGAGTTTTATGTCGCATCGTTCGTGTGATACTGTGTACTTTACACCCCCAAATTTCAGAAAGTTAGCCACTGAAGGTTGCTAAAACTAATGGGTGTGTGCGACTTACCTGAACAGAAAGAATTGCTTACACAGAAATTTTTGTATTGGTGATATACCAAGTTATCACGTTTAGCGTTGAAGTTATCATTTGCCAGATCTGTCTGAAATCTGGTGCAATGTAAAGTCCCTATGTACCTGCCGCTCCTTCCTTCTCACTACGGGGCAAAACATTGATAGGCACACAAGTTCAAATTAAAATAAATACTGGTTCTTGGCTTGTTTTATTTTTTATTATTAAATACGTGATGTATGCAAAATGACTACAACGGCCAATGCCTAAAGTAATAACGTAACATTTTACAACAAATGAGACAGTTTTCAATCATAAATTTTGACTGACATTTTCACAGCTCTAAGACAATAATATTATGAAATATCTAACACAAGAATAACAAATTTTATTAACTTGAAAAGAAGATTATATATCCCCTTTTGGACATGACCTTTAGTTATCATTTTGACCGACATATATGTGCAGCTTGGGGCTTGTAATCTAACACTATCACAGTTTCGTCATATGACTTTATTGATACATTTTTCATTACTTTTCTCAATCTTCTCCTTATTTTTTTAACAATGTTTTGGCAATCTTCTCTTTGCAAACGCTGCAATTCTACTTGACTTGATGTGAACACTTGTTTCTACCACTGTAAGCACTAAATGATTTGTGATGTGTTGATGGAGAGACACTTAAAATATGTAATTTCCCTTTACGATAAGGACAGCCACAGGCAATTTTTTTGTAAGAGTTTAGAATTATCTTGTTAGCCTATACAATTATGGCTAATTTAGAAATAGATTGTTGACAATGTTTGGTATTTCTGTAGATTTATATTTGGACTTAATGAAAACGGCCTTTTGCTTTTGAGGAAAAATACGTTGATCATACTTCACATTTCAGAATTTTCACATTTTATCTCGAAAATATTTCAATTTTTCATGAAAGATATTTAAATGGTGAACTTAGGTCCATGTTTATGGAAATTGATGTCGAAATACCACATTATTGAATAAGAAAAGCGGTCAAACAATTAAAGTCAAGCACTAACGGAGGCCTTGATTTATTTCTAAACAGAACATAACAGAACAGAACAGAATTTTATTTACAATATAACATAAACAGTTCCTCGTCATCACAACTATTTACAGCATGCGTAATATTTACAATTATACAATGTACAGTGAGAGTGGGTAATATTCAATCTTAATAAGATTAGCTACTTGAATAACAAGATTTTACTAGTTTTCAATCACAAACATAATTATTTTTAAACAATTTTAATATTGATAAAAATTGTATATTTTAATTTATTTTCACAAATTTGTGAAACTTTCCAAAAACGAAATAAAGTTTAACAACTTGGAATAAGGAATGAAATTCTGATATAATGACAAAAACAGGCGATACAAATAATATGTATAATAAACCGGATTGCATTTACAACGTGTATTATGTTTACCAAATATGTTGATTATGTGTTACAATATATCTATAAATTATTCAATACTTGTCTTTTTACCGGATATTTTCTAGAAGAATGGTAAGTCGTTTTTTTTGGTTCCGATACCAAAAAAAGGTGATCTGAACAATTTACCAAACTATCAGGGTATTACGTTATTAAGCACTCTGGGAAAACTTTACAAGCATTTTAAATGAAAGATTTAGTTCATGGGCTGATAATTATTTTGTATAAATTATATTGAAGCGCCAGCAGGTTTTTGCAAAGCTATGGGAACGGTTGATAATATTTTCATTTATTGCATTGTTTATCTAATCATTGTTTAATTAAAGAAGGAAAGATGCTTTGTGCAGTTGCAGCATTTCAAAAAGCTTTTGATTTTGTACTGCGATACATACTTTGGTTCAAGGTAAGATATGGTGTTAGGGGCAATATATTAAATGGCGTTCAATGTATTAACGTGTTAACTATAGAGCTAAAAGTTTTAGGTACCTTAGGTGTATGACAGAAGGAATGTATCTCCCTTTTTGAATTATTCAGTATGTACTTAAGTGACATAGAAGAAATGTTTCTGCTTAAGAGAATACAGAGCATTTAGACATTTGTAAAATATGTTTATTGTTGGATACAAACGATATTATTTTGTTTTCAAAAAATTCAAATTACCATAGAGCAGTATTTGTGTTATCTCTAAAACATTTCAGTTAGCGACACTTTCCTGAATTTTCAGGTCCTGTTACTCATGAAATTACAGTAAGTCTATAGGAGTTCTACAGTATTTCGGTTCTCGATTAATCTTATACATGAGATAATTTCATGTCTAACAAACATAACAAAATATTTGTTAGCAAATTTAGGTTACATGTCATCGAAAGAATTCGTTGAATGTCTTAGAAGACGACTGTGTTAGATGGAAGCTTACAGTCAATTCTTTTAAAACAAAAGTTATGATTTTTCGACAGGATGAATGAACCGACAATTTTTTGTATAAAGAAAGCGAATTAGAAATTGTGTCAAAATTTAAATAATTATGTGTTTTATTTACATCAGTCTCGTTATTTAATGAAAAGGATAAAATGCTAAATGGCCAGGCCCTTACAGCTTTATCCGAAATGAACAAGTACTTCTTCAAATTAACAGATCTACAGCCAATAAATACGCTTGATTTATTTGATAAATTAATTTGGCCAGTTTTAAATTATGTATCAGAAGTTTGGGGGTTTAATAAAAGTATTCACTTAAAGGTACACATCTTAGTTTTTGCAAACGTTTATCGGGTGTAAAATCTTCTACACAAATTTTTTTTTATCTTTTTTTTTTTTTTTTTTTTTTTTATTTTTTAAGAAATATATTTATACGGTTTCAAACTATAGAAACGTACGTAGAATCAATTCTGACAAAATTAAGTCAAAATTTTATCAAGACTAGGTTATTTTGGTGTATGGCGTGCACAAGGCGTTGGGAATGTAAAAATCTTTTAGGCAACGTTTAAAAGATACCTTTATAGATTTAGATAATAATTTTCAAGAATTAAGTAGGGCTTTGTTTTACAGACACATTTTCGGTTACAATTTCAGGGAATAGTTAAATATTATAAATATCAGAAAGTACAGAATTTCTTTGTCAAAGTTACGACTATCTTCAAATAGGTTAGCGCACAGTATAAACATTTAAATAAACTAAATGCTTAAGTTCTAGATATTAGCTGACGAGTATCATTTCGTTTTAAAATGTGGGCTATTTGCAAACATGAAAGCAATGCATTAAAAGCGTCACCTGAATTTTGTTAAGTTTCACAAGTGGTTAAGTGAAACAAATTTTCAGAAATTTAAATTATGGCTATAGTTTTACAACTGGTTAAGTAAAACAAATTTTCAAAAATAAAAAATGTTGGCTATTTTATATACAAAGCATTTGAACCCCAGAGGAATAAGACGGTTGTCTCTCCGTTATTTGCTACAGAAATTTGATACAGAATTATTTATAAAAACATAATAATACTATCTTCCGGAGAAAAAAATGTCTCGCTCTAAGTGCATAAAGTTAAGTATGGTAAAATCAGTTATGATTTGTCAAAAGCTGCCATAATTTACAACTTTACTAACAGGTATATTTTCACTTGTATCTAACGTAGCAGTGAAAAAAGACATAGCATGCCGTGGCGTAACATTACATAGCAAGACATGACATAACATAACATGAAATGACATGACAAAGCATGACATGATATAACATAACACGACACGAAATGAGATGATATGATATTACATGACACGACACGACCATACCAGAACTCGACAAAAACGATACGTCAGGACAACACAACACAACACAACAAATTTAAGTAAAACAAAAAGATATCTTGCTTTGTTTGCACGATATAAAATCTCATTTTTTCATTCAAAAATCTTTTTTTTTTCTTTTTAACCCCGAAAGTTGCTCGGATTTGCAGATGTTTTGCGGGTCACAAAAATAGCGTTTAAGATATTCAGTTTTTAAATTTCTATATTTTGTGTATACAAATATACATCAGTATTCGTTTGCAGTTAAATGCATTGTTCGGTTGGAACATATTCGGTTCCATTGTTTAGTTCATGTAAAGAAACACAAAATTTCGTCAAAGCAATTCTTTAATCCATTTTGAAGTTTGGCAAAGTCAAGATAATGTTTGCCGTTTAAAATTATTGTGTTTTGTTCATATATTTGTCAAGCTTTTGAGATCATAATTTTAAACATGTAATACTTCTCTACAGAGTTTGATAGTGATTAGTTCTATCACCTGGTGTTTTTAGCTCACATGTCATATAGTGACAGACTGAGCTTTTTTGATAGCCTTTTGTCTGTCGTCCGTCGTCTGTCCGTCCGTCGTCCGCCCGTCCACAGTTAGTTTGTTAACATTCTAGAGGTCACATTTTTGCCTCAATTGTCAAGAAACTTGGTCAGAACGTTTGTCTTATTAATTTCTCAGATGAGTTTGAACATGGGTTATCTGGGTTGAAAAACTTGCTCACAGAGCCCAAATATTGAAAAACCTTGTAAACACTCTAGAGGCTATATTTTCAGTCCAAATATCCTGGAAATTTGTCAGAAATGTTGTATTGTTGATTTCTAGCTCAAGTTTGGATATGGGTCACCAAGGGAGAAAAACTAGGTCTTAGAGCCCAAATATGGAAAAACTTTGTTAACATTCTAGAGGTTACATTTTCAGTTCAAATAACCTGGAAATCTGTCAGAAAAGTTGCTTTAATAATTTCTAGCTCAAGTTCGAATATAGGTCATGTGGGGTCAAAAACTAGGCCACAGAGCCCAAAAATGGAAAAACCTTGTTAACACTTTAGAGGTAACACTTTCAGTCCAAATATCCCGGATATTTGTCAGAGAGGTTGTTTTAATGATTTCTAGCTCAGTTTTAAATATGGTTATCTAGGGTCAAAAACTAGGTCACAGAACCCAAAAGTAGAAAAACCTTTTGAATGCTCTTCAGGTTACATTTTCAGTCCAAATGTCCTGGAAATTTGTAAGAAAGGTTGTTTCGATAATTTCTAGCTGAAATTTGGATATGGGTCATCTAGGATGAAAAACTAGGCCACAGAGACAAAATATCTAAAAACATTTTTAACACTCCAGATGTTACATTTTCAGTCCAAATATCCTGGAAATTTGTCGGACAGATTGTTTTGGTGATTTCTAGTTCAAGTTCGAATATGGGTCATCTGGGTTCAAAAACTAGGTCACAGAGCCCAAATATGGAAAAACCTTTTTGACACTATAGAGGTAAGATTTTAATTCCAAATAACCTGGAAATTTGTCAGAAAGGTTGCTTCTATGATTTCTACCTCAAGTTCAAATATGGGTCATCTTGAGTTAAAAACTAGGTCACAGACTCCAATTATCGAAAAACTTTGTAAACACTCTGAAGGCTACATTTTTAGTTCAAATGTCCTGGAAATTTGTCAGAAAGGTTGTTTTGATAATTTCTAGCTCAAGTTTGGATATGGGTCATCTGGGATAAATAACTAGGTAACAGAGCTCAAATATCGAAAAACCTTGTAAACACTCTAAAGGTAAGATTTTAATTCCAAATATCCTAGAAATCTGTCACAGAGATTGTTTTGATAATTTCTAGTTCAAGTTTGAATATGGGAAATCTACGTTCAAAAACTAGGTCATGGAGCCCAAATATGGAAAAACCTTGTTAACACTCTAGAGGTAACATGTTCAGTCCAAATAACCTGGAAATTTGTCAGAAAGATTGTTTCAGTATTTCCAAGTTCGAATATGGGTCATCTGGAGTCAATTAATCAGGTCAATAGCAACTTGGTTAAAAGCAGTCATACTCAGGTGAGCGATACAGGGCAGGGGTGTTGAATTCCTTTGTCCGACTCGGTACTTTTTGCCGCCGGACGGGTGATTTTTTTCATCCCACTTGTCCGCGGACGAGTAAAATATCCAAGTTCAAAATATAAAGAAACTACGAATGCATTGTTTTATCCCGCGGAGAGCCTCTCGATTAAATTAGCAGTTTGGGGAAACCATGCCTTGTATCTAAATTTAGCATAAATTCCTTCGTTCTGATTGGCTTTCGTTCTCCAATTAGTCTCACGTGATTTCTTCGCGTAGTTTCGGAGGGCGAAGTAAAACCGGAAACCAAACAGTCTGGCAAATTGAAAATGCACAAATTTGTCATACGAACTTCATCCGCGGCTTCTTCAGATAATAAAATAGTAGCTGATGGCGGGGGGGGGGGGATAAACAAAAATCCCAGAGGGATCGCGAGTATGATAAGAAGCGAGTCCAGAGTTTCCAAGAGTCGTGGCTATCCGAATTTAGTTGGCTTCGCACAGACGATGACACAGTCTATTGTCACGTCTGTCGTATGTCTCCAAGTCTCGCTGAAGCTTGTATACGGGCAAAAGCCTTGACAGCTTGTCTAGGAAAGACACTCTGACTACGCACCAACTTTCATCCAAGCATGTATCTTGTGTGTCAAATTTTGATCGCAAAAATAAACAGTCAAAATCCGGACTGCTTGATAAAACTTTTGCAAAAGTCGAGATAAAGGAAGTGGAACGGTACAAGAAACTGTTCAACACAGCTTATGCTGTCATTAAACATAACTGCCCATATAGTGATTATCCTTTCTTTGTGAGGTACAGAAGAAAAATGGACTTGATTTGGGGTCTGATCATTTGAACAGGGATACCTGTGTTGTGTTTCAAAACTCTATATCAAATGTGTTGCTTGCAGAAACCAAGACACACTTATGCAATGCTAGATTTTTTTCCATTATGAGCGACTCTAGCACTGAAAGAGCAGTTATTGATCAAGAATCAGTTTTGTTGCGTTATGTCCACCCTGAAACTTTTGAACCGGTAACTGCCATGGCCAGTATTGAAAAATTAAATAATGCCCGAGCAGAGGGAGTTACAGATGTACAGAAATGTGGCTTTGACTTAGATAATCTATCTGGTATTAAGCTAGTTTGTGTGAATTTAGATGATGCTGCAGTTAATTTAGGGGCAAAGATTGGTGTAGCCAAACAGTTAAGTGATACTGTAGATAATCAAGTTTTGGTAATTCATTGTGTTAGATGCAGTTAAAGAAGTTGGGTATCTGAAGAAATTTGAAGATACTATCAAACCCATTTGCAAGTTCTATTCATTCTCACCAAAGAGGAGAGAAGAACTTAAATATCTTGCTGAAGTTCTTAATGAAAACATACTCATACACAATGAAATTAAAAATATTAGATGGGTTTCCTCAAAACTTCGAGCCTTGATAGCTGTTTGTCAAGACCTTAATGTTACTGTAACACATATTGAGCAAGTCCTGTCAACATCAAACAGAGCTGACGAACTTGGACAGGCTAAGGCTATACTTAATGACTTGAAACAAGTCAAATTGTTAAATACATGTACCTGATGATTGATGTTTTGTCAGCTATTACAAAAGTCTCTGTACTGTTTCAGAGCAAAGATTTGCTTATTTTTGAAGTAAAGGAAGCAATTGATACTCTGTACTTGAAATTGCATGCAATGACTGAGGAACCGGGGGAAAACCTGTCCAAGTTTTACAGCTTGTTTGAAAACCAATCTAATATGTTTGATGGTAAATTCAAGCCCTGAGGCTCTTTGACTCCTTTCAGGGAGGATAAGGATATTCATAAATTCCTTGAGAAAATAAATCAGTATATACTGAACAGGTACAAAAGTTTAGATGAGCCCCCAATTAGTTTGTATAGGGTTTTTGATTTCAGGAACTGGCCCCATACATAAGCAGATCTTAGTACATATGACTGTCAAGATATTAAGCAATTGTGCCAACATTCTAAGGATCTTCTGACAAAGAATGAAGTCTGTTCTATCCCTTCTGAATGACAAACACTTAAGGTACAGGTTTCCATGCAGAGAACCTACCACCCTCTTGCAGTTTATACCTCAATCCTCCAGAGGAAGGGAGATTCTGTAAAACACATTAGTGTTTTGCTTCAGCTTCTTCTGAACATCTCCCCTTCAACAGCTGCTTGTGAGAGGCTGTTTTCTAACATATACATGGTAAAAAGTCCCCTTAAAACTCGCCTCACACAACAAAATCTCCAGAATCAGATGCAAATGTTGTGTGTGGTCCTGACTTTAAACAATTTGACCCCCTACTTTCAGTCGAAGATTGGCTAAAATCTGGTTAAAAGGCACATTAATCACAAGCAACCAGTAAAATCAGATGCTATTACAGGGAAAGCTGTTCCCTCTACTTGTAGTGAGTCTTATCCTGAGCTTGAAAGTATGCAGCCTTTGATAAATGAACTTGTAAAGTCTCTTCGTGGGGAAGAAATTGCAAGAGAGAAACTCAAAACTTTGACTGAGAACCAATCTGCACAGTGCTTAGTGATGTAATTTTGAAATACATCAGCATCTTATCTGGTATTGAAGAACATACAGTTTTGACTTGGTTTTTAGAATTGCCAAATGAATATGACATTAACAATTGCTATCACGTGTTGTATTTAAATATACAAATGTGTCAGTTTAAGTACTAATGGCAGTTGACAAAATTACAGTATTATTTGTAAATGTATAATGGGATCGACATGCATCATTTTCTGTAAATTAATGCACAGCCATGTACATTGTATTGAATTTCTTTTTGTTGCCTGTGCATAATTGTCTTAAATAAAGACTATTGGGCACCGAAGTCACATTTTTCTTTTTGAAAATTCGGACAAGTGGATTTTGGCTGCGGACAAGTAGATTTTCAAGGTTCACTTGTCCGCGGACTTGTGAAATTTTTTTGGATTTCCACACCCCTGCAGGGCCATCATGGCCCTCTTGTTTATTATATAGAGGGCATAAATTTTACATTATCACTTGTTTATTGATAGAATTTCAAACTCCCGTGGTTCTATGTCTTTCGAATTACTCACACGCCAGCGCCATAATCAGAATGGCCTTACCACGTGTCATATGATGTCATTTAGGCTGTTGCGAGCAGCATTTTTTGACACGATTTGGAGGAAGAAACTGGTGTAAGTATTTCATTTCTTCATCGAATTTAATGGTATATAGCGCATGCAAAGCATAATGATATGTCCTACATATTGGCCTGGAGGATTCTTTTGTCAGATGTACCGAATTTTTTAACATTCGGGAAAACTGATGCACTTTTCGCGATAGCAAAAATATTGTTACGAACTCTTTATTTCCTGAATGTTAAAAAAACTGTACATCTGACAAAAGAATCATTAGGGCCTGTATGTAGGGCATATTTTCAGCTTCGAGTGCACTATGCCACCTTTAAATTGATATAGAAAAACAGCAGTTTTAAGAAAATTTGATATTAAAAGCAATCAAAAACGGCATCGTTAATGTAAAATAAGACATGCCCATGGGCAGAATGTCGAGCCCGCTCGTCCTAATTCAAACCTGAACCTATAAGCTTCAGTTCAAGGAGAAAGTTGTATACATAGGTGAGATATGCGCACCACATCCTCTTTATACCCAAGGCAAAATCTTGACATTGAATCATCTTAGGTGACCTTGACCTCTGACCTGGTGACCTGGTTCATGTGCATGACACAAAGTCTCATGTTATTTGAACATTTTGATATTTTTATTTGATCTTTGACCTCTTGTGACCTTGACCTTCATTTTGCGCAAGACAACTCAATTCACTTTGGAGAACATTTGTTATAACTTATATAAAAATCCATCCATGTATAAAGAAATATACTCACAAATGAATGTTTTAATTTGTTCTTTGACCTTTGACCCTGAAGTAAGACCTTGGCCTTTACCACAGACACTGAATTTTTCGTGCGACACTCCGCCTCACTATGGAGAACATTTGTCCCAAGTTATATTAAAATCCCGCCACGCATGTAGAAGTTATGCTCCGGACATAGGTACATGAGCTGATCCTCCAAATGTGACCTTGACCTTTAGTTTAAACATATTTTATTATCAAGATAATAATTATCAGAGATGAGGTACAAACAATAATGAAACACAAAGTTATCAAGATAAATGGATTGAATCGAAAGTTTAATAGCTTATTGAGATTCGCACCTTGACCTTTGAGTGACCTTTGAGTGGCTGACTGGGTTTTGCGTGTGACACACCATTCCATCATGGTGAACCTTTATATCAAACTATTTTGTAATCCTTCAAAGAATGAGCAAGATATAGACCGGACAAATCTAGACAGACACACGGACTGACGGACACACATACACCAAACCACCAAAAGTGAAAAGCAGCCACTAAGTCGACCTCACCACAAGGGGGCTCAACAATTTCAAAATCCTCTGACCACCAAGCACAATACTTTAAAGCATAAGCAAGATACAGTGCCAACAAACAAATATCAATATTTTTATTTGACCTTTGACCTCTTGTGACCTTGACCTTGACCTTCATTTTGCGCGAGACAACTCAACTCAACACGGAGAACATTTGTGCTTAGTTATATTAAAATCCATTCATGTATATAGAAGTTATACTCTCAAATGAATGTTTTATTTTGTTATTTGATCGTTGACCCCTAAATTTGACCTTGATCTTTGCCACAGACACTTCAATTTTTCAAATCCTCTGACCACTAAGCATAATACTTCAAAGCATATGCAAGATACAGCGCCAACAAACAAATTTTAATATTTTTAGTTGACCTTTGACCTCTTATGACCTTGACCTTCATTTTGCGCGAGGCAACTCAACTCAACATTTGTGCTAAGTTATATTAAAATCCATCCATGTATATAGAAGTTAAACTCACAAATGAATGTTTTATTTTGTTATTTGACATTTGACACCTAAGTGTGACCTTGACCTTTGCTACAGACACCTGAATTTTTCACGCGACACTCCGCCTCTCTATGGAGAATATTTTTCCCAAGTTATATTAAAATCCCTCTATGCATGTAGAAGTTACGCTCCGGACACGGGTTTTGCGCTGACCCCCAAGTGCGACCTTGACCTTTGAGTGGCGACACACAAACCCATCATGGTGAACATTTGTACCAAATTATTTTGTTATCCTTCAAAGAATGAGCAAGATATAGAGCGGACAAATCCGGACGGACACACGGACTCACGGACGCACATACACCGAACTATACGCCAAAAGTGGCGACTAAGTCGAGCTCACCGCAAGCGGACTCGACAAAAATAGTAAATAATAAATGTAAATAGTATCTCGTCGTCAGCAAAGAACAAAAGAAATATTTGGCGTACGTTTAGAGTCATTACACTCTCTACGTTAGTACTTGTATTTTGAATAATGATATTTGAGAAAAAAAAGACAAAACAAGCTTCCTGACGGGTCCCCTTGTTTTATTCCAATATGACTGTTCATAAAATCTAACCTTTGACATGTTTATCGTATAAAAGATTTTATACAGCTGTACATGGATTTCATACCTTTAATCAACAAGGAAGTAACGCTTTTGTTTTAAAGATTTTTACAGAGATAGCATCAGTCAACTATATAATTTGTTCAAAATAAGTGTGACATAGAGATTTGCACGGTAATTTTAAGTTCTTTAAAAAGAGAATGTAAGACAAAAATACATTCAATGGTGAATTTTCCCTTTCGGAAACCGCACCAATTGTTTATGATAATTTCGAGATATTTACTTTCAACATCTGGGTTACCGCCCCTTGAAACTGGAATTATTTTATCCTCACTCCATAGCAAAATAAAAGCCTGTCGTAAACGCAATAATTATATAATAAAATTTGAAAAGAAACGAAGATATATCTTTTTTTCTTGATAATTGTTGCAGAAAGTCAGTGCTAGGACTGCTTGTCGGATACAGAAAGTCTTTGTTACTGTTGGTTTACATGATTTCTGTACATTTATTGTATTTATCGTAACTTTGATGCATCTTGGTTATTTTGAACACAAATATAACTTTAAAATATTTGAAATAATGTAGTTATGTGTAATAGATCAGTATGAGTACATTGATTAAATTCCGAACATCAGTGAAGTTAGTAAGCAAAAGTTATGCTTATTAGGTTCAAGTTACTTTGCAAATTTAACTTTTTTATTCCACCTATACAACTCCCACCGACAACGATCATCTTATTTTTAAGAAGATCTTTTTTGTTTGTCTATATCAACAATTTGTTCAAACTGTTTATTATTTATATAGCTTAATTATTCAAGCTTTTAGTCTTTATTCATTCCTTTTTACTGTGTTATTTAGCTACAGATGGAATAATGAAAGGAAAAACGATTATATTAACGCATTACGTAATGGACATTTTCTATACGTGTTAAATACACTAACTATTGGATTTAAAAACTCACCATCTCCATGTGAAATTGATAGGAACTTGAGCAATTTTTGCAATATCTTGCATAGTGTGTGTAAGCCTTTATTCAAAAAGAATGTATATAGATAGACAAAATAGTAATCAAAATGTAAACGATAATAAAAAACAGACATGGTATTACGACGATTGTAGAAAATGTAAACAAGATTTTAACAAAAATTTGAATAATTTTAGACAAAATAGCTCATCACAAAACAGACAAGACATGATAAACGCGAGATCACGTTATAAAAGTACAGTTAGAAATAAGAAAAATAGGTTTAATATCGCACAAACTAAAAAGCTCGAAAGTATGCGTCAAAAGAATGCTGGAAATTGTTGAAGTCATCTGTTACCGGTAATATCTGGTAATAAAACAAGCATTTTTACTAAGCAATTTGCAGATTATTTCAAAGCGATAAACGATCCACAATCAAACTTTTTTTCAGCCAGATGAAGACATTATTCTTTTTAACGAGCTTTTTTTTTAAAGAGAATTACAAAATATGTTTGAAGAATTAGATCAGGAAATTAGTCATGCAGAAATAAAACGAGCCTGCAAAGAGCTTAATAATAACAGGTCAGGCTGTGCGGATTATTTCATAAGCGAGTTTTTGAAATACGGTTATAAAGAACTAAAAGACTATTTTTATTGTGATTTTAAAGCGACTGACTCACAGAATTTTGCTGATTTTTTTTCTTTAAAATTTAAGGGAATTTAATATACTATGGAAAAAACATAATATTATGCATCTATACATCATGAAAACTGATAAAAGTGTTGACTTAACCAGGATTCGAACCCACGACCTTTCCGCCAGTAAAACATAGAGCGACGATCTAGGCCACTGAGCCACAGCGCCAACTTGTGAGGTTGCGTCAAAATTAATGCTATGAAGAAAGTATCTACCCCGTGACTAACGGGGTAAACTTTTTACCGATAAAAGCGTGTAAAACTTTATATTTTGATGTTTTTCTGTATCAAAAAATGAATCAGTACCTTAGTTTAAATATGTTCTTCACAATTGCAGCAAAAATTTCAAGATGTAAGAACATTTTCTTTTTTTTTCATCGTCGACCTATCTGTGAGTCAGTCGCTTTAATACTTTATTTAATAATGGATATTTTCCAAGTATATGGACAGAGGGCTATATAACACCGTTACATAAAAAAGGGGATATAAATTTACCCGAAAACTATAGGGGGATAACTTTATTGTTTTTGGCAAGTTGTTCACAAAAGTTCTTAATAATAGATTAAACAAATGGGCAGAGGAATATTTTGTATATGTTGAGTCACAGGAAGGTTTCAGGATTAAAATGAGTACTGTAGATAATGTTTGTATTGCACACTTTAATTAATCATTTTTTAAATGAAAATAAGAAGATGTTTGTATGTTATGTTGATTTTACAAAAGCTTTTGATTATCTTGTCAGAGAGAACATATTTTATAAACTTATACAATATGGGATAAGAGAAAATTTTTTAAATGTGATCCATTCATTATACAGTAATATAAAATCAAGAGTTAAATGTAATATGAACTAAGTGAACTGTTTGAATGTCACTTGGGGGTGTTTTAAGGAGATTGTTTATCGCCTTTAATTTTTTCCCTCTATGTTAATGACCTTGAGAATTATATGGTACTAAATGGATGTGAAGGTATTGATGTTGGGTTATTCAAATTATTTCTTTTGCTCTATGCAGGTGATATTGTAATTTTTGCCGAAACTGAAAAGGGTCTTCAAAATGGGTTAAATACATTACAAAAATACTGTGACAGATGGAAATTAGTCGTTAATGACAACAAAACAAAAATAATAATATTTAGAAAAAATGGTAGAATTAGAAGATATTTAAAGTTTTATTATAACAACTCAGAAGTTGAGACTGTTTCAAAGTTTACTTACCTAAGCATAGTGTTAACAACTGGAGGATCATTTAATTTACAATAGAAGCACTTTGTGGACAAGCTCTTAAAGGTATATTTAAGTTAAAAACTATGTTAAACAAGTTTCCTGATATAACAGTCATCGGTTAGAACTTTTTGACAAACTTATAGTGCCAATTCTCAGCTATGGGTCAGAGGTATGGGGCTACCTGGAAGCCAGCAAACTAGAATCGGTTCACTTACAATACATGAAACAATTACTTGGAGTAAGATTACAACCCCAGAACAATTTTATGTATGGAGAACTAGGTCGATTTCCTCTTCAAATTTATAGATTTATTTCCGTTATACGTTACTGGTTAAAAATCATTACATTAGAGGATAAAAAATATGCTAAAACTGCATATAAAATAATGCTAACTGATTTACAGAGATATCCGAATAGAAAAAACTGGATATTTTATGTTAAACAGATTCTAGAAAATTATGGTTTCAATGAAGTTTGGATTAACCAAGGTGTGGAAAATACAAATATATTTTTAAGCCTTTTCAAACAAAGAGTAAAAGACAACCTTATTCAAAATTGGAATGATCAGTTAAGAAACTCCACAAGAGCATCAACTTACATCCTTTTTGCTGACTTTGGTTTTAGTCGATACCTTGATATTATCCCAGTTATTAAGTATGGATACGCTTTAACAAGACTTAGAACATCCAGACACAGGTTAGAAATAGAAATAGGACGTTGGACAAAACCTCATGTAACGCCAAGATCTGAACGTAAATGTCAACTTTGTAATAGTTTAGAGGATGAGTTTCATTTTATTCTAGAATGCCCTCTTTACAATGAATTTAGATTAAAATATATAAAAAAGTACCTTTGGAAAAGACTTAACATTCCCAAATTTATAGATTTATTTACATCTGAAAACCATAAAGAAATAAGAAATTTATCGATGTTCATTTTTCATAGTATGAAAAAAGGGACGACATATTTTACCTTAGGCATATAAACCCAGTTTACAACTTTTAATAATTTTATACTGAAAAACTACAATGTTCACAATAAAATACCAAGTAGATTTATTAATAATTAAACATTGTTGATGTAATTTTTGATACACTTTTCTCCCAGATGTAACTACCTAAAACTATTATGTCCTTTAAATGTTAAGTTTTTATAAACAGAGACCTTAGATATTAGGAACCTGTTATAAATGATGGTACCTCGAGGCATGCCATTAACCGGATTTATTTGATTTCTATAAATATGTTTTGTTTGTATGAATATGAATGCTCATGGACTGTATTGTCTTTTGCATAATAAACTCTCTCTTCATTCCTTTTTACAATTTCTTAGTCTTTTTGTGTGTGTTTCAAACGTGAAGACAAGATCGTACAAGGCAATTAAACAAACATACATTAAACACAAATTTATTCTAGCCGCTATTTTCTACGAAAAGTAGAAATAAATACATTTAATAACTATTCATTTTCTGGGAGAAATAATGTAATATATGATTAATCCTTATTTATAACGACATTAACTGAACAAATAATAACCCCGGCACATACCATATCATTGTCTGAAGTGTGTAAGTATCTTGACGACATTTGATTGGTTAAGACCATCTGTTTACGATGCCGTATATACCGTGAGCAATGGTTCTCCCTAAAGAGCCTCGACACTTTCTCGTCTTCTATTTGGATACTTATTCTCATTGTTTTGTTTACACAAAAACAAAATGGCAGCCACCTTTTCTCTTGATTCAAAACTTCAAACGAAAATAAGTTCACATTAATAGTTCTAGTGTCTTAGAAAAGAGTCAGTCCAGTATCCAAGACAATGAAGAGAAATACAAAATAGAACTCATGTTTTACGTAATTAAGGCCTACCGTATAGACTGTTAGACTAAATTTTAAACAAGAATCTACCTATCGTTGATCGTCCAGTTTTCGTAAGCGTCCTATTTTCGGTATCATTTTTGTTTACCTCAGTATGCATGACCGGAACATGTTTTGACGTCATCGCTTTTGGTGTAAATACACGATTTCTGCCGATAGCTGTCAAATCTGACATTTTGCCTAAAATGCGGACGAAACAGGTAAAAAACATTGCTTTTTGAGAAATAATAGTTGCCGATACATTTTCTTAACACCTGTTATATATTTTTGCAAAAACAAATGTCATTTTCTTGTAAAAGTTACCCAAAATGAAAAAATACCGCCTATGGCGCCTCCATTAACTTCTGCTGCAAAAAGTCACATGACTGTCATATGACTTACTATCCTAAAAATATCGTTGCAGGCCAGTTCAAAAACTGTTATCCACTATAAGAACACTACAAAAATATTGGTATCAATATATTTATTTTCATTAATGTGGAGTTACCTCTGTGTCTTTCAGGTCAAACCTGTGCAGTTAAAGAAGACATACAGATGTTATTCCCCAACATCATTGACAAATGCATACAAAGCAGTCAAGGAGCAGCAGCTATCTGTCAGAAGAGCTTCAATCCAGTATGAAGTTCCAATGCAGACACTTAGGGACAGATTGTGTGGCAAAATTAATATTGATACTGTTCGGTCAGGTCCACAGCATCTCTTCAGTATGGAGGAAAAAAGTGATTTTCATTGAGCAATTGAAAGCCAAGGCTACTTTGGGTTATGGTAACACTGGTACTGAAATTATCACAATGGCCTCAAATTATGCCTTGTATCTAGGAAAGAGGACAAAGGACAATCCTGTAACTGAAAAATGGTACAGAAACCTAAAAGGTTGCTGGCCTGAGCTACGTACCATCAGTCCAAGAGCTTTGTCAAAGGAGCGAGCTCATTCAACAACTGATCTAATTGTCAAGCAATATTTCAACAACCTTGAGCAAGTCCTTACAAGCAATAACCTTGTCGATAAGCCTCACCTCATCTACAACTTTGATGAGAAGGGTATTCAAACAGAACATCGTCCTCCTAAAGTGCTAGCTGGAAGTGCATCTGTACCTGGTATAACATCAGCAAGGTCTTCTGTTACTACAGTGCTTGCATGTGGAAATGCTTTGGGAACACAACTGCCTCCATATTTTATCTTCAAAGGTCTTCGTATTTCTGAAGAGCTTCTGTCTGGGTCTACCCGTGGTGTGTCTGGCACAGTGACTGAAACAGGTTGGTCCAATTCTAGCACTTTCCTGAAGTACCTTAGTGATCATTTTCTAAAGTACGTCCAAAGGTCATTCCAAGATGAGCCAGTTCTCATGATTCTTGATGGTCATTGTTCTCACATCAATGTTCCTGTACTTAACTGGGCCAAACCGCATCATGTCATCATAGTGGTCTTACCAGCCCATGCCAGCGACATCTTACAGCCACATGATGTTGATTGCTTTGGTCCGATGCAGCGCATCTATAATTCTAAATGCCACAAATTTCTTCTAAGTTCTCCTGAATCAAGAATAACTCGTTACAATGTCTGTCAACTTGCCGGTACAGCATATACATCTGCTCTTTTTCTGTGAACATGAGGTCAAGCTTCCAGGAGACCGGTATCTTTCCATTTAACAAGGAGAAAATTTCAGATGTTCAGCTGGCTCTTCCCTTGCATACCAGCCTCTTCTTTGCCAGGAGGAAACCCCAGAATAACAACTAGATCCAGTCACATTTTTCAAACCAATGGACCAACTCCTTGAAAACAAACAGAAATTTGAAAGTGGGAGAACACCAAGAGCAACACTCAGCAAAATTGTGGCTGGAAGATTCAAAACAACTCCATCTGTTGAAGAAGAAGTCAGGAAACACTGTGAGCAGCATAAACAGAAACCTGCAGTGACATCAGCTCTCAAAACTGTGAGTAAAAATAAATCTGCTGCAAAGAAAAAGACCAACAAAAGTAAAAAAAAAAACTTCCTTAAGAGGAACCTCAGCCTGGACCTTCCAAACAACCTAGCACCCATAACTGTATAGAAAATTCTGATTCTGAAGAAGAAATACCAGAGTCTGATAAGTGTTGTGTTTGCCACAGGTTTGAGCCAAAGGAACTAAAAGATTATGTTTCAATGGTATTTGTAAAGTAGGCCAAGTGTGACTTTGAGTCTTGTGATCACTGGACACATCTGGCATTCTGTTGTAAACAAAGAGTGGTAAGGCGTCAAAAATGTTTCTGTGCCCATGCCATCAGCAAGTGAAGAGTAAACATAGACTGTTTGTAGAACGTTAGTTTTGAACCAAAGTGTATTTTTTAGCAAATTACTTCAACCTTGACCTTGTTACCAGAAATAGGACGTATTTCAAATATGGCTGACATTGAATAGTTAACAATTGCGGTTTATGATTTTGAGTTAAATATTTCACTGAAATGGTTGACTTTGTTGATAAAATATGTATGGGTAATAAAACTGCAGATGATTGACGATTTTTATAATGTTTTTCTTTATTTTATTGAAAATCATAGGGCTAATCATTAACTATACCGAAAACTGGACGATCAACGCTAAGCTAAAGTAATCTTATTGGCCTTCCTGCTTGAGGTTCAGAATGAACGAGCAAACCTTATTTTTTGTGTTCCATTCAAAAACAATGAAGATCTTTTATCTCATTTTTCATACTTTATTATTGTGATCAAACCTTTGAATAAACTTACTTACGCAAGCTGCCTGTTATTATCAATTGAACTGTCCATTTCTTTTGTGGCACTCTGACTTAACTAGCTCTATCAAAGACGGAAATTCAGTGTAAATTGCACACTGAATATTAGTGAAATCATTTCATAATTTCATTTCAATTCATACCGGCATTCGTCCAAAACAGGAGGCCAGCTGCCAGATTCTTTCACAACAACAAGCATTATTCAAGCAAAAGTTTTCGGAATCAAACATGTGACACTGTAATGACGACAGTATGACGTCACTACAATTTTTACAAAAGACAGCAAAATGATTAATCTTGTTGTTTTTAGAAATAAATAAATCTAAATTGAAACATTGAGGATAAGGTTCCGAAATACCTATGTCAACATTAAAAAACAAATTGTTTGTGAACAAAAACAATTTCGCTTTATTCCGAGAAAGAAGTTTTTTAGAATCTTTCTCGAAAAAGAAAGAAGTCAGGGAGGCACATAAGGGGTGTACACAAATTAAAGAAAATGCTCATATTCTATGTAGAATATAGACCAGGTTTTGTTTCTAAAATAATCTGCGGTATTATAAATTCGTTATATAGACTCTTGGCTGGGTAAACGGTCTCGTATAGCCTGTTCGAGCTGATATAAACCCTCGCCTGCCGGCTCGGGTTATATCAATTCGACCAGGCTATACCGTATACCTTGCCAAGAATCTTTATAACGAATATTGTATTCATTCATCAGAGAAAATGTTCTTTTTAAAGATTTCAAGAAACGTATCGATAATGAAGGAACACACTTCAACAATTTTGTCGAAAGATTCTAAAAAACTTCTTTAACATCTGTTATTCCAAGCATGAAAAGTCAAAGACAATTATTCTCTATCAAGGAGCAGTCTCTAACATGCATAGAGAGTCCTCTGACTTTTATTTCTTATCATCTCTCGATTCCGTGGAACAAACCATCAGTAAGAAGTGTTTGCCTATGACAAATATTGATTAAATAATAGTGTTTTCTTTGATATATAAAGTTCGAAATAAGCAGCAACAATAATCGATTAAGATACTTAACTGAGCGTTTTGTTTTGACACTAGAACAAACCCGGAAAAGAGAGTGACCCTTCATAAAAGTTACCAGTGTACTGTTTGAAAAATAAGAATGGCTTTAACTAATGGCAATTCTTATCATTTAATGAAGATGAAATTAAACACATCAGTTGTCTCTATTTGTAATATTTGGCCAAAAAGGGAAGATATAGCATTGACGATGACTAAATTTCATATTTCTAACAAGAGTGGGGAGATATATTGATTTGATCTTGTCTGTCTGTCTGTCTTTTCGTCTGTCTGTCCGTCAGGCTGTCACAAAGATTGTCCGGACAGCTCCTCTGAAACTGTCAGGTGGATTTCAACGAAACCTAAGTCAGTACCAAGCGTAGTTGTGCATATCGTCGGCATTTTGGCGTTTATTGAATTTTAGCGGATCGGCTGTCTTTTGTGGGTTTTTTTTAATGGCTTTGTCCTGATAAATCCTGATACTACATGGTAGAATTCTGTCAAACATAGAACTAATGTTAAGCGTCATGTCATTTTATGCATACGCTCTGCGTTTTCCGGTTCGTCAATTTTCAATTGCCGTTTGGATTTTCAGTTTTACAATAGCTTATTTCGGATACCTTCACCGTCACCACCTGAAGGATTTCAACCAAACTTAGTGCCAAGCCTAGTTTTGCAAATCATCGACATTTTACGGTTCACTAACTCTTTTATTCTTACGTTCATTTTTTTCATCTCTCCTGTATCTGTCGAAGGGTTTCAGCCAAACTTTAAAGAAGTAATCAGTGCCAAGCTTAGATAAACATGTAATGAACATTATCCGGTTAATCGATTTACCGCGGAGTTATTTGCATTTAATTTTACAATTTCTACGCTTTATCTTCTATTGCATTGGGTCGATTTCAAACAAATGTTAAAAGAGGGATTTAAACCACAAATCTGATCAAAATCATCTCCTTAAAACCGCTACGCGACGAAACACTTAAACGTGCTTTTATCAACAACTTTTCGAACCAATCAAATTTTCGCTAGCAAATTCGAAAAAGTACATAATCATCGCCGTAATTGTCAAAGTGTGCCAAAAGTAACAATGTAACAATAGCGTCGGTTCTAAACATGGGAAAAGAAAACACACCACGCAAAACATATTGTACGGAAGATAAGGTTATTTAATGTGGCACTGCTTTTATTTCCACAACGTGGTGCTTTTAATGACAGTAACCCTAATTTTGTAAAACACTTTTCTACCGCGTCATCGATAACGGTCATTTTGGGACGCTTGCCGAAAAATTTAAGTAACACTCTCTCTGATTGGCTGTAATACAGTTATTTTGTTTATATATGTAGCAGGGTACAGGTTTATAGGTGATAAATCGATGAGGCAGAACCGTGTGGCTTGGTAGCTCAGTTGGTAGAGTGTCCGCCCTGTAAGCGGAAGGCCCTGGGTCCGAGTCCCGGTCGAGCCACGATTTTTCACCACCTGTTACATTTGGCGCTCAACGTAAATAACCTACGTTATAATTTGACTACTGCTTCGGCACCTCGAGAATGTTTCACAATATTCTCTGTGACTCTGAGAATTCGGGACGAATTCTGAATTTTGAGGGGGTATAAGTAGCCGGGTACAGGTTTATAGGTGATAAATCGATGAAGCAGAACCGTGTGGCTTGGTATCTCAGTTGGTAGAGTGTCCGCCCTGTAAGCGGAAGGCCCTGGGTTCGAGTCCTGGTCGAGCCACGATTTTTCACCCCCTGTTACATATACGGTGTTTACGGGCCGTCATCTGTTGTAACTTTTACGTTACACTTGACTTTAGTGAGAATGAAATTGTTGATAGAACATACATTTTATCAGTGCAGTGCGATCGTTTAAAAGTTCTGGTCTCTAATGAGTTTTTATTTCTTATTTGCGTTTGAAAAAAACGTTTCAAATCAATTAAAGGAAGAGATTTTTTAAGAACTTTTATGTATAACTGTATCTCACGCTTCACTTCCATTTCATTTCTTTTAATTATTTTCCATTAACTAGAGGGAAAAAAACATCGATCAATAACAGTTGCCTTAAAGGAATGTTGACAAAATAACAATTTCTTCTGGTCACTAAAGTGTACTTTACACTACAATGTTGTGTTCACATACCACTAGAAGGAGATTGTATAGACACTTTCCATTTATTGTTGATGTTGTTGTTGTTGCTGCTGATAATGAACATAATTTTAGTGTTTGCTTAGTTAGAAGTTAGGCTGATCTGACAAACACAGTTGTAAGTGTGGCATTGACCGAAACTGTCTGGAAACGACAGGCATCTCATTTTGACAGCCTTATCAAATTTGCTGCGTGAAAATAAGTGAAAGACGCGTATAATGTAGCAATATTTTGACAAGAAAGTTAATCAAACTTATATTTAAAGTTTTACGTTAGTTTCATCTTTTTTTGAAGCAATGTTTCTTTCGGCTGTTTCTGACTGTTGAAAAGACGAATCTAGCGATTTGTACTTTAACACAAATCATCAAATGAGAGAACACTACTCGCTATAATGCCCTCTTACAGACATCGGTCCATCTATGAGAGAACACTACTCGCTATAATGCCCTCTTACAGACATCGGTCTATCTATGAGAGAACACTACTCGCTATAATGCCCTCTTACAGACATCGGTCCATCTAACCCTAACCCTAACTCTGTGATATTTTCACGAGTGGCGCAGCCACGAGTGAAAATATAAACATATGGTGTTCACGAGATGAAATAAATTCCCATCTTCCACTAAAAAACAAACAAATTTTCTTTTTATTTTATGCCAACACGTCAAAAATGGGTATTTTATGACATTTTTACTCAGGGCCTTCAATAAATTCCCCATGGTGAGCCCCAAATCAGTTAATGCGTACTTTGGTTACTCCGCACAAAAAAAAGTGCAGACAATCTCCAATACATATGATAACTTTACTTCTGCTGAAATAAACTGAATACACTTTCATCAAATAACATTTATTTTTCTCTACACAGTTTATCAATATTTATTGAATTTTAGCCATACATACTTTAATTATAAAAGCGGATTAATATCGAGTAATATTCAATCAATTGAATTGAAAGTCGGCCATATTGGATATTGTCCATGTGAGTTATGTAAACGAATCAGACATTTTAAATAATTTATGGCGAATTTCATCATTGTTCACAACTAGTTAGGCTCAGGAATTCAATATTATAAGTGGATTTAACAAGGTAAATAAATTTCACTCGCTGTCACTGTCTGAAATACAGCGGATTCTCTTGTATTTACGTGGTGGGGAAATTCCTGAAGTTTCATTTGCTTCCCTTGATAAAAAAGTAGTTCCGGCACAAACAGTGGATTATCAAAATGGTAATTTGACTGATTCAAAACATTGGATTATCACTTTTATCTCACTGATATTTCCCTATATTGCATTGGTAGGCATAAAATAAGTAACTGTAGCATAATTTAAAGTCTAAAAAATCAAACGGGGTTTTATTTTAATTCAAGGAAACATGTTTCTTTAGACTATTTTTAGCTTTATGATTTCTTAGATATGTTTACATTTAAATGATAGATGTTTCCAATAGGTAATTTACATTTTAAATCGACATTTATTCTTCTCATAATTGTTCTTAAATATGAAAATGTTCATCTAGACTTCCATCATACAATATTTGATGATAAAGTCAGGTTTCTAGTATTATTTTGATTAAAAAATGAATGTCATATTAAGTATTATAAATAAGTGTTCACAAACCAGCATAACAAATCGTACAAAGTGAAAGACATATGTCACACCAATAGATTTCGACAGTACTAAAATGTGTTTTTCTGTATGAGTATGGAAGAAGCTAACGGCAAGCGTATTATAATTGTTATTTCAGAGCGCATTCACACCAGTTTTATGTATAACGAAAGACTCTTTAAAGAATCACAGATAAAAATCTGGAAATTTCAAAAATGTTGTATTGACGCCGAACACAGAAGTAACGAATTTTAAGTGCCTTATTGTTACATGACAATGAATTAGAAAGTTTTCGATCCGTAGAATGCTGATAACGTGTTAGTAAAAGTAATCTAATTTAATCTTGCTATCAACAAATATTGCGTCCGCACGCTGCGCATACGTTTCGCGTTAGGAAATGACCAGGGTATTCATCACCATAAAATAACTACATTAATATTTGTCGTAGTTATTATAGGCTAAAAGGACTATGTACTCGTTCGTCCACTCTGTAGCTTTGTCATTGTTTTTTTAGGACATGGATATAACTTGTCACAAATGTTAAATCGTATTAATGCTATGTTTCGCAAATAATCCATCTGTCCATTCGTCCATTCGTCGGTACCGGTACAACCAAATAATATAGAATACTGTCTACCTATAACTTTGTGTTCACTCTAATTTTAAGTAAAATAATATAGAATACTGTCTACCTGTCTACCTATACCTTTGTGTTCACTCTGATTTTAAGTATAATAATATAGAACACTGTCTACCTATCTTTCTATATCTTTGTGTTCACTCTGATTTTAAGTATAATAATTTATAATATTGTCTACCTATATCTTTGTGTTCACTCTGACTTTAAGTATAATAATATAGAATACTGTCTACCTGTCTACCTATATCTTTGTGTTCACTCTGATTTTAAGTTTACTAATATAGAATACTGTCTACCTGTCTACCTATATCTTCGTGTTCACTCTGATTTAAAGTTTAAAAATATATAGAATACTGTCAACCTGTCTACCTAAATCTTTGTGTTCACTCTGATTTTATGTAGTTATGCTGATTTGTTTTATGATAATATAGAATACTGTCTACCAATATCTTTGTCTTCACTCTGATTTTAAGTAGTTATGCTGATTTATTATATGATAATGTTAAATACTGTCTACCTATATATTTGTGTTCACTCTGATTTTAAGTAGTTATGCTGATTTATTTTATGATAATATAGAATACTGTCTACCTGACTACCTATATCCTTGTTTTCACTCTGGTTTTAAGTAGTTATGCTGATTTGTTTTATGATAATATCCATCCGTTTGTTTGTGTCAGTGGTTTTGAACTCTAGTCTTTGATTTAGATTGGTATGTGGCTGGAGTTGCTTTACTCACTGCATAAAAGACTTGCACAGACTTGCACAGATTTGTCATTTCACTGAAATAGCAGTCTTTCAAACTAAACACTTTCTTGCTGGCATCTACTTTTTTGGACATTAGTGACAGCTGTTGATTTTGAAAAGTTCTTTTGATCTTTCTATATAGATAGATACTTTATTATGCTATAAATCTTTCGCAAAGACCCATATGCGTTGCTGTACAATATAGTGTTCATAAAGGAAAAGGTGGTACTGTAAGATGACTTACTGTTTTCATATTGAGTTGTTAAGATGTTGAGTTCCGAACATTTGTCACATAAAGAAGAAATGAGATTTAAAAGTTTCTGTAATATACATAAATAGTGCAGTTATTCTAGCCAAGACACGAACGTGCTAAAAAATCAAAATATTGTTCTTCTTTCTATTTGAAAATAGTTTGCTATAACAGGTACAAATACATGTAAAATAATTTGTTTGTTAATATATATCTTAAATAACAAAATTTTGATTTAATGACCATTTATCTAAAGTATCTTGAAGCAAGAAACAGACGCCTTTTCTATTGAGGATGATTCAATAAGACAGCAGATAATGTAACGCTGTGTCATATTGCTTTCATAGTTTTGAAATATTCGTCCATTTAGGGAAGTTTTATCAGCACGCTAAAGTGATTTCAGTACAACTGGTCTGGACAAAGATGATGTAAATCATTCACAGGAAGTGACGTTTCAGAGAGGATGCTTCAATAAAATTATACCTCGCACGTCACATATCAGCTTTATCATATCTCGAGTTAGTGAAGCAAACATTTGGCCAAGGCATTCTTTTGATGAAAATGACAACAACTCGAGCTTATCTCTCAGACATTAGAGTACAGCCATTATATTATCTACATGTACTAAACTCTACTGATCCCTTGTTTGGTCTATATATGTAGCATCACCATAAATGGAAAACTGAATGTCATTTGAGGATCACACTTTTGATTAGAAACAAATCCTCAGTGCAATATTCGCGTCCTCGCAAGCAAGAAACAGATGTAGACTTTAATTTACAAGCTATCTTTTTAGTTCTTTTATCTTAAAGAATTTGTTGCAAACAGATAAAAAGCAAACAAAACATATCGATAGGAAACAAACTTTTATCTTGAATATTTCTATCATTTTTATTATTGACATGCATTTATCGTTTTAATAGACGTTTATAAGACGTTCTTATAGCCTACCTATCTCGTACCCCATAAATGTGTAACTACATCATTTATGTACTATAATTTTGTAGTGTTCTAAATGAAACCAAGCATAACTACACCTTTAGTTCAGGTAACGCTAACAGCAGCATTGAGTATGAAACGGAAAAAGTAAACTAGTGTATTCTCCTGTCATGAATACTTCTAATGATGTAGTTGTTTGATTTGGACAATAATACAGCAGAACACTGTAGCAGAATACTCTCGCAATGGATTTACTTATGTAATATGAACAGAACAAAGAGGTCTGTGAGCCATCCTGAAACATTCAGTAGCTAGTTCTCTATCACCTAAAAAAAAAAGAGCCAAATTAAGCTATGAACAAAAATTGAAGCATGTTAGAGTATGAAAATGAAAATATATTACAGAAATTTGAAACATATTAAATATGGAAAAACGGAACTTGTAAATCACAGAGCAGCCTGATTCTTCAACTTCCTGGAGCGCAACATTTGGCGGTCTACATTCCGCATAGTATCCAGTTATCAACATTGCAATCTTAATTTTTCGGGTTTAAACAATAATTTCTACAGACTGAATAAATGAAATAATAGTTTGAAGGGTTAGGATTGCATTTTGTAATAAAGCTGTGTGTGCGTAATTGCAACAAAAGTAAATGGGGGAGAATCTGAACCACTGTTATTTTCATGAGATTGAAAATCAATATAGATTTACCCACAAGAAAACAATTATGATCTTAGTTCCAGTTTCATTTGCAAATGTAAGGTGTAATGAAAAACAGGATAAACAAGCGTGTTACAATTTTTTCATGATTTATTTCCGACATTGAACACTCGTTATGTCTGTAATGCATGCAGATTTACCTTTTGTCTCGTAACTTCCCACGTGACCGTAGTTAATTTGCATGTAGTTGACGTATCAGAAAGCTAGTGAAATCGTTAGAGTTTCCTGCCGATTTATATAACCTGGGATTGTAAATATCGAGAATGTTTGTTTGAAGCATTGTTGTATTACAAAATTGTATAATTTTAGAATATATTATATTTGTAAGTCAGCCTTTAACCAATCAACGAGCTTGGTGTGATTTTTTTTACATGGTCTTCATTGATCAACTTAGAACTTTGTTAATGACACACTGATCTAATCATTCGCATAATTAAGGTGACTTTATATTGTGACTGTTTGTATGTCCACTAATTAGATACTAATTACTGTTTGTTTGTTTACTAAATAGACGTTAATTGGTGTATGAATAAAGCAGATTAGTATTTTAAAAGTTTATCATTTCTTGTTTGAAATAAGAGTTCTTCTCTTGTTCTTTTGATATTTTCAACATAATATTGTCTCACTGATTTGATTAAGAAAGCAACAATCAATATGATCCACAGCACATAGAAGAGAACCGCCGGTCTCTCGTACCGGAAGTTGCTGGTTCGAATCCGACCATAGGTGAGGTTGTCCAGACACTTTTCCACGTTCCACACTTTCAGCGAGAGTACTGGTTTGGCTCCAGGAAGATCCATCTCGCAGGAATTATTTAAGTTACAAGAACCTGTTTCTTAATCTGTCTCTCTATAGACACAGCCAAATCCGCAAAATTGACAGAATATCAGAACTAGTCCTTTTTCACGAAGTCACTCTCACAGAGAGTTCAAGAGAGAGCCCAGTTTGTTGTTGGATTTACATGTCCAGCGTTTTATGAAAGTTCTTTAGCCCCTTTCCTTTTGAAGAAAACCTCTTCTTTTCGAAATGTCGGGAGCAGGTTAATAAAATGCCCAGAAACACTATTCCAAGTCAGAAAATTGCAATGTGATCTAAAACTTGTTAAGATGTTAAGTATTATTATAGGACAATTACATTGGGCAAAAGTCATGTTTGTATTACAACTATTCTTGAGTCGGTGAGTATATTTAAACAAACTATATCAGCATACACACGTATTGTTAAGAAATAAGGAGTACAAGAGGTCTTAATTAGTTATCTTTCTCCTATTTGAATATTCGTCAGTTGTGAAACATCATACAAATCAGTGTGGGAAATATTCTTGTTTTGTTTCAACGGAAAATGTGGAAAATTATTAAAAAAACGTTCTGTACTATTCGCAGTTCTCTTTGTCCAACACATTCACTATAAATTATAATCTTTTTTTTCACTGAATGAAAGTAAATTTTCGGAAAAAAATGATATCAAAGTTATACAAACACACACCAATAGTTCATGACAATTGTATTTTTAGATTTCTTTTTTACAAATTCATGCATTTCGAATAAATGGTTTCAGAGATGAAATTCGAAAACTTATCAATGTAATACCATAGTTAAACAAATTGACACAGATTGACATAAAATGATAACCACAGTATACTAGAATATTCACGAATGCTGAATGTTTTCAGACTGTCTCCATCTAATAAATAACAAACAGTGAGTAAGGAAGCTTTGTTAAAAATAAAGACTTTGTTTAAAGATAATTATATGTGTCCTTTTCATTTCACTTTCTGAAGCCGTGGGTGTAATAACTCCAGCGATGTCTTCCAAAAACCGGATATGAGCCAAGTCCATGATTTTCTTCGTTGTCCCCGAAACCGCGTTTGTGACTTCCGCCGTAAATCTGGCTCCAGTCAAGCCATCGGGCAGGTCGGGAACCAAGTTTCCAGTTTGGCATCATTCCAAAACGTTTGTCATACGCCGTTTTCCAGTTTTGGTAAAGGTCTTTTCCAAGTAACAAAGGTGGTCGTCGGAAAGGATTCTCGTTATCACTGGTGGCTAAAGATTTGCATAAAACTTGAGCCACATAGAAAATAAGGACAATATGAAGACAGATGATCCAACTATTCATTGTTTTATTTCACTCCGGATGGAAATGAGCTGACAAACTGAAAATAAAAAGGAATGGTAAAAAGTTCAAGGTAAAACACGTCTGTTGTCATGAGTGAGTTTAAAAGTTTTTAACAGAAGAAACGTAAAGGAAAGTACAACAGAAGTAACACATGCATATAAATGGAAGTTATAATGATAAATATTTGGGGACTAAACAACAATAAAACGCATTGAAAATGCATCCATACGCATCTTGTCCATTTAGAATACTGAAAACAGATTCCATTCGAAATTATCCTAACAATAAATCTTAATAAGTATGGTCAATAAATTGCAATTTACTAAAAAAAATGTCGTTATAATACATGCATTTCTGACGAACTCATTCGCGACTTATCAACCCTTGTCATGTATTTTGTCTGAATATGTCACACGTCAAAAACATACCCGGTTTAATCAGAGATGGTCAGAACGTTATAAGTGAAGGTTACATGATATTTTCAAAACGAGAAACTTCACTGGAACAATTACTATTCCGGATTTATATATATATTGAAAAAACAGTTAAACACGGAATATTGACTGTTTTATGCATATTACGTCATGATCATGAGTTCCTGTACAAAGGCAAGCAAAGAATCTATACTGCTGTTTGCACTGGGCTTATGTGTAAGTTAAAACAGCCAGTTTATTGATCTGTATATCTTGTTACAAGAATGTCAAGAAAAGTCCAAGGCGTTTTAATTTTTTTATATATCATTTTAGGGGTGGAGGAGGAGGGGGTGGGGAAATCCTGTATGGCGCATGTTCGGTAACTTCTAGAAAACCAAAATGATTGCAGGTTGTAATATTATTACAGAGAGACACTTTTAGTCTGAATTTGCATAATTTCTACACATTTGAGCTTAAATTTCAACACTAAAAGATTTTCACATATACAAAGCATTCCGTGAATATAGCTTACTTAATTAGAATGTCCAAACCATTTTCAATACTAGGCAGGCAGGACAGGTAAAAAAACTACACTACACCTCACCATCCACACCACACTACACCAAACTAAAGTACTACGCTACACATTAGCACAACAATCCACAGTGAACTGCAATGCACCACACCACACCACACCAAACCACACCGCCCGCGGAGCATTGCAAAAAATTACGCTGCACTTCCAAACTTGGACAAAATACAACCTCACGCCGCGGATTGCATAAAAAGGAACAAACGTTAGACACAAAATTTCTTTTATATTTGATTGTTTTGTTCTAATTTATGAATACATGTGGAAAATAATCTATTTTTGACACTTCAAATAAACTATAAACTGAACATTATATCAAATGACATGTTGAGAAAGTCACATATATGAAAATAATATGTTATATTCTATCTTGAATTATTAATTTACAATTCACAAAGTAATGTGATTTTCTGTGTGATGTTTTACGCTTACCTGACAATTGGTTTACATATCGCTGGTAAATGATTGTTTAATAAGGCCTAGCCGACTCGTGAAAGACGTCATATGGTAAAATGCGGATTTATTTTTAACCATAAATTGATACCTTTTAGGATACAGAAGATTGGAAGCAAATAAAAGGTTAATTTAGCTCATAAATCAACGATATCGTCTTATAACTTAATCAGTATACCAATATTTATGAATGACTAAATAATCAAAGAACTCTAAGTTCGACCATCACATTAACCCATTGGGAAATGTATGAATATTCATAAGTAGGAATTCAAAGGAAATCACGGGATTTAACATTTAAAGATATTTCTCAGTTCTTTAGAACGTTTCCAAAATTTACAGATCCGTAAATAGAAATACAAAATTATTTTATTAAAAATGAAGGTATGAATGAAGTGCTGATCCTAATAAAAGCGGCATCATATATATCTTCATTGTTCAAGAAAAGCAGATTGCTTTACAGAAAATATCATTCTAAATTATAGAATAATCAAATTCTAGAGATCCTTTTGCTGATGTTTTTTTTTTTTTATTTTTTTTATTTACTTTTTTCAGTTCTGTATAACTAGCAGGAGCTGTTTGGGACGTATGTGAGACTTAGTATCTGACAACATAATACATTGTGTTTACATTTGTAAAAATGTACATAAATTTATCAATGGTTTCTAGGCAACAAAAGCATTCCTTTTCTGAATTATATCTAGCACAAAAGCAAAATAAGTCTGTTTTTCTTTCACTGACTTCTGTATCTCATATACAAAATATCAATAAAGAAATTTGATATTTATTTCTACTTGCCTTTTATAGACCTTAAAAAGAATATTTTCATAACCATCTAAATCGGTTCATAAATAATAGAATAACTGCTATAACATTTTATACGACCTTAATCTAGATTATTTAGTGTCACTAGAAGTTTTTTTAACAAGCGATAAAATTCATTTGAGAGAAATCAGAGGTACGGTGGAGAAACTGTTTTCACTTTGAATGGAGTTTAGAAAAAGAGATTCAGCTATCAGAGACAATAAGAGTTAAATTGCGTCTGTCAGCTTAAATTAAAGACAATCTGTTTGAAGAAAGGCGACCCTCAGATTCATTCTTGTGAACGTTTGTACTTTTTGTTATCCCCCGCCGATGGAATCGTGAGCGGGAAATTGTTTTGGCGTAGTCAGTCCGTCTGTCCTTCTGTCCGTCCGAATTTCGTTTCCTCGCTATTTCTGTGCAAAGAATTTCAACGAAACTTTGTTGGATCTTTCAATTCCAAAAGGAGGTGCGCATATCCTCGGCATGTTCCGGTTGGATCCTTCAACACAGAGTTATGGCCCTTGATTCAGTATGTAATCAGAGTGACATTCGTTACTCGCTATTTCTAGACAAATGCTTACTGGTTTTCAACGAACTTTATGGGAACCATCACTACCAAAAGGAGATGTGCATATTATTGGAATGTACCGGTTGGACCATTTAACACAGAGTTATGGCCCCTGAATAGTTTTCCATGTGTATAAAGAATAACATTTTTTTCCGTGCATTTTTTGATCAAGATGAAAACCACAAAGTTATTCTTTGAAAAACCTATTACTGATTTTTTCCCATTTTCTTTATATGCAAATTCTGACTTTACCCTTTCTTCAGACAAGCACCGATCGGTGGGGGATATACTGTCTGTGACAGAGTCTTGTTGGTTATATAGTGGTTCGGAACATATATCCATGAAACGAATGCCTGTGGTGAGATTGGTGAGGACGCAATGTTGCGGAACGTGCCACGTGGAACAGCAAGCACCTGCTTCGGGAATACCGTATTTTATTCCCAATGAAGGCGTTTACGAAAAATGCGTTTTTCCGTGCAATGTGACCTACGCAAGCCGAGTTTTTTTTTCTTTTTGTCAGAAAACAAAGACTTCACCAATAGTTACGATGGAGAGTAGAGAAAATAACATTTTTATGCCCCCGAAAGGAGGCATATAGTAACCGCAATGTCTGTCCGTCCGTCCATCAGTCCGTCCGTCTGTCCTGTAAAATCTTGTCCTCGCTTAATCTCCAAAACCGTTTGAGGGATTTCATTGAAACTTAATAAGAGTGTTTGTCACCAAGCTTAGCTGTGCATATCGCCAGGAGATTCCGCTCGATTTAGTTTTGGCAGAGTTATGGACACTGAGTCATGTTTTTACTCTAACTTCTATATTAAAGTCTTGTCCACACTTTATCTCCAAAACCGCTTGGAGGATTTCAACTTCACAGGAATGTTTGTCACCAAGCCAAGTTGTGCATATCGTCAGGAGTTTCTACTCAGATTATTTTTGGCAGTGTTATGGGCACTTAATCATTTTTTACTCTAACTTCTATATTAAAATCTTGTCCACGCTTCATCTCCAAAACCACTGGAGGATTTCATTGAAACTACACAGGAAATTTTGTTATCAAACCTAGCTGTACATATCGTCAGGAGTTTCTGTTCAGATTATTTTTGGCAGTGTTAAAGGCCCTTAGTAATTTTTACTATAACTTTTATATTAAAATCTTGTCCAAGCTACATCTCCAAAACCGCTTGGGGGATTTTATTATATATAAAACACCAGCAGAGGTTGGGAATAAAACAATATTGTTCGTATTCAAGGCCAAATTCACAGCTTTCTATTTCATTGAATAATTATGTCTTCAACCTTCATATAAGAATCTGAAGCAGAAAAACATTACTTCACCATTTATCTTCAGTTCATGCTCTATTTTTTGTCTGATCTCTTTTCCACAGGCATATTCAATTATATATTTACACCAATTTCATTTCAAAGCTACATTTCGGGGGCATATGTCAATTTCCAGTGACAGCTCTTGTTTAATTTCTGCCGTTCTTGAGTTGCTTTAAACACTTGCCTGATTTTTGTGAATATGCTATGCTCTTCGAAATCATAGAAAATACAAGTTAAAAATATTACATATATCTAAAAATGTATATCAACAATTTAAATAATATGTTCTCGAGACATTTTTAATTCGTCCTGAAAAAAATGTAGGACCAAAAACGCTTTTTAAGTAAACAAGTTTTCACAAAAAAATAATTTATTAACTTATTAACATTTACTAATTAATTCATGCATTCGTATCTTCCGAATGATTTGATAATTGTACCAATTTCCATACCATTCCGGTGCAAACATGTGAACAAATTTTGCAGACTTCAATAGTTCAATTCATGTAAAATTTTCAGTTTACCTTTGCAGTGTCCGCCAAGTGCATTTTATTCCTGTATTTTCAATAATCTTTATACTCTAATAATTTTTATTTATTTACCTTTTGATCTCAGGTTTAAGATGAATTCAATGAAACTTAAATATCTCCAATTTTAGTTTTTTTCTAATTCCTTTTATTTATTTTCAGACAATTCCTGTGGCTATCTTTCATTATCTGCTGCTCTAAGATACAGCACACGTTTATATAGCCTGACTTGTCATAGACTGTGAGGCTGAAGCCAATATTTATACATCACTGATAATACGTCAATACTGCTTTTATATTTCTTCTTAGAACTACAAAGTTATATTTCAATGAAAATACAATTGTAACCTATACTTATATTAATTGTATAACTATCTTTATTGTTTGAAAATACTATAGAGACAACTGAATCCCTTTGCAGAAAGTCATAGATTGTATAAATGAAAACCGATTTAGAAATCCTGAGTGATAATAGTGACCGTGAATTCTTGAACCAAAAGAAATAAAAGTCAGTGAGTAAAATGGTGAAATAGATTAGGATTAGTGCGATATTACGGTGAAATAAAAAAAATCTTGACTTGCTTCCTTTTTATGTCTGTGTAAATGTCTTTTCTTTAACTATTTCATAAACATTGAATCGGTGATGGGAGCATACTATGGCGTACGAACTGGTTCAAAACTGTATGGTGTAGAAACTGGTTCAAATCTTGCACTACCTCCGCATGCGGCTTAGAAACCGCATCAAGCGCTTTATAAACAGCACCAAGAATAGTTTTGAACCAGTTCGCACGCCATAATTTCGTACTGCTATTGATCATCGACTTAACCAATCAAACCCATCGTTACAAGAGAGAGGCTACAAACAACTTGTTCCGTTACACGGTCCAGTCGAGCCATGTCGGCCGTCATCGGAGAAATTTCCTTCAGTGTAATCTCGTTGGTAATAAGATCCAAGAAGACAACAAAAGTCCAAATATGTGATTAGCGCAATGCATATGAATGAAATGAAAGTAGTTCCAGTCTTTATCCATACGATTGCATGGACTACTTTCAGAGTCATACAGTCCAGCAGGGTCAGTGCTGCAGAAGCGCAATCTGTATTTACAGCTTTCTTAAGACATTTTTGTGACAGTAGACAGGGGAAAAATTATGCCTAAGTAAACACCAAAAATGAAATGCATGTTATTTATACATGTCACTGAGAAGATTGAAAGTAGTTCCTATAAGACCTTAGGTACGATGTTCGTAGAGAATCACCAGTGAAGTCAGAATGTCATACGGTCCAGTGCGATATCTTTTACCGAACGAAAATATTTTTGTCGAATCCGAGTAAAGAAAAAATAAAAGGATTGATCTGCACGCAAGCAATTCATATATCAGTAAGTGGTATTACTGGTTTGTCTGTATGCTAAATGTGCCTAGTGGACAGTGTTTAAATGTTCATTTTATAAGTTAGACAGCATGCATTCAACGCACTAGAGTTTCGTAACCTGAGACGAACAAATTTAGTTCTTTATAAGGTGTAACGATAACAGTATCAACTATTTCGCATTTCCATTAACCTTAATGCCTTTTAATTTGCTAGGTAGTTTAGAGTAAACGAAAGTAAACTATTATCAGTAAAGTGAACTGCCATTTTTGAATAATATTTTCCCAAATGTCCACCAAACAGTCTTAAAATGTTTTAGCAACAGTCAATTTTTCTTGTACATGAATAAAGCCCTGACAAGGAGGCCCTTCACCGTGGAATTTCACCCAAGCAACTTATTTTAAGAGCTCACATGAAGTCACCGATGTCATTTACATCAACTGTCAAATAACTTTAAAAAAAACTTTAAATACAAAAAAAATGCATACATATATTTGAGTTTGGGTACTTACATCCAATGAGGCTGAAAACCTGTTTCAACATTTATTGATAAACGTAGTAAAAATATTATGCCACTGCTTTTGTTTAAAAAAAAACAATAAAAACAACCCATGTATAGATTACGTGTGCTCAATAACTTAAAGGGTCATCTCAAGAACCCTAACAGGTCATATTTAAGGGTCAGCGATCGTTAAAGACGTTTTTGTGCGCTTGTACGTTTTTCTTAATGAACCGTTCTCAAACTGCTTGAGCTCAGGTACTTTTCTCGATTTTCGAAAGGCGTTGTAGATTAAACCATGGTGTACTTAAGTTTTATACATAGTACACGAGTTTAGCAGATTATTTCTGGAGACCTACTAATTAGTTGTTTTCAATTACAGTGAATACAGATAAATAGCATATTCGGAAAAGAAAATATTCCAGCCTTTAATTCGTATGTGTCTCTTAATTTTACGAAAAGAAACTGGCACTGCAATTTTGAATCAAAGATAAATATGGGAGTCTGTTTTCCATCTTTCTTAAATACTTATTAGCTCTCAGTGGCTGTGAATTCATCGACGAAAAAGGAAAGAGTGTTAAAATCGTACAGAAGTGACTTACCCATAAAAAGAAATAAGCAAGAACAGTTCAGAGGAGATTTGAGTAAGTATATCCTACATTGTATTTTACCATTTGGTATCTTAGATTCGCGAATAAGTCTGTCTGGCTAACCAATAAAATCAGTGAACTCTACTAAAGTATGTATATGTGGAGCCTTCAGTCTCACAAACTGCTCGCTAAAACATTACAGGAGATGGCTGACAGGAATAACACTGGAAAGCCATCAAATCACATTTTACATAAACAAGTTGGTATGATCTAAGTAGTGATAGCTGGGTGTCAACACAGTTAACATCTGACCAAAGGGCAGTCAGGGTGATGATAAAAATAAACCATTTAAGTCGTTGTAGTTATGTAGGAGATGAGTTAGTGGACCGCATGGTTGTCCGAACGTTACACAAAAACTTACTCAAAGCAGTGGCTTCTACGGCAAGCAAAATCATTTGAGTTTCCATAAGAGATACTCGCGGAGAAATTCTTGTCCATTTCGCTAAAAGATCAAACTATCTCTGTCTAGAAATATTTTGTATTCTGAAGTCATAATAAGAAAACTTAAAAAAATCCTAAGAGTTATTTGTCTGTCTGTCTAAAAAAGAGTTTGTGGTGAATGTACTAAACTACTGCTTTGTTTTACTGAGTTGCCAAGAGAAGATGTTAAAAGACAGAGATTCTATTTAACAAAATTAATTAGACCTCTTTCTTTGCTAAATCTAATTCGTAAATTCGATTGACATTGTAATATGCGCAAATGAAGACACTTTCAAAACCAATAACAAAGGACAAAGGAAAATAATAAAAGACAATAAAATATTACCAGAAGTTATTGATATTTTTTACAATTTTATAACACTATAATAAGTTAAAACTGGACCTGTATTAATAGTCATACATGTTTACAACCTTCTGAAATATCCTTTTCCCAAAGAGTGTTACATTCTTTTCTGGCTTAATCTAGTTATGTGGCAAAAGATTGATTCTGATAAAACATTGAAAAGTTAAGCAACAAAAATCTTACAGATGTCAGGAGTTTCTTTAAATGATTTTTGCAATGTTCAGAGAATCAGTTAAAGTTCTTTTACAACGTTATTAACAACCATGACCTTGCATGTAAGTGTACAAATAAGCTTAAGTAGTAAAAGAACTTCCAGTAAATGAGATTATAGAACAGTGAGTCCAACAGGAATCGGTTCACTTCTTAAAGCCATTTCTGTTGAAAAAATGAATACGACAGCAACAACAATATGTACGGAGCGACTTAAGTGGCATGATACACTCATTTTTGTCAGATTTATTTGATTTCGTTAAGTTTCATTTCGTTCAGTTAGTTCTTAAAATATTATGTTTATAGTTCTGGATTTTAAACTGTTTACTTGCTGTTTAGCTGTCGGCGTAATACAGGTTGTTCCCAGTGTTAAATTGTCTGTATTATTTCTCAGCTCTAATCAGTGCATGTGATATACAGGATCTTCCCAGTGTTAAATTGTCTGTATTATTTCTCAGCTCTAATTAGTGCATGTGATATACAGGTTGTTCCCAGTGTTAAATTGTCTGTATTATTTCTCATCTCTAATCAGTGCGTGTGATATACAGGTTGTTCCCAGTGTTAAATTGTCTGTATTATTTCTCAGCTCTAATCAGTGCATGTGTTAATACAGGTTGTTCCCAGTGTTAAATTGTCTGTATTATTTCTCAGCTCTAATCAGTGCATGTGATATACAGGATCTTCCCAGTGTTAAATTGTCTGTATTATTTCTCAGCTCTAATCAATGCATGTGATATACAGGATCTTCCAAGTGTTAAATTGTCTGTATTATTTCTCAGCTCTAATCAATGCATGTGATATACAAGTTGTTCACAGTGTTAAATTGTCTGTATTATTTCTCAGCTCTAATCAGTGCATGTGATATACAGGATCTTCCCAGTGTTAAATTGTCTGTATTATTTCTCAGCTCTAATTAGTGCATGTGATATACAGGTTGTTTCCAGTGTTAAATTGTCTGTATTATTTCTCAGCTCTAATCAGTGCATGTGATATACAGGTTGTTCCCAGTGTTAAATTGTCTGTATTATTTCTCAGCTCTAATCAGTGCATGTGTTAATACAGGTTGTTCACAGTGTTAAATTGTCTGTATTATTTCTCAGCTCTAATCAGTGCATGTGATATACAGGATGTTACCAGTGTTAAATTGTCTGTAATATTTCTCAGCTCTAATGAGCGCATGTGATATACAGGTTGTTCCAAGTGTTAAATTGTCTGTATTATTTCTCAGCTCGAATCAATGCATGTGATATACAGGTTGTTCACAGTGTTAAATTGTCTGTATTATTTCTCAGCTCTTATCAGTGCATGTGATATACAGGTTGTTCCAAGTGTTAAATTGTCTGTATTATTTCTCAGCTCTAATCAGTGCATGTGATATACAGGATCTTCCCAGTGTTAAATTGTCTGTATTATTTCTCAGCTCTAATTAGTGCATGTGATATACAGGTTGTTCCCAGTGTTAAATTGTCTGTATTATTTCTCATCTCTAATCAGTGCGTGTGATATACAGGTTGTTCCCAGTGTTAAATTGTCTGTATTATTTCTCAGCTCTAATCAGTGCATGTGTTAATACAGGTTGTTCCCAGTGTTAAATTGTCTGTATTATTTCTCAGCTCTAATCAGTGCATGTGATATACAGGATGTTACCAGTGTTAAATTGTCTGTATTATTTCTCAGCTCTAATCAATGCATGTGATATACAGGATCTTCCAAGTGTTAAATTGTCTGTATTATTTCTCAGCTCTAATCAATGCATGTGATATACAAGTTGTTCACAGTGTTAAATTGTCTGTATTATTTCTCAGCTCTAATCAGTGCATGTGATATACAGGATCTTCCCAGTGTTAAATTGTCTGTATTATTTCTCAGCTCTAATTAGTGCATGTGATATACAGGTTGTTTCCAGTGTTAAATTGTCTGTATTATTTCTCAGCTCTAATCAGTGCATGTGATATACAGGTTGTTCCCAGTGTTAAATTGTCTGTATTATTTCTCAGCTCTAATCAGTGCATGTGTTAATACAGGTTGTTCACAGTGTTAAATTGTCTGTATTATTTCTCAGCTCTAATCAGTGCATGTGATATACAGGATGTTACCAGTGTTAAATTGTCTGTAATATTTCTCAGCTCTAATGAGCGCATGTGATATACAGGTTGTTCCAAGTGTTAAATTGTCTGTATTATTTCTCAGCTCGAATCAATGCATGTGATATACAGGTTGTTCACAGTGTTAAATTGTCTGTATTATTTCTCAGCTCTTATCAGTGCATGTGATATACAGGTTGTTCCAAGTGTTAAATTGTCTGTATTATTTCTCAGCTCTAATCAGTGCATGTGATATACAGGATCTTCCCAGTGTTAAATTGTCTGTATTATTTCTCAGCTCTAATTAGTGCATATGATATACAGGTTGTTCCCAGTGTTAAATTGTCTGTATTATTTCTCATCTCTAATCAGTGCATGTGATATACAGGTTGTTCCCAGTGTTAAATTGTCTGTATTATTTCTCAGCTCTAATCAGTGCATGTGTTAATACAGGTTGTTCACAGTGTTAAATTGTCTGTATTATTTCTCAGCTCTAATCAGTGCATGTGATATACAGGATGTTACCAGTGTTAAATTGTCTGTAATATTTCTCAGCTCTAATGAGTGCATGTGATATACAGGATGATCCCAGTGTTAAATTGTCTGTATTATTTCTCAGCTCTAATCAGTGCATGTGTTAATACAGGTTGTTCACAGTGTTAAATTGTCTGTATTATTTCTCAGCTCTAATCAGTGCATGTGATATACAGGTTGTTCCAAGTGTTAAATTGTCTGTATTATTTCTCAGCTCTAATCAGTGCTTGTGATATACAGGTTGTTCCCAGTGTTAAATTGTCTGTATTATTTCTCATCTCTAATCAGTGCATGTGTTAATACAGGTCGTTCCCAGTGTTAAATTGTCTGTATTTTTCTCAGCTCTAATCAGTGCATGTGTTTTTAATTTTCCGTATTTGTTGAAAATCTAGCAAGTCCATCTAGAATGTGAATCAAGTCCATCTAGATTGTGAATCAACTATCTGAAATGTCATTCTTATCTTTGGATAACGGCAGCTCTAAGGTCAGGAAATGGTTTGATTTTTTTTTTTTCCTTACCCTCCGTCCAAGTAGTACATAAGTGTTCGAATGGATTTACGTCCGGTAAGCAAGCCCGCCATTTGTTATGCATGGCACAATAATTTATTGCAGACGATCAGTATTTGGTTTGCACTTTCGTGCATTGTGTATACCGGGTCAGACAGAAGGACGGATGTACAGAATATATAGCTGGGAATTTAAATTATAAATAAAATAAAAAAATAAATAAACAACAACAAAACAACAACAATATCTATTTTTCGATGCTCCATTTTGCAGCTTCAAATTGTAAGTTTGTCTGTCTGAAAGACTGGCATCTTTTAACGCTTCCAGACTGGTGGAAACGAGGTCGCAGATTGACAGTTGTGTTGCGATAACAATTCTCTCTGACACAAGTGATTGGCTAAATCTGTAATCACGATCGTGATCTTAAGAAATCAAAACTTTTTGGTGAAGTTCTTTGGAATCTGTCTGTCTGTCAGTCATGTCCTTTTCTATTCTATTCCGTTTCGTTCTGTCCGTCTGACTGTCCATTTTTCTTTCTGTCTTTCTTTGACTTACACATTAAAACGATGTTTTTATTCATAGTATCAGCATTTTGTAAGAAATATAAGGCAATACGGTAAAGAAATTTTCTTACCATGTGTTAAAAATTCGTTAGATTCTAGATGCATAGCCTAACCCAATGGTTAGGCCTACTAGCTGTATCAATTCACATAGAAATGATAAAATACATATTTGTTAAGCAATCTTCGAGTTTTCTTCCTGTAGAAGGTGTGTAGGTCAATTTAAGTTAGGCTAAAAGAAAGAAGTGTTGCGTATGTTTCTCCCAATGGGAAAAGAACTGGAAATCGACGTGGACAGATAGGTGAAACTAGGTCGTAAATTGTGGTTTTAATTTGTGTTTTACTTGTATATCTAAATCCTATCAGGCCTTCGACAATAAAAATTGGTTCGATTCAGTTTGAAAGAGAAGAGAAATCGATGTAACAGTATGCTTATTCAGTTCTATGAGTGAAGATATTCACGGTTTTCATTTGTATATACATGTACAAGTTCTATTCATTTTTTGGTCTTTTATGTTAAGGAATGTCTCATAGCCCTCTCTAGAACTAGTCACGTACTCTTCATAACACACTGCACAAAAGTATTTCAACAGTAGATCAATATTTCATTAATTCACATATTTTAAATGCTAAGTTTTGAATGAGTCCTGTACACTTCATAACACACTGCACAAAAGTATATTAATACTATATTTCATTAATTTACATAATTTCAATACTAAATTTTGATAGAAATAAAGATATATATAATTATGTTATTCTGGCTATAGTAACCCCAGAGGAAATAATTCAAACGCACAATATGTGTGACGATAACGATACACGATCCATATATATTGCATTCGCAATTATTTTAGTTACGATCAAATTACTTCCGGTTTTGAAAGTAGACGTGGAATCGATAATATCGCAGTAAAATGATAATTTAACTGTGAGACAGAGGTAAATTGGATGCAATTTAGAACTTAGTTAATCAGACAGCATTCTTTCACTGCCGTCATTTCACTACGAAAAGAAAACAAATTGTAAAATTGCTTTCTACAGGTTGCTTCAGCAACAAATTCTAATGCAAATGACAGCGTGTTGCACAGGTAGAAACTGATTGAACAAGAAACCTTAGCAGGTACGACTTTCAGCAGATATTGTCTGCTGTATATGGTTGTTATGTAGACTAGTTTTTTTATTTAAAACTGAAATGATATAAAACTTCTGATATTAAATATATATACGATTTAATGTGAGAAAACACTCACTAGCCAAAATTATTCAGCATAACTTTATAGCTTTGAAGTTTAACATAGAGTTGAAAGGTACTAAGCATTCATGTGACCATTACAGGAAATGACAAAGTATTTTGTTGATAGTAGTGTATGTTTCGGCTAGATGTCAGGTTTATAGATTAAGAATTCGGTCAATTATTTTGTTGGAAGTGTTTAGGGATATGGATCCTACATGTAGACCGGCGGTCCGTATCCCTAGACAATACTAGTAGGAATGTCTAGGGATATGAACCTTCTTTTAACTTACTTAAAACTTACTTAAAGCTCATTATTTTGTATTTATTAAGTTTATATTGCTGCTAAATGAAGCGATTGCAGCTTCAGTTCATTCTTTCACCATCTTGTTTTTTATTTCAGCAAAATTTGTTTTGAATAGCGAAACTTAAAATTATTTTCATTGGACTGTAAATTTTGAATGTATCCAAATAATGCCAGTTGAGAATATCATCATCCAGCATGCAATATAGAAATGACTATTGTGATGTTATCTTTACGGGTAACTTGTATAGTCCATAGATGGACTTTATCTGAAAAAAAGAAAAGTTCCTCCTCGTGGTGTGGCCTGGATGTAGCTGAAGCTGAGATGAATGTTCCAATTCTTTTTGCTGTCAGTCGTTAGAAAGTAAATAAAAGTATTTAGAAGCTATAAAAATGTAAAAATGGTCATTTGTCATGCAGATTAAGGTTCAGCTGTAACTGAACGCTCTCCATTTAAAAAATCTACATGAGATGACAACGATATTTTTCTCATTTCGTAAGCAGAAAATTTGATTTAAGATTACTCGATGATATCGTCAGAAAAAGTAACTGAAAATAACTTGAAAGTGATTGTCACTCTTAGGTAATTTAAGTTGGTTGAATACATTAAAAAACTGCCAAAACCATGAGACTTGGGTTCATTCTAAAGTAAATAAATGCTTAATTCTGTTGTAAAAGAAGGTCCGTATCCCTAGACAGTCCTACAAGTTTTGTCTAGGGATACAGATCCGTATCCCTAGACGCAGCCTTTTTTATTGGATAATTTCATACACTGACTAACTTTCCAGTCCTTCGAAACTCGCTGCCAGATGGCTTCAGGCAAACCTTAAGTTTTAATGAGTTCAAGAACATGATTTCATTTTGTAATAATAAAAACTGTAAATATGTAGCTTGCAACTCTACATGTCAGAGTTTGATAGGCCTGGAAAAGAAATTTTATTGTTTTGCAAAGTTTTATTTCCATTAATCAACCTCTTGATTTTGGTTTTTACATTTGTATGTGATGTCTCAGTGAGCTTTTTAGCTTTATATACTCTGCTTAGTGTCTCATGCACTTATGTCTTGCTTACTTACTTGCATTTTCATTTACAGCTATTCTTAAGTTGTTGCAATTGAACATTATAAGTAGTTTAGAAGCTCTTCACAAGCTTACATTGTACTTTTTGTGCTTTTGTCTACTTTAGATAAAGCTTACTTACTTACTTAAATAAATCTTACCTACTTACTTAACACCTCTGCTGTCATACACTTGCAAGACTTATCCCAACAAACTTGTTTTGGAAAGTTTTGATTTAGACAAAGTGCATTACAGTTGAAATTGTTATTGTCATACCAGAGAAAGAATATCTTTATGCACTTTCCGATATAGTGTGTAATACGAGCTTTTTTACATTCTGTCTAGGTTCAGATGACCTTTCTAAATACTTGAAAAGATTTAAACATGTCTTTACCAACTTCTCTCCAAAGCAGAAAGTTACAGTGTATCAGTGCTCTAGACCATTGGACCAGTGAAACAGCTTCAAATAATGAATACTGTCATTAGTTGAAATTACTAGGGCTTTAAAACATATATCCGAATGCTCATCAAGCATGAAATCCAAGCACTAACATTCTTCTTGCAAAATTTACTGGTTATTTATTGGAACATTTTAATACAATATGATCACTTCATGGATCCACAGCAGGAGTAATCTTATAACAATAAGTTTTACCCACAAACATTACCATTTGTTTTTTTGTTGTATACTTTTTTGTGGTGAAAATATAACTGCTCTTCTTTGTTAAATGAGCAAATTTGAGGGTCAGTGATCTGTTTAAAAACACTCTAACATTTCATATAAACACCAAGTTTTGTCATAATTTGTGAAATATTTTGTAACCATCTTATTGTTACTTCTAAATACATCTTTTATTTTCTGTTATCCTGAAAGTTGAGGCCTTTGTAATGTTCTGACTTTTTTAAAGAAAGTTAAAAATAAACATTTCAAAATATTTCCAGACTAAAGGAAAATAATTTTAGCCTCTTAATATTATTATAATTATTGTTGTTCTATGCCTTTACTTACAGGATTTCCTAAATTCCAACCGTATATACTCTACTGAAGGTCAGACTAAAGATTCAATGCAAAACCATACAAATATTCAGATCTGCAGGTTATGAGTAAGTTTGGGTTCATTATTCTGCCATATATTTTAGTGAACATGAACATTCAATAATTTGTCATATTTTCCTTAGTTACTATGATTTCACCTTAAATTAAGAGTTCAAAGAAGATATCAGATATCCAGGGCATTCCCCAGGCCGATTTAGCGCCCCGGCAGCGGGTCGCTTAATTTTCATGATCCAAGTTACTGGGGCACTTGAATTTCGGCATGCACGTTGATTTTAGAGGCAGGGCGCTTGAATTTTTAGGGCAGCAGACGACTGCTTATCACTGAATTGTTACTTGATATACACAGCACAGGGCTCTACAAATTTCTTTGAGATTGAGTTGTCCAGGACAACTGACTATGCCAAAATAGAGTTGTCCCAAAAACAAAGTCAGACGTCCGAGGGAAAAGTATTACATTTTTGATAAGCATTATTTGTTAAATGGGCTTTTCATTTTAGAGAGTCAATTTAAAAAAAAAAGATCATATCATAGATCTTTAACAAACACCCCAAACTTTTCAACAGAAATTGAGTCCAACTTCAAAAGACAATGACAGACAATAAATATATGTAGATTAGTTGTTATTCATCTTATTGTTTTAAACTAGTGTAATTCTGACATCAGAATTAAGTGACTTTTTGGCGGAATGTCTGGTTACCTAGGGGTTGTGTTTCCAGTTTCACAAGAATTTTATTTGAACAAGTTACAAACAATTTTTAAAATGTGAAGTATTTTTCATTATAATTGCTGCTTTCTAAAGTAAAATGCGACAGAAATATTCATGTCTTAGAGAAAATGGAACATTTTTTTAATGAAAAATGAAAAACTTGTAATTATAATAAAATCATGACGCTATATTTTTAATCACTCAGTTGAATGTTGTAAGTTTGCTTTGTAAAAAGTCTCCAAGGCGCTGTTTTCTATCAGTATTAAAGTACGACGGGGTCACGGAAATATATGACATACGGAATTTTTCCGAGATTTTCACTCGCTGCTTCATGTTTAATGAACTAAATATTAGCTGGAATTGGTTTCCTTCATTTTGTAAAGCTTGTCTTAAATCTACTTCATTTTTTTCTTATAAATAAACCATATTTTTAAAACAAAAATGCTAGATTTTTTGTAGTTCGTTTTCTATAAGCTTACACTAACATTGGCAAAGCTTTGATGTTCAACCTTTTGTCTTTGGAATTAAGCATTCAATGTATTTGTTAAGACATTTATTCGCTTGACTTATTTTAAAGTCACGCAATACTGACAAAGATTTACAAACAAAATCAATATCCATAGTAAATTGTAACTAGAATCGTGATTGGTTGACCTTTCAGCTCACTGCTGTCACCTCTCTATTAGGGCGGAGCTTATCGAATGCTAATAGGTTAGAAATCGATTGCATAATGTTGTTTATTCAAGTGGGTTATCCAAGATTTATGACTGTAAAAATTAGAGTTGTCCGGGACAAAACTTTTGTACACAGTCAGGTGTCCGAGAGCAAGTTTAGAGTTGTCCCGGACGTCGGACTATAGAATTTGTAGAGCCCTGACAGCAGCCATTGTATTGTGTCATCTATCAATAAATCCCGTGTTATGACAGGATGTATGGATAAGCATGTGACATGCTAATAATGGGCTATATTTTTAATGAAGTAATTAAAAGAAATGTTTTTATGATCACATGGCATTAATTGCTCTTGATTGAAAATCAGTTGTTTGAACTACGACGATTAAGGAGGTTGGCTAATTTATTTGTGGGAGGTGCTTAATTTGATGTAATTAAGTTAAATTTGTTTTGTATTACAGGGTTCTACAAATTATATAGTCCGACGCTGGGGACAGTTTTTCTCGGACAACTGACTGTAAACAAATTTTTTGCCCTGGACAACTCTCATTTTGACAGTCAGAAATATAGGTCAACTGTCCAAAAACACAGCTCTCTCTAATAAACAGTATGATGCAGTCGATTTCTAACCGTGTTGAAATTAATTCTGACATTCCGTAAGCACCATCTAAGTGAAAATATCTCGGATAGTCTGTTTGTCACCTGTTTCGCGACCCCATCGTATTTTTACTTTTTATTTAGAGAAAACTGCATCTTGGGGACACAGCAATCTTACAAAATTTAATTTATTGATTAAGATGAATGGTCAGGTTTGATAATTTGTACCAGTTATTTTCCTTTGTCATTGAGAAAGTTTCTTTTTCTCTTGAAAATTGCTGTCATTCATTGCCTTTGATTCAAAAGAGGTACTCAGTTCAACTTATTACTGCCAAAAGTTAATACTGACTATACCAGGCAGTTTCTGTTGAAAGTTTTCATAAGACCATAAAGGTTTCCTTCCTTCTAAATACATGTATATGTATATTTTTTGTTTCTTTTTTTAAATATGACAGAAAAAAAAACTATTCATTTATAATGCTCACTAAAACACTGATTTTGGGAAAACTCTGTTTTGCCATGGTCAGTTGTCCTAAACTCATACTCAGAAAAATTTGTAGAGCCTTTGATTATATTATTATGCACCTATGTATGAAATATACATTTATATATTAAAGCTGCTGAAAGATATTAAAATTATGTTAGTACTGAACACCTTTTGTTTGTTTAAACTCCCATTAAACATACCCCAAAATGATTCATTTCATTGTAAGGATTTAAAAAAAATTCAACATGCAGTACAGGGATTACCCCCTCCCGCATCCACCCCCTCAGAGTTGCGCTTGGAAGATTCTCTGGGGAGGACCCTGGATATCAGTATTGTAATGTTTGTATCTAATTAATTACAAATATGGATAGCCATTTAATAATGTATTACATTGTCAGGGATGGGTCGGGTACTGAAAATCGATACTCAAGTACTCCTCTAATACTTTTGGATTTAGTACTTACTCTGTGAGTACAAGTACTGATTTATTTCACAGTACTTGAGTAGTACTTAAAATACTTATAAGTACATCATAAATACTGCACTTAAAGTCTTTACTGAAAAAGACAGCAAGCAAAGTCTCCATCACTAATACCTTTCACTTCAATATGAAGTTGGACAGAAAGGAACTTCGAATGTATACATTATATAAATTATTACAGTTACATGCATGAACGTTTACGGACGTTATTATTTTTGGTAATTTTAGCAGATGCCATTATTGTCATAGATTTACAGACTGTTGCATCTGACCCTCATCAATTTTTCAAAAGTTTGATCACTAATTATCTGTTATATAATGATATAGTCAAAAAGGCCATATTTTTTGTATAATTATTGTGAAAGTGTTTGTTCAGAAAACTCATTTTTTTCTATCTTTAAATGATTGTGCAAAAAATGATAAACTTATCAGTACTTATGAAATACTTACAAGTATTGAGTACCTTAGAGACAGTACTCAAGCAAGTATGAGTACAAGTACAGAAATTTTGCATGAGTATCGAGTACAGGTTAGTACCTGAAAAAAATCAGGACTTGTACTCATAATACTTAAGTACGAGTATGAGTACCAGGTAGAGTACATTTAGATAATTAGCTAAATAACTTTTATGTCATTTAAAATCTAATTGGTACCTTTTGAACCTGTTGACTATTTTCCACAGTTATGCAGGTTATCTTTAACTTACAAAGAAGATAAAGCCATGATTACCTTTTTGTCAACAAGATTTTCTAATTTTTCAGTAAAAGTATCACACCATGGTTAGTCGCCTAAAGCTACAGTATTGTAAGATTGTGCTGGCCACGTCCCTAGTCTGGTTCCTTCTTGATGTTGTGCTCCTCATGTACTACACAGACTGTGCCACCAATGCTGCTACAGATTGTAATGGTGGACACAAAGGCAAAGAAACAAAAGCAGAGAGTGGTTCTCTGTTAAAAAGGATTTTACCCAAAGGTAGGATATTTCATACAGTTAATGTTTGTAGTCTGTTTTTGTATTTATATTCTATTTGTTGTAGTTTTGATTTTTAGTCTTTTCCCTGGTTTGTGTTAAGGTGCAATTTTTAGCTCACCTGGGCTGTAGGCTAATGGTGAGCTATTGGGATCGCTCAATGTCCGGCGTCCGTCCATCCACACTTAGTTCGTTAACGCTCTAGCGGTCACATTTTTGCCTCAATTGTCTTGAAACTTTGTCAGGATGTTTGTCCCAATGATTTCTTGGACGTGTTCGAACATGGGTTATCTGGGTTGAAAAACTAGGTCACAGAGCCCAAATATAGAAAAACCTTTTTAACACTCTAGAGGCTACAATTTCAGTCCAAATATCCTGGAAATTTGTCAGAAAGGTTGTATCAATGATTTCTAGCTCAAGTCGAATATGGGTCATCTAGGGTCAAAAACTAGGTCACAGAGCCCAAATATTGAAAAACCTTGTTAACACTCTAGAGGCTACAATTTCAGTCCAAATATCCTGGAAATTTGGCAGAAAGGTTGTATCAATGATTTCTAGCTCAAGTTCGAATATGGGTCATTTAGGGTCAAAAACTAGGTCACAGAGCCCAAATATTGAAAAACCTTGTTAACACTCTAGAGGTAACATTTTCAGTCCAAATAATCTGGCAATTTGTCAGGAAGGTTGTTTCGATAACTTCTAGCTCAAGTTTGAATATGGGTCATCTGGGTTCAAAAACTAGGTCACAGAGCCCAAAAATAGAAAAATCTTATTAACACTCCAGAGGTTACATTTTTAGTCCAGTTTTCTTGGAAATTTGTCAGAAAGGTTGCTTTGATGATTTTTAAGTCAAGTTCGAATTTGTGTCATCTGGGTTCAAAAACTAGGTCACAGAGCCCAAATATGGAAAAGTCTTGTTAACACTCTAGAGGTAACATTTTCAGTCCAAATAACCTGGAAATTTGTCAGAAAGATTGTTTCAATGATTTCTAGCTCAATTTTGAATATAGGTTATCTATGGTCAAAAACTAGGTCACAGAGCCCAAATATGGAAAAACCTTGTTAACACTCTAGAGGATACATTTTCAGTCCAAATGTCCTGGAAATTTGTCAGAAAAGTTGTTTTGATGATTTGTAGCTCAAGTTTGGATATGGGTCATCTGGGTTCAAAAACAAGTCACAGAGCCCAAATATCGAAAAACCTTTTTAACACTCTAGAGGCTACTTTTTCAGTCCAAATATCCTTGAAATTTGTCAGAAAGATTGTTTCGATAATTTCTAGCTCAAGTCCAAATATGGGACATCTAGGTTCAAAAACTAGGTCATAGAGCCCAAATATGGAAAAACCTTGTTAACACTTGTTAGTGGTAACATTTTCAGTCCAAACAACCTGTAAATTTGTTAGAAAGATTGTTTCAATAATTTCTAGGTCAAGTTTAAAAATGGGTCATCTGGGGTCAGTTAACCAGGCCCATAGCCACTTTTGTAAAAGCAGTCATACTCAGGTGAGCGATACAGGGCCATCATGGCCCTCTTGTTTCTTGTTGTCATTGACTAGAGCATCTTTCAGTTCAATGTTTTATGTTTCAATGCTATGATTTCTTGTACAAGCGCCTAACTTTGCATTATGGCATGTATGTGGTTGGTCTCAAAGTCAGTGTTAGTCATTAGTGTCAGGTGAGTACAATAAAGATCAGTAAATAAATGATAAAATATGGGTTAGGTTTTTACCTCCCTTGGATAATTTACATAACATATCAATACCTCTAGTTTAGGTCAATGTTACCGGTGTCAGTGGAAATAAAGGTACTTCTGTACATGTTTTACATCTATGTCAGTTATGTTTGAAGGTGTTACTCTTGCAGTATAACCTACCCTTTTATGCAGTCATTGTGAAATTTTATGATATTCAGAGCCTGTAGCACCAGTAAAGACTCACAAAGAACAGCCTGACAAGTTAGAATTTCCATCTAGACATAAAATTCCACCCAAATTGCCCGCATTTAAGGACAGTGTCAAGCCAGGTATCCAACCAGTTTTTACCCTTCTTGTCTTAGCCTGAGCTAGAAGCGATTATAACCCCTGATTTTAGCTGCAAAGGCTGGTAGGAGGCTTTGGTTGTATTAGTTCCATGCAAATTTCCTGTTCTGGGTGGTTTAGGCTAGCTAAGATACTACAGTATCCTGATTTTCCCCCATTTAGTATGTCAGTTAAAGGGTAATGTGTATTTAATGTGTATACCATTGTCCTAGTAACAGTTGTTACTTATCTACAGATCATAATTACCACGAGTTTTTAACAGACCAACTTGTAGTAAAGTCTTTATTTAAGAAACAGACATGTGTATTATAGCAGATGAGGCTTCATTATAAAACGGTTGTAAATACCGTATAAGTACTTATTTCTGCGGGCTCAATATTCTGCGGTTTTTATCAAAACAAGGGGGTCTTAAATTTCTGCGTACCTTATTTCTGCGGCAACATCAATTTGGCATAGGTATGTTTTATTTCTGCGGTTTCGTATTACCGTTTTTCAAAAAAATATGTTTTTGACAGATCGTTGACTTCTGGTTTAAAATATAGATGAATGATAAAAGTATCGTCATCGTCATATGCTGAAAACGGAATAACAAATAAAAAATTTTAATCAAAATTTATTTCAGTAGGTTATGAAACAATAGTTAATTTGCATTTATTTAATTGGAAGACATCGAGTCGTTTTCCCAGTGATAGGAATTCACCTGTGAATAAAAAATCGTGCATTTTGATCCGTATAGATCATTTAACAATATGGGTACAATAGATCGTAATGATACAAAAAGATTACCGGTATGTTTATAACAGTTTAAAACAGTACAGTGCTATACAAAATTATCAAAATATTATCTTTTATTTATAACAACAGTTACAGTATTTATAGAAAACATTTTGTTTTTGTTAAACCTGCATTTAATGTAATATACATTTTGTTTTTGTTTTTATCATACTGATATGCTTTATTTTAAAAGTTTAAATCTAAATAAAATTATTGTGATATGGAGTACCGGTATTATAACGTTTTAATTTACCTTGCAGTGTACCAGCAAACTTTTTTCTATACGTTTATTCAATACCAATACATAATCATAATATAACGGTAATGTAATGACAAAACCAGTATTCAGCAGTAAAGCCGACAACGCTTAAAGGCAGTGTATTATACAGTACCGGAAAAACACAATGTCACATCAATTTGCATCAAACATACAGCAAGATCGGCTTAAATTTCTGCGGATTTTAAATCTGCGGTCTCGTTTCCATCCGCAGATATAGCAGAAATAAAGTTCCCACAGAAATAAGTACTTATACGGTATTGTAAGTCTTGCTCTGTATCTTTGAAAATGCATTATATATGTATAATGTTAAAAGAAGTCCTTGTGATAACAGTTTTCATGGCTGTTGTAAAGACAAGACTGGTACACTTTTCTGCTTCATGATAGAGCCAGTTTACAGGAAAATATCTAAATATTGTAAAGTATAATTGTAATAAAGCAATTGTGTCATTAAAAAATGACATCATGGAAATTTGATTCTACTGTGAAATGATAAAACACTAACTTTAATAAGTAAATTTTGCATTAAAAGAATGTTTCCTTACGTGATAAATGTTTTAATATTTTTATGACAATGAAAAGAATAGAGTATGATAAGTTGAGTCTACAACTTTCAAGAAGTAAATTGAAAGAACAAGTGGATGAAAAACAACATTTAGCATTACTGTTCTGTTCTTACATTGTTATTATATATAATGCCTGTTTTTAGATGTTTGCTTTTGATTTCTTTGCTTGTGTTGTATACCCATTAGCCAAAAGTTTCAGCCATTAGTGTTTTGGTTGAAAAAAATGTATGGGTATTAAAAGAATGAATGATTTTGTGTTTGTGTGAATAAATGAATTTCAGATGTGTTCAATAGTAAATGTTTCAGATATTGGAGTAAATTTTGTTCATATCATTGACAACCTCTTTACAGATGAGCAGCTAGAACAAGACTTGGAGTACTGTAGTATTGTAGATAGTGATCCTTTTAGAAATCCATGTATCAAAGATGGAAATTTTGATGAATTAGAACTGAAAAAGTTAAGAGACAGTTTTAATGAACTTAAAGATAATGTTACTAAGCAGATAAAAGAGAATGATGAGCAAGTTAAGAGGAGACTAGAAACTTTTGAGGGGAAAGTCGGAAACAGTGTGAAACAAGCCGAAACAGAGGTTATAAAAAACCTTGAGTCTCTGGCATCAAATGTTGAAACAAGAATTCAATTGAGGGAACAGGAAATAGATGGAAGGATCAAGTTGTCAATCAGAGAGGTTGAAGGAAGTCTGAAGGTGTTTGAAAGAGAAGTTGAAACTTACATGAAGAATATAATCAAAAACATTGATGATAATTTGTTGAATCGTGAAAAAGTGAGCATGGATAAATTAGGACAGTATGTTGGAGCTGTGGAAGATAATCTACAGAAAATGATCATTAATGTCCATTCTAATGTTGAAGTTATGTTAAATGAAGTTAAAAACAGCTTTAAACTAACATGTAACCAAGCTGTACTTCCGTTGGATAAAGATGGTGTTGACAAAAAGAACAATGAAGTTGAAGTAAAGACTTCATTACAAGGACATGAAGAGAGTCAAACATCGCAAAGGTTTCGCAACACCCAGGAAGAAATTTATCAGAAACAGATGGAAATGGCAAGTATTATTTCAGTTGAAGAGCGTGACAGACAGAATATGAAAGATATAGATCAACGTCAAGCTGATGATAGTATTTGGTTGGCTGTTGCTTGCCAGAGAGGCGAAGGGTGTCAGAAACCAGACTGGGTCGGAGATGAGTTGGCTTACATGTTTGAACTGGATTACTACCTTGCAAAAGACCCTGGTAAAAGAAACAGTGGGATGAAATTTTGGGTTCTTCACCATAGCTATTGAGGGCAGAAAACTGCATGTTTGTTTTTTGGCAAGTTCTGCATGTATTTTAAAAAACTAATCTAAAACATATTTCTTTCAGGATGGATTTTGTTACAGTCATCAGTGTTCATAAAAATATTTTTTCTTTCAGCATTATTTATATATAGCTTTTTGTAATTATATATAAGTAATTATTAATGAATACTGCCAAATTCCAAATTAATATTTCTGTGTTGCAGGAAGTAAAAATAGTTAAGAGAAATTCTGTAAAATATTCCTTACATTTCCCCAAGACTGTTTTAAGTAGTCATTGAGATAACCTATTTAGAATGAACATTTTCATTTCTATAAAATGTATAGTTTAATAAGTATAATTAATGTTAGCCTGTTTTAGGTGAGAATATACAAAATGTTTCATTAGGTCAGCTTTATGACTGTGTGGTCACCCACTAGAATGAAATTGTGACACTTTCTGAGGTATTTTGTGTTACATGATTATCATCTTTGATAAATTGCATATTACCCTCAGGGTTAAAAAATAACATACATCACCCATAGGGTGTAGATGGAGATTGAAATAACAGTATATACATGCATCAGAGATACAACATTGCAAAACATAAACAAATTTAAATGTAAATGTTTTGAAATAAAGCAGGGCTGATACAGTGTGGTCAGCTGACAAAACTTCCCTTTTCTTTGATACTATGACAGAGTAGCAAAGGAAACATGTGTCTTGTATGTCTGTCATAGCAACAAACTTGTATCTGGTTAGAAAGTGACCTTCAGTGCTCCATTTAAAAAAATATAAGTAATATTAAAACAAAACTGCTTTCACTTACCATTGAAGGTCATCCAAGTATAAGCAGGTACACTGATAAGTAATGCTAACAACCTATCCTAACAACCTACCTATCCTACAGGCTACCTATCCTAACAACCTACCTATCCTAACAACCTACCTATCCTACAGGCTACCTATCCTAACAACCTACCTATCCTAACAACCTACCTATCCTAACAACCTACCTATCCTAACAGCCTACCTATCCTAACAACCTACCTATCCTACAGGCTACCTATCCTAACAACCTATCCTAACAACCTACCTATCCTACAGGCTACCTATCCTAACAACCTACCTATCCTAACAACCTACCTATCCTAACAACCTACCTATCCTACAGGCTACCTATCCTAACAACCTACCTATCCTAACAACCTACCTATCCTAACAACCTACCTATCCTAACAACCTACCTATCCTAACAGCCTACCTATCCTAACAACCTACCTATCCTAACAACCTACCTATCCTACAGGCTACCTATCCTAACAGCCTACCTATCCTAACAACTTACCTATCCTACAGGCTACCTATCCTAACAGCCTACCTATCCTGACAACTTACCTATCCTACAGGCTACCTATCCTACAGGCTACCTATCCTAACAGCCTACCTATCCTGACAACTTACCTATCCTACAGGCTACCTATCCTACAGCCTACCTATCCTAACAACCTACCTATCCTAACAACCTACCTATCCTACAGGCTACCTATCCTAACAACCTACCTATCCTACAGGCTACCTATCCTACAGGCTACCTATCCTACAGGCTACCTATCCTGACAACCTACCTATCCTAACAGCCTACCTATCCTACAGGCTACCTATCCTACAGGCTACCTATCCTGACAACCTACCTATCCTAACAACCTACCTATCCTACAGGCTACCTATCCTACAGGCTACCTATCCTAACAACCTACCTATCCTACAACCTACCTATCCTACAACCTACCTATCCTAACAACCTACCTATCCTACAGGCTACCTATCCTAACAACCTACCTATCCTACAGGCTACCTATCCTAAGGTCCAGTAATAATTTCTGTACCAACATGACTGTAATTTGGTTATTTGCTTTCCTTGACCAGACACATAAAACCCGAAATATTTTATTGGCTCTCAAAACTTTCAGTTCTCTGCAACAAATTGGCTGTATATTCTTCTTGTTTGGTTAATATCCATTTTCTTATTTTTCAATTACCTCAGAAATAGTTTTACAGGCTAATTGGGATATTTTGAAATATGTTGATATCAATGAAAATTTGTAGAATTAAGCAGCATTTTGCTAGTTGTTTTAATTGCAAGGTTAGGCTTCAGAAGCATAATTGATGTTCAGACATTCAGAAACGGGTTTGAATTAAAGACACGAAAACATAAATTGGTAGTGGAATCACAGGGGGAATCAAATTTCCATGGTTGTAATAAAATTAAAAACATATCATTCACAATGTTTGTTTCTGTCAAATCTGTCAGATTCTCATTTTGTTTCTTGAATAAATTGAGTTTTTTTATCTTTAAAAGTAAACATATTTCATTTTTCAGTAACACATACTATATAAAAACCTGGCCACCATGTCTCTGTATGAATTATGCACTTTATAAAATCCAATTAAATCTGACAGAAAGAAGTCAAGTTGTCAAAATTTAAAATCTAAATGACTTCAGGCAAAAGATCTTCCATCTGAGTGCATGATATGTTGTCCATTTTTTCAAAAACAGTAATGTTGTTAGTTGTAAGTGTCAAGTTTTCAGTGTAAAATATGAATATTATGTGCAGATGTCAACACTGACACAATATGAATGAACTTGTCAATAAACTGTTGTGATAATGGTTGACATAGACATTTGTTTGTTACACCTACCATAAATACTTCCAGTGATATGTGTAATTAATCATTAATGTACTTTTATATTGTTATCTATAATCTTTTTCTTGATGCACTTCAAAAAGCTTGTCACTTTAAAAATAATAAAAGATAGATATTATTATTATCATTTTATTAAAAAAGTTTTTTGTTGGAGAAAACAACATAAAGATTGGTAATTGTATTAATGATCAGTAAATATGGTTTATTAATGAAGTATCTTAAGTTATTGGTCTGTGTAAAAAAATAACTGTGTTGAATATGTCTGCTTCCATTGGTAGGTGGTTATTTGACATAACATTACTTGTCAATGCAGACAAGCACTTTCAAATCCTGCTAAAAACCTCAGTTTTACTTGAGAGCAGGAAGATTCTTATTGTGGTGAAAGAGATATCATACTGGCTTATCCTATGAACTACTTACAGTGAACTCCCTACCTATATAACTTACCCTGTTTCACGTGACATAATTATATAGTAAAAGTGACCCCATGTATTAAAAAGAAAATGCACTGATGTGTATCGTAGGAGAAAAAAAGCATAACTAGTTTTCTGTTAAAATATTTTCATTGAGACTTAAGTTCTACTCGCCTGCAGTAAATAGCTATTGTAAAAATCTTTTGTGACTTACCCAGTGATAACTTAAATTTAAAAAACATACCAGAAGAAATATTTGATTTTATAGAAATGTTTTATTCGTAGTGAAAGAAGTCCTTGGTACTTCTTATTTATTTGATTTTAAAGCAGTTGGTATGTTTTTAGTATTTATTTAATTATCTTGACTGTCATGTATCCTGGTCATTTTGAACACTAATATAACTTTAATTTAAAACATTACTGGCCAATTCTTCAGTGTGGATCTACATATGTATCAGTTTTATAGATATTATTTACTGAACACTGCCGATCAGTATCAAGCAGTCGTAATGTGCAGGCTTTGACAGTCTGTAGTGGTGGGCAGGTTAAACATAAAAAAAATGTTGAAAGATAAGCATAACAAAACATGAGCATCCTATGTTACATGTAGTTTAAGATCTTTGATGTAATATTACTATTTTCTGTTGAATCCTGGTATAAACTGATGGCTGTGTTGTAAATTTTAAACTTTGGAATAATTAAGTCTTACTGACTGATGCTGTCAAATGAAGAATGAAGTTTGGTAAAAAAATCATGGACTGAGTGATAATGCAAGAGCTAATGTTATTGTGATATGTAATTGTAGGTATGTTATCAGAAATTGATCAGTTACAGAAATTGCAGATATTTTATGATAAAAAAATACTATTTTATGATAAAAAAGCTATTTTTAGAATATTCAATGTCAAATGACATTTTTAATAAAACCCTTGGGCAACAATGTTTTAGTTACTAATTGGAGATAATTATGATTGTCACCAATTAATTACAGAGATTACTTGATTTCTCTTCATAGTAAATCTTAATATTGTAACCATAGTTTCATGCAGATTTTATTAAAGATTAATAACCAATTTCTTTTTCACAGCCATATGAAATTATACCTGATATGTTTTTATTGGTTATTTCAAAGCTACACAACATGTACTTGTTTTCAGCTTATTGAAAATTCGGCTAGACTAAAACATGTCTGAAATGAATATGTTTTTGAAAATTATTGTTGAGTTAAGCTGTAGGTAGTGAATTTTAAATTTAATGCAATTAGACACACTGACACTTTACAGAATTTTGCTTTTGTGATAATATATCAAATTGACTTATTTATAAATTGTGATAAATATTTCTAAGTAAATCTAGGTTTCTTGTATTGAAGTGAACATTACAGTAGTTTTCTTCAGAAAGTTGTTCAGATACACGTCAGATATCTTGAATTAGTCAGAAAGTTGTTCTGACAGATGGCTATGCACCTCAGATGTCTAAAGTTAGTCAGAAAGTTGTTCAGATGCACTAGAAAGTTGTTCAGATGCACCTCAGATGTCTAAAGTTAGTCAGAAAGTTGTTCTGACAGATGGCTATGCACCTCAGATGTCTAAAGTTAGTCAGAAAGTTGTTCTGACAGATGGCTATGCACCTCAGATGTCTAAAGTTAGTCAGAAAGTTGTTCAGATGCACTAGAAAGTTGTTCAGATGCACCAAAAATGATTGTTTCCCCTAAACTTAGTTATGCCTTGTCATGATAAGATATATATACATGTATGATATATAATTAAATTTATAGAGACCTCTGTTATATTTCAGGTTTACTAAGTCGGTCAAGTATGCCAGGTGATATGGGGAAAGCTGTTTCCATGCCAGCAGAAAAGGAAGAGGAGGCTAAAGAAAAATTTAAAATCCACCAATTTAATTTAATTGCTAGTGATATGATGTCTTTAAATAGAACACTGCCTGATTATAGAATACCAGGGTAAGAGACATGTGTAGGTTAATATAGCTTGAATTTTTACTGGTAGCATACAACTCATACACCAACCAAAGGCCTTTCAATCATTTACGGTTAAGATTAAGCTGGTCGTATTCAGATCATATTCTTGTTGGCCTGGCATTCATCAAAATGCCTTCGTTGGCAATATAGGAGGTATTAGGCACTCTTCTCCAAAGACTCTATTTAAACAGGTCTATAATACTTTATTTCCAAAGGGCTATAAACCTTACTCAGTAATTATTATTTGATTGTTCTATCTACATGGAATGTTAATACCTAAGAACATTAAGTTTGAGTTTAGCAAGAAAGTGTGTTTTTCCTTTCTAAAAATAATTATTATAATAGGTTTGTACTTTTCTAGGTGCCGAAATAAGAAGTACCCTCCAGTTTCCGTGTTACCAGATACCAGTGTTGTTGTAGTCTTTCACAATGAAGCATGGTCCACATTGCTACGCACGGTGCACAGTGTTATAAACAGATCACCTAAAGAACTGCTGAACGAGATTATTCTTGTAGATGATGCAAGTGAAAGAGGTATGAAATCTATGGATATAGTTAAAGAAAACTAAGCCCGGGCTGTTGATATATTGAGCTCCAGGAAAGCTTTCTGTCCTTGGACTTCTGTACAATTTAGAGAATCTTCAGTCAACATGAATTCAGTACTATTATGAGGCACTGTCTCATTTTTTGTTTGTTGCCTTTCTTGTTTGAGAATTTTCAGCAGGTCCAGCTCAAAGATAGCATTTCTACAAGGAGGTCACTGTGTTCCATCTTTTTTTCAAGATTATTCAAATGTATTTACAGAAATTCTCAGCAGGCAATTGTGGAGTATAACAAAACATCATTATACTGTCAGTGTATAAGTTGTCCTGATGCTGAATTAGGCAAATACATTGATGTTGATATTTTTTTAAGAAACCAGTGCCTGTGCACTATTTGTAGCCAATTCAACAGTGAAAGTGACTTCTGTAAACCAAAGACTGGGAAACCATTGATAGAACTTCTTTTCTATGTTTGTGCATGTACATATCAGTTAATATGTAGTTTCTAAAAAGAACAAAAGAACAAACATTCTTTCTTCCAGGAGAAGGCAGAGGTAGGAAATGGTGACTTGTATAGGGACACCGTTTGTTTTTATTTGTGTTGTTGAATGTGAAATTCATTTATGTCAGCTGCTAGTTTTATGTGTCCAGCTTTTGACATATTCAGGATATAGGCATTGGTTGAAAAAGAAGAATGTTACTGAACTTGGTTGAAGTTATGATTTAAAACAAAGAACTTTGTTTCTATATATGAATTATGTAATGTCAGTAATCAAAAAAAGCCACAAGTTAGTAGAAAATGTTTGTAAGCAATGATTTAGTTAATGGCAGTATGATACCATGAGTTGAGAGGGATAATTTGTTTCTGGTACCAAACGTGTGGCTTTGGAGACACCATTTTAGGTATTTTATGTTTTTGCCTTGAATTTGCTTTGATGCTGATAAAAGTTATAGCCAAGTTATTTAGGGAAGAAATAAAAAAAGTATCTGGTGTATACAGGCTGGCTCAAAATTTAAAGCATGAAATTTATTGTTTTAATAATAGGAAAAAATATTTATCATGAACTAGGGGGAAAGCTTTGCTTGGTGTATTTTATGATTAGACATGTAATCATGGTGGATTTTTGCTTAAAATGTAGGATTTAATAAATTACAGAAAAAAGATTTGAACCTTTCAAGAGCTTCATACACAAAGATGCATTGATAAGTTTTTGATATAGTTATGGAAGTAATGCAGAGGTGTAGTATATTTTTGGCTTAATTAAAAATATGATTTAGTGTGGCAGTAAAAAAAAAACACACACATACCACACAACAAAAATTAGTGTTAAGATTAACTTTAAATTATTAAAATGCCATAACTTTGCATGTCATGTGTTATATAATATTTATGATGATGAAATTTCCTGCAATTAAGTTAAAGAAAAGAAATTGATGAGAAAGTGAAATATTTATTATCTTTAATAGTTATATAGATTTGACATTTGTCTTCTGTAGTATAAAATAAGCCCAGGAGAATAAGGCTTACTTTAATTGAGCTGTTTGAAAAACCATCTTGTTTTTATTGCTGATTTACATTTGCTACCGGCTATAAATCTCTGTGATATTAAAGGTTGAGCACATATTTATTTCATTATCTTCTTTATTAGGAAATAATTTTTTAGCTCACTTGAGCAAAAGGTGAGTTATTGTGATCACCCTGTGTCCATCGTCCGTTGTAAATCGTCTGTCGTCCGTCAACATTTTACTTTAAATGTCCAAATGTCTCCAAAACCACAAAGCTATTTTTAACCAAACTTTACATAAATGTTCCTTTTATTGCCCTTAGCTAAAATTGCTCAAACAGTTCTGCTCCATTGCCTATAAGGGCCGCAAAAGCTAAAAATAGAAAAAAAATTCAAACAGCATCTCCTAAACGGCTTGGTGATTTTTCATTTCACCAAATTTCACAGAAATGTGCCTTACAAAGCCCTCTATTAAAATTGCTAAAACTGTTCTGCTTCATTGGACAAAATGGCAACCACATCTAAAAAAAGATTTTTGTCAGTATTTGGCTTTAAATGACATCTCCTCCAAAACCATTCGGCAATTTTGAACCAAATTTGACAGAAATGTTCCTTAAATTGCCCTTTTCTAAAATTGCTCAAACCGTTCTACTCCATTGCACATAAAGACTGCAAAAGGAAAAAATAGAAAAAAAGTTGAAACAGCATCTCATCAACGGCAAGGTAATTTTCCACCAAATTTTTCAGAAATTTTCCTTACATAGCCCTCTATTAAATTTGCTAAAACTGTTCAGCTCCATTGAATAAAATGGCAGCCAGATCTAAAAATAGATTTTCATCAATATTTGGCTTGAAATGACATCTCCTCCAAAACCACTTGGCCATTTTAAACTGAATTTGACAATAATTTTCTTTATATTGCCCTTCCCTAAAATTGCTAAATTGCTCCGCTCCATTGCACTTAAGGGCTGCAAAACCTTGAAATAGAAAAAAAAAACATGGAAATGTTCCTTACATAGCCCTCTATTAAGTTGCTTAAACTGTTCTGCTCAACAAAATGGCCACAGGGCTAAAAATAGGTTTTCATGAATATTTGGCTTCAGGTGACATCACCAATACATTTTAAATTAAACTTGACAGAAATTATCCTAATATTGCCCTTTTCTAAAATTACTCCAATGGTTCTGCTATATTGCACATAAAGTCTGCAAAAGCAAAAAATAGAAAAAAAATTCATACAGCATATCCTCCTAAACAGCAATGTGATTTTTCACAAAATTTCATTCAGAGCCCTTTATTTAAATTGCTGAAAAGGGTCTGCTACATTGAACAAAATGGCTGCTAGAGCTAAAAATAGATTTTCATAAATATTTTGGTTCTGATGACATCTCCTCACAAGCTGTTATCTCGAAATTGTCTCTGCTCCATGGACTTTATTGTATAAAACATGAGATCTTTGAAAATCTTCAATTAGAAAATGTAATGTTGCATCTGATGTTTGCTTTAAGGTAGACCTTCAGTCAAAGTACTCAGATGAGCGATCCAGGGCCATCATGGCCCTCTTGTTATTATTTGCAGAGGGGTCAGCAAATGTATATACATTTGAATGAAAGTTTTATAAACTATATAAACCTGTGAGCTTTTGTATAAAGATTTGAGTAGAAATATCAGAGAAGATTAAAGAAATGAGATTAAGAATGTTTATCATAAGGTGTGTGTTTAACATGATAAATATGGCTTATTGATACTACGGTATCATAACATAGTAATTATTTCTATGTTTGAAGTTTTATCAAAGCATGAAATTTATGGTTTGTGGTTTTACTATAATGAAAAGTAAGTGAGTTGAAGCTCAGAGTTTAAGCAATTGTGTGTCTTTGCATTTGAAATAAATGTTTTATAGAGTTGTTGGTAGAACATTTTGATTGTAAAAAAGTCAGATTGGCCAAAATTACTGATTTTAACATATAAACAAATAGCCGGTTCAATTATGTTGCACTTCCATACTGCTAATGTATATATTCTATGTGTTGAATAAATGTATTGATTCATTTAGCGAGAGACAAAATTACCAAAAAGGTAACCCAATATAAAAGAGAAGAAATTTTCATTTTTTACAGAGGAGTTGGGTGTGAAGTTAGAAGAATATCTGGCCAAGCTTCCTGTAAGAGTTTATGTGATCAGATCTGAAGAAAGGACAGGGCTGATCAGAGCTAGATTAAAAGGTTTGTAGCTAACACTTTAGATTGGCTTTGCAGGGACAGCTTACTTATTTGTTAAGTTTACTTTAAGAGTTGCCAGACACTTGGCATGCTATCTAAGATAATAATAATAAATTCCTGTCACACACTTCAGTATCATCTGTCAGTGATTCTCTTTAAGATGGCGTACGTAGTAATATGGTGACATCTTTGAATTATTTTCATTCTGTTCTTCTACCTTGGCAAATCACGTGCATTATGGCTTTTTGGTGTAATCTCAAGTCTTATTACCTTTGAGTTAACACTCTACTAGAGACTTCTAGACCTAAGCAAGATTGCATGGTTGTCCTTTGGCATTGAAAGTTTTTCTCATTAATATATTAAGAAATTTAATGCCAGTGTGTAAATGTGACAACAGCCAGACCCGTGTGTTTAAAATTAAGATGGGCAATAAATTGTCCTCTGTCAGAGAGCATTTAAAACACTTAAAAAGGGAGAAGGGGTTACAAGCCCGTTTTTGCAAGATTTCTCAAGCATGTTAAAATAGTATATAATTTTATACATTGATAGACATTGTCAAAAAGTGGTAGACAGTTTGTATTGCAAACAGTATTGTCTGTAATAAAAAAATTCATAAACTGTAATGTATTTTCACACTTGTAGGTGCTGCTAAGGCCAAGGGTAAAGTGATAACATTCCTGGATGCCCATTGTGAGGCCACTGAGGGCTGGTTAGAACCTCTTCTTACAGAAATATATAAAGACAGGTAAAAAGAAAGCAGAATCACCATTAATTAAATTTACATGTTTTGGAGTCATACAGTTTTATAAGCACAGTAGTGCTAATTGTTGATGTTATACATGTACATAGAAAGTGTAACTCTTAAGATTCTTGAAGTCCTTTCTGTACTATGACATCAATTTTTATCATGTCATATCTTGGCTTGATGTATGTGTCACAGGACTGATATAGGTGATATGGTTACTAACGTACTATCACCAGCCCGGGTAGCTCAGTTGGTAGAGCACCTGACTTGCAAGCGGGGGGTCGCGGTTCGAGTCCCGCCCTGGGTAAATGATTTTTCTGACCTCGCGACATTGGCACCCAACGTAAATAACCTACGTTATAATTTGGCTACTGCTTCGGCACCTCGAGAATGTTTCACAATGTTTTCTGTGACTCTGAGAATTCGGGACAAATTCTAAATTTGGAGGGGGTATATGTAGCCGGGTATAGGTATATGGTGATAAATCGATAAGGCAAAACCGTGTGGCTTGGTAGCTCAGTTGGTAGAGTGTCCGCCCTGTAAGCCGAAGGCCCTGGGTTTGAGTCCCGGTCGAGTCACGATTTTTCACCACCTGTTACCTGCTTCTACACTAGTAGTGGAAAAGTGACTGGTCTACTGACAAAAATGAGATTATTGATTTCCCTTGTATAACATCGACTTTGTCTTAAGACTGTTTTACTTAAGAGAAGCTTAAACCAGAGTTAAGTTTGAATGAATTTATACTTTAACTACTCTTTCTCACCAGAACTGCTGTGGCCTGTCCTTTGAATGAATTTATACTTTAACTACTCTTCTCACCAGAACTGCTGTGGCCTGTCCTTTGAATGAATTTATACTTTAACTACTCTTCTCACCAGAACTGCTGTGGCCTGCCCTTTGAATGAATTTATACTTTAACTACTCTTCTCACCAGAACTGCTGTGGCCTGCCCTTTGAATGAATTTATACTTTAACTACTCTTCTCACCAGAACTGCTGTGGCCTGCCCTTTGAATGAATTTATACTTTAACTACTCTTCTCACCAGAACTGCTGTGGCCTGTCCTTTGAATGAATTTATACTTTAACTACTCTTCTCACCAGAACTGCTGTGGCCTGTCCTTTGAATGAATTTATACCTTAACTACTCTTTCTCACCAGAACTGCTGTGGCCTGTCCTTTGAATGAATTTATACTTTAACTATTCTTTCTCACCAGAACTGCTGTGCCCTGTCCTTTGAATGAATTTCTACTTTAACTACTCTTTCTAACCATAACTGCTGTGGCCTGTCCTATTATTGATGTGATTAGTGAATGAATTTATACTTTAACTACTCTTTCTCACCAGAACTGCTGTGGCCTGTCCTATTATTGATGTGATTAGTGAATGAATTTATACTTTAACTACTCTTTCTCACCAGAACTGCCGTGGCCTGTCCTATTATTGATGTGATTAGTGATGACACATTTGAATATATTACTGGATCCGATATGACATGGGGAGGATTTAACTGGAAACTTAACTTTAGATGGTACCCTGTTCCACAGCGTGAGTTAGATAGAAGAGGTGGAGATAGGAGCCAGCCAGTAAGGTAGGATGTTTTGTACATGGTTCCCTGTTTTTCAGGGTGAGTTAGATAGGAGAGGTGGAGATAGGAGCAAGCCAGTAAGTTAGGCTGTTTTTTAGATGGTTCCCTGTTCTTCAGGGTGAATTAGATAGAAGAGGTGGAGTTAGGACCCAGCCCAATAAGGTAGGTTATTAACCAGGTTTTCAACAAAGTTGAAACCTGGCTATTAGATTGGGGTATGGCATACGGGTGTGTGGGCTGGGGTTCAAAAACTTTAACATAGGTCATAACTTCCTTATTAGTAAGTGGATTTACTTCATACTTGGAAACAACGCCCTTTGGACAAGACCTTCCTATTGACTTATAAATATTTGACCTTGACCAATGAATAACTGGTCCTCAGCTCAAACGCCAAAGCACCACTTTCGAGGGCATTGTCATCTTACAGTGACAGTATTGTTTCTTTTTTAGCAGAAATGATCATTTTATAATATGATAAGGTTTTCCAGCTAGGACTTTTACTGGTTATTTAGCATTTAGGAGAAGTGTTGACTTGTCATGTGATGAAAAGGTTTATTTAACTGGCTCATTAGGGATCTTATTTGTAGTATTTTAGGCCTTTTCTGTATAGTGTTATAAAGAAAAAATGTTTATTGCAAATATTCTTCAAGATTTTAACCAGACCAAAAAAGTCCTAATTTAAAAGTCTTGCAATAAAAACAATATAAACCTGTTAACCTTAGCATTATTACATGTTACCTTTAAGAATCTGTATAGAAATTAATTGCCTTAATGTTTATTTTTAGAACACCAACAATGGCTGGAGGTTTATTTTCCATAGACCGAGATTACTTCTATGAAATTGGCTCTTATGATGAAGGAATGGATATTTGGGGAGCTGAAAACCTTGAAATGTCATTCAGAGTAAGTTTTGTTTAAGTGATTATTAAAGACACATTTATTTCTGTTAATGATTGGTGATCCTTCTAATTTTTGTTCATAGTAAGATTATCTGTTACATTTGTCTCTGTCTATTTGAGTTTAGGTATCCGTTGCCCTTTACATGGAATTTTTGAAAATTAAGCCATGTTAGGTTTATGTTGTATGTGTATAGAGCTATAAACCATAAACTTTTGTTCCAAAGACACTTCTGTCAGGGTATAACACTGATATATTTGACCTTAGTGTAACATATCAATTAAAAGGCAGTTAGTAATGTAAGTGGAAGTATATGGGATTGAACTCGTGACTACAGCTCATATTTCTGATCTTACTTGTAACCACTAGACTACACATCTGCTCTCATTATTTGATAATGTACACTGATTTTTCTTGTGTTTTAACTAATTATACAAAATTCAATCTCTTGTGACTGTGATGTCAAAGAAGAGCAGACAGAATGTTGAGCTAGTCGGGGTTTCTTGAGCTAGTACTGAAAGAAATGAAATACTTTATGACTGAACACTTTCTTAAGTACATACATGCTTACTTACTAACTTGGACATCTTGTTACATTTTAGTCAAGATTTCATAAGGTATTCTTGATTTTTAGCAGTGAAATGATTTAGACATCTGGTATGATTTATACACTGAAATGTTGGTGCCTTTTAAAACTATGTAGCTTTATAACATTGGAGAAAAAAAGAATTCTGTTTCTTTAATGCTAACCTGCTTTATAACTACCAGTATAAACATTTTCTCGAAATAAGAAATCCTTTATATGTGAATTTTCAGGTTTGGATGTGTGGTGGAAAAGTTTACATTGTAACATGTTCACGTGTTGGACATGTGTTTAGAAAGACATCTCCATATTCCTGGCCTGGTGGTGTTGCAAGAATTATAAACCATAACACACAGAGAATTGTTGAAGTGTGGATGGATGAATATAAAGATTTCTTTTATAAAATTAATCCAGGTAGATATCTGATTTTATAAAAATGTAGAAAATGAATTGCTAAAAAAGTTTGTAAGAGTGTGATAGTTTTGAACTGTTTGTGTTTTAATGTTTGCTTCTGTAAACCTTTATAAAGGTCTGTAGAAAAGAATCTATGAAGCCAGGTACAGGTACATGTATATTGAGGATAAATCGATAGGTATACTGTGTGGCTTGTAGCTCAGTTGGTAGAGAGTCCGCCCTGTAAGCAGAAGACCCTGGGTTCAAGTCCCGGTTGAGCCACAATTTTCCACCACAGGTTACATTTGGAGCCCAACATAGATAACCTACAGTTACTGAATAAAATGACTTCTGCTTAGGCACCTCGAAATTGTATTCACAATATTCTCTGTGACACTGAGAATTTGGGACAAATTTAAATGTTGACAGTGGATAGCTAGATACAGGTAAATTAGTGATAAATCAAAAGGTAACACCATGGGGCTTGGTAGCTTAGTTGGTAAAATGTCTGCCCTTAAGCTGAAGGCCCAGGGTTCAAGTCCCAGTTGAGCCATGATTTTTTCACCACCTGTACACCTGTATATATTAACACTTCATTTATTTAAACCAATGGTTCATAGGAGCTATTAGTTGATTTTCTGTCATCTTTACTACTACAGTCTCTTGCATTTACTGACCATTAAAAGAAGCAGTACTGGACTGTCATTTAAAATATCATTTCCTGATAAGTTTAACCAATTTTTTTATGTTCAATAAGACCTTTAATCTTGATATGATTTACAATTCCAGGTGTAAAAAATACAGACTATGGTGATGTTAGTGCAAGAAAAGAATTTAGACAAAAGAAAAATTGTAAAAGTTTTAAATGGTATCTGGAAAATATATATCCAGAGTCCCAGATGCCAGTAGAATACTTTGCATTAGGAGAGGTAAGTAATCAGGGTTTTACCACACAAAAAAATTCAACATATATATTAATTACAGGTAAATCTATTGCTCATCTGCTGGTTAATGTTCATGCACCCAAAAGGACTGCAGGAGGGGAGGTGGGGTGTGGGTGCATGAAGTCTGTCAGTCTGTCTGTCTAGATGTTCATCAATCACAATTTTATTTCTGGGCCATTTCTGAGGAAACATTAACTAGAATTCAACCAAGCTTTATATCATACTTAACTAGCAAGAGGAGATATGCATATTGTTTTCATGTTGTGTTTGGATAAATGTAGATTATTTGATACCATACCAAAATAGCCCGGAGATGGACAAAACCTAATTGTCATGTAGTTCTTTTAGTTTGGATTTATTAGTTATAAAACTATGACTAAGTGTTTTCAAGGAAATTAATAAACATATGAATTATCTTAAGCAAAGTTTTTATTGTCGACCCCGCTTGCGGTGAGCTCGACTTAGTCGCCACTTTTGGCGTATAGTTCGGTGTATGTGCGTCCGTCCGGATTTGTCCGCTCTATATCTTGTTCTTTCTTTGAAGGATTACAAAATAATTTGGTACAAATGTTCAACATGATCGGGTTGTGTGTCTCGTGCAAAACCCAGGTCCTCAGCTCATAGGTCAAGGTCACATTTGGAGGGTCAGCTCAGTACCTATGTCTGGAGCATACATTGTAACTTCTACATGCGTGGTGGGATTTTAATATAACTTGGGACAAATGTTCTCCATAGTGAGGTGAAGTGTCGCGCGAAAAATTCAGTGTCTGTGGTAAAGGTCAAGGTCTTACTTCAGGGTCAAAGGTCAAATAGCACATTAAAACATTCATTTTTGAGTATATTTCTTTATACATGGATGGATTTTCATATAAGTTATAACAAATGTTCTCCATAGTGAGTTGAGTTGTCTTGCGCAAAATGAAGGTCAAGGTCACAAGAGGTCAAAGATCAAATAAATATATCAAAATGTTCAAATAACATGAATTGAGTTTTTTAGGAACAAATGTTAATCATGAGACTTCGTGTCATGCACATGAACCAGGTCAACAGGTCAGAGGTCAAGGTGACCTAAGTTTGAACATACATGTATTTTGATACAGTTTTAAGCAGTCATGTTTTATTTTGTTTTAAGGTAAAAAATAAAGAAACTGGTGCTTGTATAGATAGTATGGGACGTAAAAGTGGTGAGAAGATTGGGTTAGTCCATTGTCATGGAATGGGTGGAAATCAGGTATGCATTCATATAAACTCCAAACTTTTGTCTTTATAATGCAAGGCTAAACTTGCAATATTATATATGTCTTAAATGAACCTGTCTGATTACATTGTTACATCTTGCAATAAACTGACGTTTTTAAAAATGATGATAATTCAGATCAGTATTTGGCAGGTCATTGCCTCATTTGTTAAACAGCTGCATAGAAAATAGTGTACAAAAGAAATTGCTAGGCCTGGTTTCAAACCTTATGTCAATGCTGGAAAGTGTATGTGACAGTAGACTTCGATATAATGTGAACTGAACTGCTTGAGCATTTGAGGGAATTCAAACAAATATTGTAACTACATATTAGAGTATAAGATAAAATATGTGATTGGACAAGGGTCTGTTTTGTTTTTGATGTTATTTGGCAGAAAGATCATTAATGAGTAGTTGAATTGAATTACTTTAATATTTTATGCAGGTGATAAGTAAGACTGTAGTGATACTTAAAGGGTGCAACAAATTGCTTTCCTGATATCCTTTTAAAGATAACCATTCATCCTTGGTGGATTTTTAGTTAATGCGTCTGCTGATAACTGGGGGGAAGGCAGTTTGATTCCAAGTCTCGCCTGTCCCAACTTGACCCCCCCAGTCTGGCCTGTCTGAACATGACCTGGAGTCTGGCCTGTTTAAATAAGTATCCTTGTCCAGCCCATTCCAACATAACGCAAATATGACTATTGAAATATGAATCCTAGTCTGGTCTGTCCCAACATGACATGGGGTCTGGCCTGTTGAAATATGAATCCAAGTCTGGTCTGTCCCAACATGACATGGGGTCTGGCCTGTTGAAATATGAATCCTAGTCTGGCCTGTCCATACATGACCAAGAGACTGGCCTGTTGAAATATGAATCCTAGTCTGGCCTGTCCCAACATGACATGGGGTCTGGCCTGTTGAAATATGAATCCTAGTCTGGCCTGTCCAAACATGAAATAGAGGCTGGCCTGTTGAAATATTAATCTTAGTCTGGCCTGTCCCAACATGACATGGAGTCTGGCCTGTTGAAATATTAATCCTAGTCTGGCCTGTCCCAACATGAAATAGAGTCTGGCCTGTTGAAATATTAATCTTAGTCTGGCCTGTCCCAACATGACATGGAGTCTGGCCTGTTGAAATATTAATCCTAGTCTGGCCTGTCCAAACATGAAATAGAGTCTGGCCTGTTGAAATATTAATCCTAGTCTGGCCTGTCCCAACATGACATGGGGTCTGGCCTGTTGAAATATTAATCCTAGTCTGGCCTGTCCCAACATGAAAAAGAGTCTGGCCTGTTGAAATATTAATCTTAGTCTGGCCTTTCCCAACATGACATGGAGTCTGGCCTGTTGAAATATTAATCCTAGTCTGGCCTATCTCAACATGAAATAGAGTCTGGCCTGTTGAAATATTAATCTTAGTCTGACCTGTCCCAACATGACATGAAATCTGGTCTATTGAAATATTAATCCTAATGTGGCCAGTCCCAGCGTAACCCCCAGTCTGGTCTGTCCAAACATGACATGGAATCTGGCCTATTGAAATATTGATCCTAATGTGGCCTGTCCTAGCATGACCCCTAGTCTGGCCTGTCCCAACATGAAATAGAGTCTGGCCTGTTGAAATATTAATCTTAGTCTGGCCTGTCCCAACATGACATGGAATCTGGCCTATTGACATTAAACCTAATGTGGCCTGTCCTAGCATGACCCCCAGTCTAGTCTGTCCAAACATCACCCAGAGTCTGGCTTGTTGAAACATGATTCCTAGTCTGGCCTGTCCTATATGACCTGAGTTGCCGAAAGAGAGGTTTAAAGATAATAAAGCTAAGTTCACCTGTTCATGTTTATAAAATTAGAGTCAGTTAATGTAACATACTGGTTCAAAGTTCAAGAAAAAAAGGAAACAAACAAAGGCTATTGAACTTTTTAAAAAATATTGATTCAGTGTGAAAATGTATTTGAATTCAGCAGTAAGTCTGTAGAAGATAGTGCAGTTGTTTGTTTATAAACTTGAATATAAATTGCAGTATCCTTAAGTTCTATTATATACAGATATATGTGTTTTTAATTTGAAATGTTACTAATTAAGTTTGCTTTTGTAGATCTTTTCTTACACAAGTAAGCAGGCATTACAGACAGATGATGTCTGTATGGACGTATCGGCCATTGGTGGCCCAGTTAAATTGTTTCAATGCCATGGTCTTGGCGGTAACCAGAAATGGGACTACAACAAGGAGGTAGGCCTCAGCCTGTAAGAGTACTTGGGAGAGAACTCTGTTATGACTTCCACAAAGGGAACTAACTGGAAATCTCTTTGGGGGAAAACTAACTGTTGTAGTCACCTTGTGGTATTCATGTGGACATGTGTTACATTGAAACACATACTATTCCATGCATGTTTGCAGTAAAGTCAGAAAATGGTTTTTGTGATTTGATGTAGTGAATTAGTTTATCAGTTTCCAAGACTCCATGTTTACAGTTGGTCAATTTCTAAAAAGCCGATTTTGAAAATAACATTATTTATATAAGTGACTTTCTTAAGAAAGGAAAAAAGTATTAATAGATCAAAAGCCATCTTACAAAACAAGAAATTAATTATATCAACAAAACAGCAATAAAGTGAGCATGGATTCTTGAAACTAAAAGTTGCATTGCCATTTTAAGAGATGCTGTTAATTAATTTCCATTCTGATATTTTCATTTGCAACTGATACCTTAAAAATTGAATTAAGAATTTTTTCTGGTTGTGGTGACCATTTTATTTTGACATGGTGTTTTCTCCTGAGATGGCATGCATAGTTGTTAAGTTTGAACTAATAGAACCTGGTTTCTATCTGTTTTAGGTCATATAACTGTGGGAACATTCCAGTTTAATCAGTTGCAATGTTGTATTTTTTTTTTTTGCTGATACTGTCTTCAAAGGTTAGGGAAATACCTTGTTCCAAAACATGGGCTTTTAGATTATCATGTCTCGTAGGGATTCTAAATCAGCAATGAGGCTAATGACAAAATGCAGACATTTTTGTTTAGACCTAAACGCAGCAAGTTGAAACAAGAAAAATTGACATTTTGAAGTGAAAGAGATTTAATGAATGGTTGTCAGTGTTAAAGATAAATCATCAATATTGTTTATTTAAAAAGATGATTATAGCATCAGCTGTAAACTTAACAAGGAGAATGGTTTCTGACATTTTAAAATTTTTGTTGAACTTATTTTCTATTTTGAAAAGTAACAAGGGTATGTTTGTTTGTCATTAAATTCCCATGCTTTGAAAGCCTGCTGTCACAAATAGAGACATGAAAAAAGTAGAACTTGCATAAATTCTGAAATGTCACTTTATCCACCAAAATCTATTAAATTCATTAAAATGTTCAAGATTTCTGTTATTGTTGTTAGGCCTTATATATTTTATAAGTTTTATGCTCTAGTTATGTACTTTGCAGTTTTGTTAGTTATGTAGAGTCAGTTTTTGTGAAAGCAAGCCAAAACAAGATATTTACATTTTTATGTCATGACCTTCACCTTTCCAGACAGTATTAGCTTAGTTGCATGTGATTACCATTTTTTTCTTTGTATGCATATAATTATTACAACAGGTGTTTGCCCTAACTGGAAAAGGCCAATTAATGATGGACGAGAATGTTTGTATTACTGTCGGTCACGGCTCTGTGAAATTTACGCCGTGTGAACAGGACGGACCTAAGTGGGATTTTAATAGAGAGGTAGTTGACCCCATCACCTCTACTTGTTAGAACGGTTGTCATGGAAACTGAGATGATATTGCTTAGTTGTTCCATTTCTTTTTATTGCTATTTTTCTTGTAATAGAACAGAAGCTGTTTTTGTTCACAAAGATTTCTTAGAATTTAGTTCTTTCGACAACAGAGAGTAGATGTCTTTCCTTAGTCTTTTTAATACTATTTTATATTCATTTACTTCATCCAACATTTTCTTAAAATAAAATCAAGTAAAGAGTGGCTAATAAGACCACTATGGTTATATAAAAGTCATGTGAAAATCAGCAGTTTGAAAGAGCCAAAGTCTTAAATACAGATCAAGTGAGACCCAAAGCAAAGACCCATAGTTAAAAACTGTTGTGAAGACCAATTCATTAATTTGACCATTTTTTTACGGATCTTATAAGCGGGTTTTACTATCATTTGATTAAGATTGGATTGAATTCCTGTTGAAAATACCTCGAAATAAGTCAGTTTCAGTTATTGTAAATGTTCTTACGGGCCATTCTAGTAAAACATATATCCCTGTCCAGGGAAGGCACTTTCAGAATAGACTAAACGTCATAAGAAGTTTTTCAACAGGAACAGACCACCTATAATATATATATATATGTATATAAAGATCACCCAAACATTATTTCTTTAGTTTGCCTTCCAAGCATTGGATATGTTTAAATGGACTGGCCCTAAGCCAGATCTGAATTTTTTATATGGGTAATTAGAAATTAAATTTTTTTGAAGAGACTATAATTTTGTTCTAAGAAATTAGACTGGAATTGTATCAAACGTTATATCTAGTAGTGTAACAAATGTCATCCTTGGAAATTATTTATAAGCCTGAATTTCATTTATTAGACTGAAATTACCTCAACTTGTAAATGATTTTTGACCTTATGTTAATTTGTCCATATAATCTATTATAATACGTATGTGATGTGACACAAGAAAGGGGGGCCTTATCAGTGGTTTTTATTGAAATTTTACCTTAACAGAAACAGACTAATTGATCTTTTCTTTGAAGATCTATTCTGATATTATGATTTGTGGCTAATATATTAGGTATTAAAGAATACATGATGGCTTGCGGTGGCATTTAAATGTTGTAGACAATTGTATTTAAATGCTATATTATTGTAGCAATATCACTCTGTGTTCATACAGAATTGCTGTCTAAATATTCTATATTATTGTAGCAATATCACTCTGTGTTCATACAGAATTGCTGTCTAAATATTCTGTAATACCAAACAGAAAATATCTTGTGTAAAAATTAGGGGGCATTTGCATTGAATTTTTGAAAAAGAAGTCTTCAAGTTTTAAAGTAATACAAGCATTCTTTGGTAGAGTATCTATACATATATTGTACTATAATGTATTCTGTAGTGATGGTAGAAATAGTTTAGTTTTGTATGTAACTTACTAACTTTAATACAACACAGTTTCTGTATCAGTCACACACCATCACTATATATAATAATCTTAATATATACTGCAACAATCTCTCAGTCTGTTTTAACTGTCTTCTGTCTAATTGACCTTTTGTGTTATTTATGTTTTACAAAGATTTGCAGGAAGACATCTTTATGATTTGTTTCCATGACAACTGTTGTAGAAGTGATGAATTAATAATTAGTTTTCATGGTGAAATGGTCTCGGAGTTGATTAAACTCTGCCCATTATAAGTACATATGACTTTGTTAAAAAAAAAAGAGAAAGGAAAAATGCATTATCCATTAAGGCTTTAGCAGATTACATGGTTTATAAAATACTTATGCTTATTGCTTAATTGAACCTTTCTAAAATTGATGAAAATGTTCTAATTATTACCAATATACCAGTTAGTTACAAAGCTATTATGGCAGTGTTAAAAGATTTTGCATAAGTTTTTGGTCCTAAAATAGATCTTATTTTTTTTGAAAATATTGAAGTTTATTTCTGTATTTTGGAGGTAGATGTATAATAATACAGATAACACACTTTTATTGATACTATTTCAATATAAACAAATCATGGAAAGTGAAATAGTAAACTGTGTACTTGTGTTTGGGCAGAGTAAATGTCATCCCCAGAAAGATATTCTTAATCTGCATGTACATATCTTTTGTGGGAAAATGCTTTTCTTTAATTGTTGTGAAATATGTCTTACTGTTTAGAAATATCCATTTGGTGCACTGACTTTTATAGGTGTTACAGGTGTGTGTTACATAAGTTTACAAAAAATAAATCCATTCATGAGTGATAAAACAGTATTTTATACACTTTACTCTTAAATTGATGAAATACTAATGAAGTGATGATGATGATGATAAATCATTCTTCTGATAAACTAAATTCATATTATTTTATTATTATTTCTAGGTCCTTTAATGCAATGGAAAAAAGAGCTTTTTAGTGTTTTTAAAAGAATTTATTTCAAATATTTGTTGATATAAGCAATTCAGTCAAACTTGAAAGATTGAATAGTGATAGACCAAACAACTTTGACTATTTTGGTTCCTGCATTATTTTTGCTGGGAATAAACAATGTGCATCTATGAAAAAGAAAAAAAATGTAGCAAAGAGTGTGATGTCTGATGGTGGTGTTGTTGTTATTGTGTTATAGTTCCATGTATTTGGTTCCCCTGTATATATAGTGGTAGATAGCTAGGTGAAAACTTCCTGATTTTCTGATAGGGTAGTAAGCTAGAAAACACGTTTACTGGTAAATGTTCTTTCCCTGGATTCTTTTGAGGATACAAAACAAAAGAAAGGTTTCATATGTGTGTAACAGTTTATAGTTTGTAATGGTAATGGTAATATATTGATTAAAACATTATATTGGCTCAAAGTGCTGATATTTTCTGTAGCTTGATTGAATTTGGTGGTTAGTTATTTATACAGACAAATCAATTGTCAGAGCAAATATTTTATTAAATACTTCACCCGTTAATGCAGGACTGAAGTAATCATGGATTGTAGAATGTTTTTTAGTTTAGCTATGCATACTTAGGTTTCTTTGAAAAAAATTCCCATATTTTTTCTAGTATTAAATAGGAATAGTAAAAAAACAAAAAACATCATTGAAAGCTTTCAGGACAGACAACTCTTCATAGATTATAACAACTTATTCTTTTTGTGACTATATAATTGTGGGGGTATTAGTCACTTATTGTGATAACCATTGCCAAAATGTCTCAGTTCTGAATATGATTTTATATGTTTGTCTTTGGGATGCGAAATTTGTGTTGCTTCTTCCATTAGCAGTGGGCAGGGGATTTTTTTGAGATTTTTTTTTTTTTTTTTTTTTTTTTTTTTTTTTTTTTTTTTACAAAGAGCTTGAAACATGTGGAGTTGGGCTTTTTTCTATATATTTTTCTAAAAATATAACAAATATTTTTTACTGAAGTACAATAATACTGGTATTTAAGTGAAGTTCGGTCAAGATGACATTTCTTTAAAATGGTATTTTCCTTTCTTAAATCTGAACTAGATTTGATAGCGTGATGGAAGCCAGTCTGTGTTACCCGTGTTGACATTTATGGTCCATTCAGTAACAGTATGGACAAGGAAATACATCTTTTCTCAAGTTTATTAAAGAAAGAAAATATTAACATTTATATTTTTTCTCTAATTTAAATGAGGATGATGCATATTTCTTGTTATCAAAACTGACATGAGTATTTTCACTCTGAAAGCATTTATTCTGCTTGTATTTATATAAGATCATTTAAAATACAAATTTATTTAACCTTATTTAAGTTCCAGATTGTACTGTATTATTAACCCTGTAATGGTGGCTGTAATGTTTTTATTATTTTGTGTTTCAGACCTTAGAATTGAAGCATGTAAACAGTAACCAGTGTCTGGGGAAATCAGCGCCACAAGATCGTGAATCTCCGTCTATAGGTAAATTTTACGTAAAAGCTGAACTTCAAATATTTAGTTATATTAGTCTGACTGTTCCATGTTTTAGTGTGCACTGCTAATATCCTGTTCAAAATTTGTAATTGACATTTATAATTCATTGTTTAAGAAGACAGTTGAATCTGCATGTTATAATATTTGGATTGAGTGGATCCATGATTGAACAATTCAAGTTTGATCCCCTATTCCACCAGTAAAATTATCAAATTGTCTCAATATTAGGTCTTTGTTGTACACATAAATAGAGCTTAAGAGGTAGGGCTTTAAAAGAACCATGGATGACACTTTTTTTTCTTTTTTGTTTTGAGGGGAAGGGGTCAGGACGATGGTCATAGCAGCCACTGTGACTAACACTAAATTAAATCAAACTGACTGTTTTGGGTGAGGCTGAGAAGTGGGATGTTTGTCAGGGTGGGTAGGAGATTGAGTTTTGGTACTACCTGTAATAAATTACTTGGGCAATGGTTAGCCTGCATAATACATTAAAAGATGTGAAGCATTATCAGACCAAAGATTAATTGTACACAAAATAAGAATCAGAACAGTTTGGGCAAGGTAATATTTCACATTCAGCCATTATTATCATTATCTATATATACTTCAGGTCCCTGTGATGGTAGTGAAGGACAGAAATGGATTTTATCTGATATGAAAATATAAAATTTAGAAGTGGAAAAGTTTGATTGTAAGAAATGTAAATGGAATACACAAGAAGGATCTAGTCGGAAAACCTGCAGGGACAGGTGAAAATGCAGTTAGAATGTGTTATTTCAAAGTCATGGACCAGGAAATACATCTCCGCAACACTTTATGGTGCATTGTATATGTAAATTCCAAGAATAAGATGGTGTATTATGATTGTAAATTACCTAGATTTTATTCTAATGTTAAATATTAGGAACAACTGTGCTGCACTGTCTGAAATCTGACTGTTTAAAAGTAAAGTTGCATTTCAACTTTTGATAAGATAGTTCTGAGAAGATATTCCATATATGGAGAAAAGATGCAGTGTTCAAGTGGCTTGTTTTACTGGTATAGGGCAGAGAATAATTTTTCTGTTTGTAGTAATAAAAGTAAAATCCTTCTGCCTGTACAACATCTAAATGTTTCTTGTTATGTTTGATCCATTCTGGGGACAAATGAAATACCTTTATGCAAAGTTTATGGAAATAATCCTAGATGTTTTTCCCATGCAGTAAGGTTACAACTTACTTTTCATTTCAGTTAATTTATTGGCTTGAATATAGGAAATTGACATCTTGTGTAATTTTGTAAGAGTTTGTATGGAATTTTTGACATAAATTCAGAGTAAGTATAAACAAGTGGTAGTTATTTGTAAATAATAGATCTATGAAGTCAGTGTTACTAATGATATATTTAATGGATATCGCCATTAGAATCAGCGCAAGATAAAAAAAATGACTGCTGAATTGTACAGTTAAAACTTACTGTGATTGGTGGAGTTATACCTTTTATGTTTATATGTATCTTGTTCTCCCAAAATATTTTCTTGTCATAGTTCTACTTAAATATTAGTTTACTTGTTTTTATTTTACCTTTTACCTGCATTCTGAAAAAAAGAGATGTTCACTGTTTGTGTGTATATTTATCATTGATGTATTGAGAATTTGTCAACAATTAAACTGTTCATTATGTACTGATAACCTGATGTTATATGACAAGAAGCCGTATGTCCTGTGAAGTTAATTCTGAATTATGAATCCTTGATTGCTTCGTTATTATTATACTACTTTTAAGTTTAAAGTGAAAACTTGACATTTTATAAACTTACATAAGTGTCTATTTAAGCTTACATAAAGATTGTTCATGTTTTCATTCTTTTGGAGAAAAAAAAAATCAAATGACTGTTTTCATATTTTTCACTCTAATCTGCAGTGCTGAACTCAAGAAAAACTTTATAGATGAGATAGGTATTTGTTTGAGATAGTATTAAAATGGTATATCAAACATTTTTATGTTGCATTTTAGGCAAAATGTATGCTATTCCTAAGTTCATAGCAATCCCCCACTGCTTGTTTCATATTTAGACCATCACTTGTTTTTCAGGAGTGTCATCATAATACATGGAGTTTTATTGTTATTATTAAAACTTTGATAATGAGCTTTGTGAGTAAATAAGTCTGGGAGGATTAGTTTGAAAGTAAATTATTAAAATATACATTATTATTGTATTGAGATGTTGAATGGCTTCAGATATACGATTTCTTGCCAGTTTATTCCAGTTTTTATTCTCAGCTTTGAATATTATAGTTACTTAACCATGTTCTATTCTTATATGTTAAAATCTAAAATGTCAGTCATCTACATTTATAATGTGCCAGGCAATAAAGATTACAATTATTCAAATGATATTTGCAAGGAAAATTGGCTTCAGGTCATGCACAGTATTTTGAATGGTCAGGTGTGCACCTGTAGATGAATATATCGAGTCAAGTGATTCGGCTAGTAAGACCAGTGACAAAGTGGTCCTTTTAATGACCCAAGCTAATGGACCTATTTTGTTCTGTCTAATTGCAGATTTTCAAATAATAGTCTTTTGGTCTTATATGTGTCACTTTACCAGTATTTGGAACTACATGTATATCTTCCTGCAAAGAAAAAAATCAATTTACTTTATATTATGCGGAATGAACTCTGCATTCCGTATTTTTGACCATCTGCAATTTTTTTTTCGCATGGAATATCATATTTAGGTGCACACATGTAGATGGGTTTTTTTTTTTTTATAAAAAAAAAACCATTTTGTACAATTAGTTTTTTAACAAGATGTTTTATGAATCCCACCTTAAGTTTATAAATTTGGTGTACTTAATGATAATTTATTTTGATTTTTATAAACCTTTTTTTTTTTTTTAATTCTCTGCATGGTTGAAAGTTGAAATAAGTGGCAGGAATAGGTTACTACGTCATACATTATAAAGATGAAAAAGAAAAACACAAGAAAATTGATGAAAAAACAGTGTCAAGTTTCAGCATATAACATCTTGTAAATAATGGGTTCAGACTGTTGTGTTCAACGTACTAATTTTATCATCATTAACTAATAGGAAGTAACTGTAAAAATGTTCAGCAGTGAGGATTTTATATCTACTGGTATATTCTGTGCAAAGATTGACATGTAGGTGATACAGCAGTGAGGTTTTTATATCTATTCTGTGCAAAGATTGACATGTAGGTGATACAGCAGTGAGGTTTTTATATCTACTGGTATATTCTGTGCAAAGATTGACATGTAGGTGATACAGCAGTGAGGTTTTTATATCTATTCTGTGCAAAGATTGACATGTAGGTGATACAGCAGTGAGGTTTTTAAATCTACCGGTATATTCTGTGCAAAGATTAACATGTAGGTGATACAGCAGTGAGGTTTTTATATCTACTGGTATATTCTGTGCAAAGATTGACATGTAGGTGATACAGCAGTGAGGTTTTTATATCTATTCTGTGCAAAGATTGACATGTAGGTGATACATTTGTCATCAGAAACAGACCTTCAATGCCATTTTCTCTGGTAATGTAGCTCACACTGGTTGATTGATTTTTGTAAAAGTTTGTGATTGTTTTTATGTTCCCTGTGTGTTGTTACTGGTATATTTAAAGTTACTTAGTAAAAACTTTTGCATTGTTTTTTTAACATTACCTTTGTGATTACAAATGATATATAATTGTGAAATTGTGAAGCGCATTGTGAAGTAACAGTCATTTTTAATCTTGAATTTGAATTAAGAGTAATTCAATTGGCCTTTATCACTTTACAACTGTTAATTTTTAACATAACAAAGGCATTACTTTTGTTTTTTTCTGTGGAGACTTGGATATTTTATGAGTACATTTGTAAATTGATGAGACACAGGTTTGTAAGAACTGGTTAAAGAACATTCTTCATTTTCTAGATATAGCATTCCCTTTATTATATGCTGTATGGTATGCTGTTCAAAAGAAATTGGATAAATATTAAAGCACCTGTCTTCTTGTATATGTCTTCTTGTATATCTTCACTGTAAGATGTATACATTTACAGTCCTCCAAAAGTAATTCTTTGCAAGTCCTTTGAACCATGTCTTTATAGTGCTTTAGTTATTTATCAGGTACTATTTACATATTCATTCTGTCATTATATACTTCATGTTATGTATTTAATCTTTTAAAGCTCTTTGGTTTTACATCTTTTTTTGCTTTTTTTCAAATGATTCATGGGGAAATGATATCAAATTTCAGTAATTAGTGACCAAGTCAGTTGTGTAATGTTTACATGTACATAAAAGAAAAAGAATTGCATTAGTATCATCTGAATAAACGTCTGTAGGTGATTTGTCCCTCACCTCTGAAGCAAGTGAGCAAGTAATCAGTCACTTGCAGAGAAATGGTTAGTAATCTTGTTGGATTAAATATTATGATAAAGCTATTTAGAGTATTTTTCTTTGTAGACCCAGAGTTCATATCAATCAGGAAATATACATTTGTCAGCTTAAGATGTTGACAGAATGTATTTATTTGTGTTTGCCCTGGTGCTTAGCTAGGAAAGAAAACAAACATTCCAGTTTAGAGAAACCTTTGAAAATGAGTATTTTTGTACCCATAGATTTGTTTTATTTATTATTTTGTATAGATTCATTTAAAGTGTAGCAGTTTTATATAGTTTCAGTCTCAAGATGATGCAGACAGGAATTGTATATGCAAATTTATATATTTAAATTAAACTATGCTTTTTCTTCTAAAAGTGCTGTTGATACCATGAAAAAATAAATGAATGACTGTAAAAAAACAGGCTTGTTTAATGAAACCAGTTGTGAATAATTCTAGTTTACATCTGTGCACATTCAGGTGTTGCATTTTTGCTTGTAGTATAACTAAATTCAAATGTATACATTAAAAAGCAACCAGCTTTTAGTTGTTTTTTTCCTGCCAGATTTCATACCTTCATACTGGTAGTTAGCTTACTTTAAATAGAGTACAGATATACATGTAGGTATATCTACTTTTTTTAAAAAATCTGCATCTGTGAGCACTCATGAAAAATTGTGAGTTTTTTTTTTTAAGCTGCATCTTAGAGCATTCATAAAAAAATGTGTATAGGGAACAATGGATGTTTATTATCTCTACCTCTAGTTTGGTAGAAATCCTTTACTGCAAGTATTAGCTTTAGTAGCTTTAAAGTGAAATATGAAATGTACTTAAATATAGTTTGTAGTTGTAGAGTTTGTAGCAAAATGAAGGTTTTGTCTTTAGGAGATTTGAACATTATTTCACCTTGTTAGTTTACATATATATTTTCATTTTCATTGATGCCAAGTAAATGTATATGTTGATATCTTACCAAACTTGCTACCTTATTATACTATGCTTTTTCTTAAGTTAGGCAGCTCAAATTAAACCAATATAACATACTGTGTACTCAAGCCTGAACTGACTAGATGGATATTTTTAGAAATGCAAGTGTTCACATTCAAATCTGTTTTTAGGTATGTTATATAGAATTAAGATACATACATCTAGGCACTAGGTGATTGAGAGTTTATTTTCTCATATGACAAGTTAACAATTTTAACATTGGTTATTTTATCTGCACTTTACTACATGTAAGATAAGGAAATTTAGTCAGGATTTTATCCCTTCATTTTTCTCAAGTTTCAATTATAATAAATTCAGCAAGTCAAGGATAGTACTAGCGTAACTCTTATATTGTCAAATATGATGCCTAAATTCTATTTCTTCAAAATGAGACCATTAGGCTGATAAACTTTATTGATTGGTCCCAGCATTTGCAATTATCAAATGCATTGTGAAGGCATGGACAAAAAAATGCCAGGAAAGGTCAATTTCAGTGTTGGGTATCAGATTTTAGAAATTGTTTCAGCAGTTATTTTATTACACATTTTGAGTGTAAGACAGGTTTCACAGAGCACAAAATAAGATCTGGTGTGTCTTGTGTTAAAATTACATCATCATTTTAGATGTCAAGTTAACACTCTGATTACATATGACCTGTTCTTGAGACAAACTTCACAATCTGATGGTAGGAAATTGTAGAATCCAGTTGCAAAATATATATTTGTTTCAACATTACAACTTAAAATGCATTCCACAAAAAATGCAAATCAATATTTTGTTTAGTTATGGGTGTGTATCGTAGAATCTTTTATAAAGCCAAACTTGTCTCTGTATTTACAGCGCACTTATTTCTATATACAAAATGTTGTAAGTATTATACCAAAGAAAATATTTTACTCACTGAAGCAGTGTTCATGCAAAGGATGTTTTTGAATTTCTGAAATAGAAAGTTGTGTGAAAGTAAGCTATATAATAGCTTTGCTTTAATATTATTTAAATGAATTTAATTTTCATGAAAATACTTTTATGATTTGTTATTGGAAAAGGGAAATAATTTATCATTTTTAATTTTTTAGTATTCCATGTAGATTGTTGATGAATGTACTGTAGATACAAAAAGTTGTAAAATATTCAGTTTATCCAGTTTGTTTCTGAACTTACTTCTTTTTATTATAGTTATCAGAGCTATGTTACCCTTCAGTTTGGCTTTTGGTACAGAAATGTCCTTGTTAATGGCATGAATGACCTGGACACATACCATTTTTTGACTTACTGTAGGTTACGATTAATTACACATGTTACTATATTAATACCCTGCTAAGTTTTGATTGTGTTACTTTACCATGATTGATTTTATGACAGTCCTATCATCACTTCTTCTTTAAAACTGCCAGTTGAGAAGACTTTATCAATTCAGTTAAATTATTTTTTCTTCTAAAATTGATCTTATTAGCTTGGTGGTTATGTTTCTGCACTTTAAGCTTGGTGATGATGTGGGCATCTTTTTTCAGAAGGCATAGTCACTTATACCACTTAATCTCTGTCCAGTCAGCTCTTGACTTGTACCTCTGATGAATGTTACTACCGCTCTTTGCTCACAACTGATTGGATGTACTATAACTGATGTCTCGTGAACGATCTAAGTGAATGTATTTTTCGCTAGTTGAGCTAGAAGAAAGTGTGAATCTTAATCGTTTCTCTGTTGTGAGTAAAAATGTTTGCCTTTGTGACTGGTACAGACCTTGATCAGGTGTCACACTTGTGTAGTCTGAGCATAGTCTGAAGTGTTTATAATCTGGTCAGTAACTGTTTATCAATACACCTGTATTGATGATAATAATTTGGTCTTTTACATATTTGTTGGTTAAAGGTTCATGTAGTAAGCGTCTTATTGAAGGGTAATGTAACTTAATAACTATATAGTGTTCACCTAAATATAACCAGAGTGGGACAAGAGGGATTTTATTGTCTGTTGTTATATATTTATTGTTTATTAAGATATTTTGTAATTCTAATAGACATGTAGATACACTTGTTGAGTCATATTGAAATGTTGACCATGCATTATGATGAAAATGAAAAAAAAAAATAAATCTTGAAGAACGTGTATCTGATGTTGTTGATGTTCCTTGTCTCCTATATGATGAAAAACAGTCACGTAATCTCGAGTTAAAATTAAAGGTTCTGTTTCTCTTGTTTCCTATATAACCGACGCTTGTAGAAGTGTTTTGTCGCCGTATGTTATGGGCGATATTACAGGATACAGAAAGCATCCCATTAAAGAAACACCTCTAGTTTTTTTGTATCCTCTGTGTATGGTACCGACACATTAAAAGACGGGTAGTAGTGGAGGAGTGATGGGTCATTCTCGTTACTCGTGGATTATGAGTCCTGTGTATCAAAGCATTGTGGTACTAGCAGTCATCATATGTCTGAGCATGGAAAACATAATTATCATTCGACATAGTAATACAAATAAGTTTCAAAAATTGCGGAGCAAATTACCGATGTCGAAACGGAAACAGCCACTCATCCCAAGCAAGTTTTTCTTCTTATCAAAAGCAATATTTTCATAGTTTTGTATTTAAACTATTTTATTAAGTGCATTATGATTATTTTGATGAGACAAAGTTGCTATAGTCTTGTCCAAATGACCTTAATAATATCTGATTTCTATTGTTGCGTAAGAGACCGTAAGTGGTTTCACGGAAAGTTTTCTAAACAAGCGATGAAATTCATTTTAGAGAAATCAGAGGTGTGGTAGAAAAAATGTTTCTACTTCGAATTGAGATTTTGATTGCTATCATTGTTTTTTTAATACTTTATCGAATGTTTCAATGACTACTATATCAAATGTTTCAGTGACTACTTTATTGAATGTTGCAATGACTACTATATCAAATGTTTCAGTGACTACTATATTAAATGTTGCAATGACTACTATATTGAATGTTGCAATGACTACTATATTGAATGTTGCAATGACTACTATATTAAATGTTGCAATGACTACTATATTGAATGTTGCAATGACTACTATATTAAATGTTGCAATGACTACTATATTGAATGTTGCAATGACTACTATATTAAATGTTGCCATGACTACTATATTGAATGTTGCAATGACTATTATATCAAATGTTTCAGTGACTTTTATATTGAATGTTGCAATGAATACTATATCAAATGCTTCAGTGACTACTTTATTGAATGTTGCAATGACTACTATTTCAAATGCTTCAGTGACTACTATATTAAATGTTGCAATGACTACTATATCAAATGCTTCAGTGACTTCTATATTGAATGTTGCAATGAATACTATATTAAATGCTTCAGTGACTACTGTATTGAATGTTGCAATGACTACTATATCAAATGCTTCAGTGACTACTATATTGAATGTTGCAATGACTACTATATGGAATGATGCAATGACTGCAATATCAACTGCTTCAGTGACTACTATATTAAATGTTGCAATGACTACTGTATAGAATGATGTAATGACTACTTTATCAAATGCTTCAGTGACTACTATATTGATTGTTGCAATGACTACTATATTGAGTGATGCAATGACTACTATATCAAATGCGTCAGTGAGTAATATATGTAATGTTGCAATGACTACTATATGAAATAATGCAATGACTTCTATATCAAATGCTTCAGTGACTACTATATTAAATTTTGCAATGACTACTATATTGAGTGATGCAATGACTACTATATCAAATGCTTCACTGACTACTATATTAAATGTTGCAATGACTACTTTATTGAATGATGCAATGACTTGTAATTAAATGCTTCAGTGACTATTATATTGAATGATGCAATGACTTCTATATCAAATGCTTCAGTGACTACTATATTAAATTTTGCAATGACTACTATATTGAGTGATGCAATGACTACTATATCAAATGCTTCACTGACTACTATATTAAATGTTGCAATGACTACTATATTGAATGATGCAAAGACTACTTCATCATATGCTTCAGTGACTACTATATTAAATGTTGCAATGACTACTTTATTGAATGATGCAATGACTTCTATATCAAATGCTTCAGTGACTATTATATTGAATGATGCAATGACTACTATATCAAATGCTTCAGTGACTACTATATTGAATGTTGCAATGACTACTATATTGAAAGATGCAATGCCTACTATATCAAATGCTTCAGTGACGCTTATATTGGCTGATGCAATGACAAATATATAGAATATTTCAATGACTACTATGTCAAATGTTTCAGTGACTGCTATATTGAATATTGCAATGGCTACTATATCAAATGTTTTAGTGACTACTATATTGAATGTTGCAATGACTACTATATCAAATGTTTTAGTTACTACTGTATTGAGTGTTGCAATGACTACTCTATCAAATGTTTTAGTGACTACTATATTGAATGTTGCAATGACTACTATATCGAATGTTTCAATGACTACTTTATCAGATGTTTCAGAGACTCTATATTGAATGATCCAATATTGAATGCTTCAGTGACTACTATTTTAAATGTTGCAAATACTACTATATTGAATGTTTCAGTGACTACTATATCAAATGTTTCAGTGACATTATATTGAATGTTGCAATGACTACTATATTAAATGTTTCAGTGACTACTATTTTGAATGCTTCAATGCCTACTCTATCGAAAGATTCAATGACTACTTTATCGAATGTTTCAAATCAATTTGCTTTTCCTTAAAATTGCCTCCCGTAAAATCACATCACTTTTTTATTGTTTGTAGACATTTGATTGTCTATAAACCAGTCTTTTTCGATGATGCAACCATTTCTTTGGTTGTAAGCAGGCCCGCACAGATCTCTTGTCTCTCGTCCTAAAAAACTCGTACTAACCGATTTTGTGTGTAGTCTATTAGTAGTAGTCTATTATAAGGATTATTCCTTAAGGCAGGACACTTACACATTTGAAATGACAGGCAAAACGTCTTCAGACAAACTAACCCTAAAGTTTCTTACAAAGCCTTTTAAAAGCAAATGTCTCTTTTATCCATTCAGATGGTAGTCTACTGTTTCCTTGCTTTTTGGGCAGTATATATTTGCCTCGCAGTTTCATTAACAGAAGTCACGAAGGTTAACTCTGCCCTTGTACCAAATGAAGCTGAAATCGAGGATGCATTGAAAAAAAAAGCAAGAGATATGAATCTTCTAAGGAGAAATATAAGCATGACTTGTTAAATCCGTTAGGGAAAGATATTTTATTTCGATGATGACTTCTTCATATTTTAATAATTATTCTTTTTGTGAGTCGTGCACAATGCTGTCTGCGATTCTTTCTTTTGTTTCAAACGTTATTCTTAAATGCAAGAAACACCAATATTAAAAAGGAAACGCGATAGATTCTTACAACGCTTGCATTTTATTATACATTTGTATCTTTAAACCCATTATGTCTAATGGATTATGTCATCTTTATTAATTGGACGAGTCAAAGGTTTCTCGTATAAATTGTAAGTTTTATTCTATTTAGGGAAGAAAGTCCTTTATGCAAACAGTGTAGACCAAGACCAGACTCTGCATATTGCATATTTTCTGTTTCATTTTCTTCTGTATGAAGACAGTTCATTAATGGCTTTTTTTGTAAGTTTATGTCAAATCAAAATATTTTTCCTTGCCAGCACTGAAAGCTGTTTTAATATAATAATTCAGGAGTCATCTATTGAAACGTCACACATATTCGTGCCCGGATATTGTATGGAAGTAAAAAGCTCAGCTTTTTTTATTTCGGCAGTTGGCTACACATAATGCATGTTTTTGAAGTCTTACAATCCTCACGGCCTCAAATCATGATGATATGAAATCTAAATTTCTTTAAGAGAATGCTACTGAATAATTTCTTCTGACATGCAGGTCTCTTTCGTACACACTGAAACTGTAATTAAAATATATTTGGAATTGTTTTGAGTAAAAGTGCAAGACAGGGCATTTTCTTTCAATAAGTCTTACGTTTTTCACACGTTATCTTTTTTTATGAAATTTAGAAGAACTAGTATGCTTATTTCCTAGAAGATTCTGTGCTTTAATTGTCATACTGGCTTATTAACTGTTTTTTATATTTTCGTTTGTAAATGTTAGAGTTAAAAAATGACCAGTTATAACAGCAGTTGTGTAAAACACGCCACAACCAATATAGTCTTATGGTTTTCATGGTTATAGTGTAATGCATGAGCTGTAGTATTGAGCTGAATAGGAGAAAAGACGTGATAGAATCTGTTCTATTATGTTCAGTATCTATCTGATATTATTTGATTAAACAGAGCTTAACTTTGCTTATGTCTTTGTCTGATTGAGAGTTTTTAGCATGGCAGTTAGCTACACATTATGCATGTATTTGAAGTCTTACAATTCTCACAGCCTCAAACCTTGTTGACCTCGACCTTTGATCAGCTGACCACAAAAACCACAAGCTTCTTCTACTCATTATTGACAGTAATCCTGTAAAGTTTGAAGACTCTGAGTCAAATGAAACACAAGTTATTGAGTGGAAACTATTTTCAAGTTAAATATCACTGTGACCTTGACCTTTGACCAGCTGACCCCAAAATCAAAAGGCATCTTCTACCCATTATGGACAATCACACTGTGAAGTTTAAAGACTCTGGATCAAATGAAACTCAAGTTATTGAGCAGAAACCATTTTCAAGTTAAAGATCACTGTGTCCTTGACCTTTGACCGACTGCACCCAAAATCAATAGGCTTCCTCTACTTAATATGGACAATCATCTTGTGGAGATTGAAGACTCTAAGTTAAATAAAAATCAAGTTATTTAGCGGAAACTAATTTCTAGTTAAGATCACTGTGACCTTGACTTTTGACACTCCATCATAGGTAGCAATAGTTTCAATACTTATTGTAACTTAATTTTTTTTTAAAGATTTTACTGAAACCCAGGACGCTCTAGGGATGACTCCCGAGGCAGGGCCAATTTTGACCCCAGTGTTACAATTTGAGCAAACTTGGTAGATGTCTACTGCATAATGTTTCATATCAAAGATCTAAGCTCTAGCCTTTGTAGTTTTAAAGGAGTACATTTTTTAAAGTTTTTACTACATGTATATAAGAAAAACCCGTGAACCCACTGAGGTAGGACCAGTTTTGATCATAAGGCTATAATTTGAACAATCGTTTTAGAGGCCCACTACACAAAGTTTCATGCCAAATATCTAAGCTCTAGACTATGTAGTTTCAGAGTAGAAGATTTTTAAAGTTTTTCTATATACATATAAGGAAAACCCATGATCCCCCAGAGCGTGCTCAATTTTGAGACTAGAGGCATAATTTGAACAACTTTGGTAGAAGAACTATAGATGCATCATCTATAGTTCTTCTACTTAGGGTTATGGTTAGTGTTAGGGTAAAGGGTTTGTACGATGGTTAGGGTTAGGGTATAGGATAAAATACGAGATGTCAATTGCAACTTGTCAAAAAGATGTCAAACTTTTCTGATTGGCTGTTTTGGTCACATGATTTTTTTCGAATGGTGAAATATGATTGGCTCTTTATATCATGTGATATAACATGTGGTCCTGCGCGCGCATTCCTTCCTCTTCAAGGAGTGCTGTGTCGTCCATGTTGAATGGAAAGTGTGGATGGAATAAATATTAATTATTTCGTTGAATTTCTTTTTTGGAGGAAGTTTTAAAAGAAGGTAATATTTTTAGATGTATATTTTGCTTTTAATATTTGTAAGTGCTTTTGAAGAAAGAAGTTATTTTACGAGACATTGTTGTAATTCTTTGTGAGACGGGTACTCTACATTTATAAAATAAAAAATGATGATGGTGATGATGATAATGATAATGATGATTATAAAAAAGAGATTGATTTTACTGAATGACATCATTTTTATTGATTTAAGAATATTTGAATATTTGCCCGTATGTATCTAAGACGATGAGAGAAAATGATCGAATGAGTGATTGATTGAAAGATTGATTGGTTGATTGAAACTTGAATAAAAATGAAAAGTTATTCTGAGCTGTTTCAATTGTGAGTCTTTATATTTAATTATTTGAAATAAGATTTTGAAAGAAAGATATCTTAAAGATGATGATAATGATGTGGTGATGAATACAATGATAATATCAACAGAATAAAAAATAAGAGCTGTTATAATCTATTATTATTTCTGAAATGGTGCAGTCAGAAAGCAAAATAATTCTTTGGTTTTCTTTGATATACACTTTTCAATAGAAAATGCTGGGTAAAGGTGAGTAAGCCTTGTTACTAAAAATAGATTTCTTTGTTCTTTTTTGGCGGGTTTATGGTAACCCTTAACCTTAACCCTTGAACCTTATATCATGGTAACCCACTTCCTAAAAAAAGAAAAGAAATGGCAACGAAGTATGATTACCCTTAACCTTTACCCACCAACCTTTACCCACAGTTACTCACTTCACCCAGGGTTACCCATGGTAACCCACTTTATGAAACTGCAAACTAAACAATAACAAAGTATGATTACCCTTAACCTTTACCCATCAACCTTCACCCACTGTTACTCACTTCACTCAGGGTTATCCACGGTAACCCACTTTACGAAAGTGCTCAATTAACAATAACAAAGTACAATTACCCTTAACCTTTACCCACCATCCTTTACCCAAGGTTACTCACTTCACCCAGGGTTACCCACAGTAACCCACTTTATGAAACTGCAAACTAAACAATAACAAAGTATGATTACCCTTAACCTTTACCCATCAACCTTTACCCACGGTTACTCACTTCACCCAGCGTTACCCACGGTAACCCACTTTATGAAAATGCAAAATAAACTAAAACAAAGTATGATAACCCTTAACCTTTACCCATCAACCTTCACCCACGGTTACATACTTCACCCACGGTTACCGTGGGTAACCCACTATGAAAATGCTCAAAAAGCAATAACTAAATATGATAACCCTTTACCCTAACCCATCAACCTTTACCTACGGTTACTCACTTCACCCACGGTTATCCACGGTAACCCACTTTATGGAAATGCTCAATAAACGAAAACAAAGTATGATAACCCTTAATCTTTACCCATCAATCTTTACCCACGGTTACTCATTTCACCCAGGGTTACCCAGCGTAACCCACTTTTTGGAAATGCAAAATAAACAACAACAAAGTATGATTAGCCTTTACTTTTACCCATCAACCTTTACCCACAGTTACTCACTTCACCCTGGGTTACCCATGGTAACCCACTTTAGTTTTTTAGTTTATGAAAATGCAAAATAAACAATTACTAAGTATAACTTACCCTGAAGGTTTTCCCATCAACCTTTACACACGGTAACCCACTATACGAAAATGCAAAATAAACAATTAGTAATTTTGATTACCCTTAATATGACCATTGAAAGTTAATCATGTGACTCACTAAAAATAATTTCAGAAGTTAAATTTAATTGGCCCATCTTAAGTATATTTAATTTGTAAATGCGTGCGCAACTTTGTTTATTTGTAATATTAGTTCTTCAAACATTGTCATGCTGAGAAGATGAATAATGTGTTTTTGGTTTTAATTTTTGTTTGGTTGGATTATTGTTTGAAAATTTATATTAATGAAAGAATTATTTAGTTTTTGCTGATTTGTTTTCTGTTTTTCAATAAATAATTACTTTTTAAAAGTGGTAACGATAGTGATAAGGTTAAAAATGGTTGTTATGAAACTACTGCAAAATCTTTAAGCCGGAATGATAACCTATAACACTTAATCATCAACCTTCACCCATGGTAACTCCAGGTAACCCACTGTATGAATACGCTTCGAAAACGGTAACTCAGTATGATAATCTATTACTGTTTCATGAAAGTACTGAGAAATCAATAAGCCAGTAGGATAACCGTTAACCAATCAACCTTCACCCATGGGAACTCGAAGTTACCCAATTTATATATATGCTAGAAAACGGTTACTCAGTATGAAAACCTTTAACCTTAACCCATCAACCTTTACCTTCTGAAGCCCATTTACTGAAATTACATAGAATTCATCAAGCCGGTACTATAACACAAAACCTATCAACCTTTTCTCATGGTACAGTAACTTCCCATTTTACAAATATGCTTTGTAAATTGTAACTCAATTTGATAACCCTTCACCTTAAACCAAGAACCTCTATCCACTGTAACCCACAGTAACCGACCTCATAAAACTGCTAAGCGAACGGAGAGTCGCCACACAACAAGCCTTAATTTTTACCCATCAACTTTTACCAACCATTACTTACTTCATGAAATCAGCCAAAAGCACGGTATGGCAGTACAATTACAATTAACCATTTTCAATAAACATTTACCTAGTAATACCTGCGTCGTAAAAACTGAAGAAGCGGTTACCCCGGGGTGAATATTGTATAATAGAAAGTGAAATATTTGCTGACCTAGAAAACTAATAATTGTTAAAATGCATTGTCCTGTACAATTTATACATTGTTTTGCAGATATGGACAGTGAATATGACGAATTGGAGGAGCAGGACTTCTACGATACATGTATGGAGAATTCATATTTTTCCGAAGTATACAAACGGTACAGAACACCAATAGACTTTTTGCGGAGGTCTGAGAAAGTATATGCTCGTGGCGTGGCTTTAGATTGTGCTGCATCTAGTGTGTGGTTGGACTACTCTACAGATATAGATGGTTGTGTAGTTGAATTGCGCGACTTGTCTGCAGTAGAATACCTCTTCGGCATATCAGCATAGTTCCTTATGACCTTGGAAGTTAAAAAGCGTTAAAGTTGTGTTAAAAAAGCATGTTGATTTAAAAGAATTTAGTAGTGACGAACTATTCAATTTTAACCATTGCTTTGGTTCTCAATTGTTTTATGAACAAGGATGGGAATGTTGGTTGTCTTGGATACCTGTCCCCGGGTAGGTAAAGTAAACATGATAGAAGACGTTATCAAGCATCAAATATATGGCGCTTTTCTGACGTTAAGATTTAAACTAGAAAAAGAATTAGTGGAATTGGTAAAGAAAGGACTGGCTCGTAAAACACTTATGAAGAATCGTCTGAACAATATTAAAAAAATATTTGTAATGCCTGATGAATATCATTTAATTCTGGGTGCCGTTCAAAATGCTTTAAGCAGCATGAAGGTTGATGGCTTTAGACCTATTGTGTTTTGCTTTCGTTTTGGCGAGAAAATGAATGAAAAGATGTCTCTAAGTGAGTTCAATGCAGACCTGATCGAGAAAGTTACCGTACATGCTGCAGTAGATATTTCTGCAAACAGACATGGGATTGATTTGTTGTGGTCAATGAGTGGACTTCAAGAAATAGTGGGTGAAAAAGGAACACTAAGCACTTGTTTATCGTTTACAGACTGTGGAAATTTTCAGAGCAACCTGAACGGACGATTGCTTGATATCCAACCTAAGCTTCGTGGCATCTGTGTGCATCCTGAAAAGCTGAAATTTGTGCAGCTATATGCGGACGTTCCCCATATCCGGCCAGTGACACGATATCATCCTGTGTCTGGAATTATTATCGGAGGGTTTTGTTTCCAGCACAAAACTGCAGAAGCCTATCGTCGCGATGCTGTAGAATATGTGAAAGTGTTACAGAATAATTTCGCTTTACTAAGACAAAGTTCATGTCGGATAGAAGTTGTGACAGAAGTAAATGAAATAAAGGACTTTGTTTATGCGAGTGACTGTATTGATATTGGTAAACTCGACCTACTGTTGCAACAGAAAGCATTGCTTGTACCTTTACCTTCAGAGACATTTAACTGTTTACGCCACCTGGGGAGCTGGCTGACCAGAAATCTGAAAGAGACCTTGGTAAATTTTGAGTGCATGGGCAATGTAAGTGCCACGTGGAGAGCTTTTCAACTTGAATTGGCATGTGAGAAAATGTTGTGGGGGAAACCACTTTGTGGAAGCAGCTCCCGGTTGTCAGTCAATCTAGGACCAGGAGTTCTGAGTGGAAGTCGGAGTTTGAAAGATTACCTGGGGTTTTTAGCATTTGAAGCTTCTACAGCATGCATGCAAACGGAAGAAAGCATTCCACCTTACCAAGCGTGGACAGCGTCGGAAGTGATTGGTAAAAGCAGCATGAGAGCTGCAGGGTTTCACGATCATTTGAATGCTAGTTATCCCGTCATTGGACGAAGGTTTTTTGAGCGATCTTAATAAAGTTGGAAAAGTAAGTGCTTACCTTCGTTTTACAGATTTTCTACTAGAAATGAAAGCGAAAAAGACCCGGCTGCAAACTGTTGGTGCTATGACGTTAAGGTCGTTGTGTACGTTGTTAGCTAGTAAGAGGAATACTCCAAGGTATACAGTGTTTTATTCTTTATGCCTGTTAGTGGAAAAGACTGGACTGCCTCTGTACGAAGTGTTAGAAGCAGGAGTACGAGAGGCAAAACTGACACACTTCCCCGCCCTTCAAACGTACGATAAACATGGAAACGCACAACTGTCCTGGAATATTCGTATTAACTTCTGGGTAATTGTATATAGTGCAGATGAAGAGACTTTTGCGAAAGTGATGTCAACCAATACGTATACTGCACTTGTTAAATGCGAGCTGGAAAGACGTCGTCTTATCTACCCGAGTAAATTGAAGACAACACCGTGCGAATATCCTTGGATTACTTGCTGTCTCCGGAAATTAAAGCGTGAAAATTTATCTGAAGAATGTACTGTTACTGTTCTGACTTTCATTAGCTGTGTAGCCTTTTTAATGGAAGGATGGTATGTAGATTACGATCGTCTGTCAGAACTTGTTATGGACTTAAAGGTCGGTCAGGGTAAACTGAGAGATTTAGAAATCCAGTCGAAGCTGTTACTACCAAATTTCAGACATAAGCAGCTGACTTTATATCGTTTACATTTTACCATTCCCCATAAATTCAAGTGTGTTGAAACGCAAAATCCGCCTGCAACATCCCATGAGCCTACCGATGATGTTGAAGATATCCCATGTGAAAGTCTTTCTAGCGAGAGAATGATACTTGACGAAGATAACGATGACGTATTACACGAGGAGAATGTTGAGCGTAGGTTGGCAATATCTCGTCCAGTTACAGTACTGAAGCCTTCTTGGAATGCAAAAGAACTGGAAATTTTGCATGATGTTATGAATATGAAAACTAATGAAGATCATCGTGCACTCTACGAAATGTTCAGAACAAAATGCATGAAAGACAATATACCATTCCGAACATTCGCAGAAGTTCAACAAAAGATATTGTGTATGAATGTATATGTGAGGTAAGTAATCAATTATTTGGCGTATGCATTATATGGAAGGCCTGAAGTCTGTACACAGAAATGTTTAGTTTAATTATGAAGGAACTTTGATTTCATGTAGCCATTCTCGAAAAGATTCCTGAAATCACACAGTACCCATAACCCGTTACCCTCTACCCTCTACCCGTAACCCTCTACCCGTAACCCTCTACCCGTTACCCTCTACCCGTAACCCTCTACCCGTAACTCTCTACCCGTAACCCTCTACCCGTCACCCTCTACCCCGTTACCCTCTACCCCGTAACCCTGTACCCGTTACCCTCTACCCGTAACTCTCTACCCGTAACCCTCTACCCGTAACCCTCTACCCGTCACCCTCTACCCGTTACCCTCTACCCGTAACCCTCTACCCGTAACCCTCTACCCGTCACCCTCTACCCGTTACCCTCTACCCGTAACCCTCTACCCGTAACCAGGTAGAAGCTCTACATATACACCAGTAACAGATGACAGATTAATGAAAAGAAGCACTGTAGAAGAACTATTGAAACTGTATGAAACAAGTTAATATGAAGCTAAAATGGATATCATGCAAAATTTTCCAGGACTCATTGCGAACCCGGAATGGTATATCCATGCTGAAGAACGAGAAGACTTTGTAGACGAAAGAGAAATACAGAAGATATATTTGAAATTATGTGCAAAATATAACTTTCATCAATAAATAGTTATTGTTTAAACAGTTAATAATATTTGTTATTAATATTTTTATTATATTAAGTCCCTTAATATGAGCCGGATATAATTAAATATATTCGGAGCCCCTCTGTTTTGGCCGAACATATTAAGATAGCCAGTTTTATATACTGCTTAATATGTTTAAGGTTTTTGATTTTGCTGACTTATGGGTCACCCATTACTGTCACCCTAACCCGTAGCCCTTACCCGTCACCAATAACCCGTTACCCTCTACCCGTTACCCTCTACCCGTAACCCTCTACTCGTAACCCTCTACCTGTAACCCTCTACCCGTAACCATCTACCCTCTACCCGTAACCCTTAACCCGTAACCCTCTACCCGTTACCCTCTACCCGTAACTCTCTACCTGTAACCCTCTACCCGTAACCATCTACCCTCTACCCGTAACCCTTTACCAGTAACCCTCTACCCGTAACTATCTACCCGTCACCTCTACCCCGTTACCCTCTACCCGTTACCCTCTACCCGTAACCCGCTACCCGTAACCCTCTACCCGTAACCCTCTACCTGTAACCCTCTACCCGTAACCATCTACCCTCTACCCGTAACCCTTTACCAGTAACCCTCTACCCGTTACCCTCTACCCGTAATTAGGGTTAGGGTTAGGGTTTAGGGTTAGGGTTTAGAGTTAGTTAGGGTTAGGGTTAGGGTTAGGGTTTAGGGTTAGGGTTAGGGTTAGGGTTAGTTGGGTTAGGGTTAGGGTTAGGGTATATAGGAGAACTACCTCTTGCACCCCCAGAGTTTGCACCCCCCTGAGGCGCATGCGCGAAAAGTATTATGGGATATTTTTTAAATATCCGGCATTTTGTGTCACGTGGCTGTAAAATAAGTGAGTGCGCATGCTCATTCATAAACCGCCATTTTGAATAGATGTATTGAAGAGGAAGGACGTGTTTTGTATTGTTGGGTTAGGGTTAGGGTTAGGGTTAGGGTTTAGGGTTAGGGTTAGGGTTTAGGGTTAGGGTTAGGGTTAGGGTTAGGGTTTAGAGTTAGGGTTAGGGTTAGGGTATATAGGAGAACTACCTCTTGCACCTAGGGTTAGAGGGTTAGGGGAATAGGCAAAGTGCGAAAGATGCGCATCTGAGATGCGCATTTGTTACTATATATAGAAATGTTCAGACATTTTCTGTTACGCATGCTTAGTCTTTAGATGCGGGTTATATATTTGAAATTGCATAACAAGTGGAATCTTCGTTGGTTTAGTGGAAGTATGTTTGTTTTATTGGGGATAGTAAAATTCTGTGTAAGTATGTCTACATTTTTATTTAATCAATTTGTTGTTGTTAGTGTAAGGAAGAATTTTTGTTGTTTTTAAGATAATAATTTTTTGTGGTATGTTCAAAAACGTTTTTAGTATTTCAATGCTTGTGATAGTTGAAAAATCTTATATGATGCTTTGTGTGAATGTTTTGTTCTTTTCATGCGATGGTTCTTTGTCAGTCGTTAACAAACTTTCTTTGAAAGATATTGTGTTTTTAATGGAGAAGTCGTGTTAGTGTTTTCTGTTTATGTTATATGAAATATAAATAATTGTAATAATTGATACTTTGATAGACACTTCAAAAGACATTTTTGCAAACTTGTCAGATGGCAATGATTATGACCAGGAACGTTGTTATAAGCACTTTGAGAAGAGGAGAAAGAAATCTGTTTCTATTAAATCTTTTTGAAGGCGAGGATTACCGATCGTGTGATAATGTATAGCCAGGTTAACCCTGGTTTAGGTATGGCGTGATATGGTAAACCTTAGTTTAGCTTTGTGTATGGCGTGATATGGTAAGCCGTGGTTTACCTTTGTGTAACTCCGACTTCCTGTGCACTGATTGGTTGTTTAAATATCAGGTGATTCTGCGCGCGCATAAGAACTGTTAAAAGAACGCTGTGTCACTTTTGCTCGGGCCTTCAATGAAGCAAGTCTTTCAGTGACAGTGCTTATTTCAATTATTATTGTACAGGAATATATTTGTAGGAATTTCAAGGTAAATGTTTATATAAACGAAACAGTATGCTATAAAATTGATTTTGTCTTTTTTAAATGATCACTTCTGCAGGTAGTGCTTTAAAGTTCATTTAGTCATTCGATGTATTTTTATAGCCAGACAAAATTGATGACCTTTTGTTTAATTGTATGTACTTTTTACGACGATTTAAACATCTTTTTAGGCATACCTCAGTGGTCGGTCCACCTTACCGGCTTTCCTGGATATCTTACCAGTAATTACCAATTTCTCCGCAAGTGATTGACAACTTAACATGATCAATTCAGCGGTGAGAGACAAATGGCCATCAGACACAATGTCCGAGATCAGTCGTTGCGGAGAAATTTGCGCGCAACCATGACCTTTTGAATGAAAACGAAGATGAACTATTTTGAATTTAGTGAGCGATTGTCCGAAATTATTGTTTTAATATAAATCAATTAGTAATTTGACTAGTGTAGTGAATAAATTGTCTTAATTCACTGGTTTGGCTGACTACCTTAAAGTCTATAATATATTTGTTGATGTTGATAGTACAGATCATAAAGAATATAATGATCAAAGTTACTAGAGACACGATTTTGAGGTCTTTAAGTATATAAGAATGAACAGCATTATGAGAAAAGTATGTGTCTAGAGTAAACTTATCATAAGAGAAAGAAGTAATTTATGTTTGACATGAGTTAATCGTGTTCATTCAATGCGTCCCATTCGCGTGATATGGTTCTGGGTTATGGGTTAGGGGAAAGCTTATTACGGCTATACTACATATAGGGATTGCGTGATATGGTTTACCTAATCAATTTATGGAATTAAAGATCGTAAGATTAGCTTAATGTGGAATAGTTGTTATTTGATAACGTAACCTACATATAATCTGAGCAGTTGTTTAACACTAGGTTTTTCTATAAGTTTACTCTTCATGTAAAGAGTCATGTTCTTGATTACAATAAATCTGAAAGGTTAACCTGCAGGTGGATTATAGTTAATGTAGGCTATTGGCTTTTGCAAGCAAATTAATTAGGGTTAACCTTTGGTTTACCGCTTCAAAGTCAATTAAAATTTGTACCGTTTTTTCACGTAAAAGGAGAAAAAATCCACACCAGTAACAGCCACAGTAAAAAAACCACAAAGATATTCAAAGAGGATAAGGGACAGACGGTTGAAGCTAGGGTTATATAAAGAACATCTATAATTTTTAGCTAGGTAAACTACTTTTTTGTTACGTATTACAGATGGCTGAAAGTGACGGTGACGACGATTTCCTTATCGGTACAGGTATTGAAAACGGAGAAAGCTTTAGAGAAGCTTGCAAGGGGAGTGTAGATGAATTTTTAAAGCGTGATGAATATATTCCAGTGAGAGGTACAGTAGTATCAGAGGAAGAACTGGAATTTCTTGAAGTAGAAAATGATATAGACGGAGTCACCATTCGCTGGAAAGACATAAGCAAGGGCCTATCTCTTGGCTATACGCATATTAATCTTGCACCACGAAATGTACTTGACATAAAACCGGTATATTCTATTATTAAAAAACACCTGGATTTACGTGAATATGGAAATTTAGGTTTATTAAACCTTAAACAAGCTGTTGGATTTGAAGTAATTTATTTTGGTGGTTGGACTACTTTGTTGTGCTTTCTTCCTAAAACATCTTTTAAGGAAAGGTGCAATCTAAACATGTATAAAGAGATGGCTCTTGCAAACATGAATCAATTACGGCATGAATTTCAACTTCAGTTAATTCAGTTAAATGTGAAGGGACAGGCTTTAAATACTTTAGCAAAGAATAACATCTTCAATCCACTGAAACTGTTCGTATTACCGGGAGACAGACATATCATATTGTCCACGTTACAAAGTTCCCTTGAACAGACAGAGTTGGTTGCGACTGGTTTCACGAAAACCTTCTTCAGTTATCGATTCGGTGAAAAATGTACAACAACATTGACTTTGCCAATACTCGACGAGAGCGGGGTTGAAGACATTTGCGTCCATGTTGGTGTTAAAATACGAAGTGAGTTCCATGACCTGTTTTGGTGTCGTGAAGGAGTAAATTCTGTAATAGGAAAAAAGGGAATTATGACATCTTGTTGTTCATTCTTTGAATGTGTAAATTTTAAGTCTAATTTGGACGAGAGAGGTCTTGACGTTAAACCAGAGTTACTTGCTATTAGCAGTTTACCGGGCAAGGTACGATTTGTCCAACTGTACGCGGATATTCCGCATCGTCAACTGAGTACGTGAACTAACATGTAATCCTTAAAACCATGTAAAAGAAACAGTTCAAAAGGATAAACGATGGCTAAACCTTCCTTTAAATCTTTAAGGATGATTCCGTAACGAAATAAAAAGGTTAAACGGAGTTCAACCGTAGATAAACCCAACTTAAACTGAAATTTTGGTTGAACATTTTGTTCGCATATAGAATGTAGCTTCTTCAATTTGTACTGCTATGAGCCTCAGATGCTAAAGATGCGTAAACACTTGTTTGTTAGGTTACACAAACATAGAGTAACTGTGTATATTTTTTTTTGTTCAACTTTTGATTAGAATAAAAAAAATGTAAATGTAAAAATGTTATATGTGTATATTGTTTATATTGTGTAATACTTGAATCATTAGCTGAAGCGTTTCTGGGTTAGGGTAATCTTCACATGTAAAAAACAAAAGTATGAATACATGAACAATGGTTGAAGTAGGTTAAACAAAAAGGTTCAGCTTGGTCAAAGATTTAAGATCGAGATGAAATTTAGGATTAATAAAAGTGTACTCGTGTCTAAAAAGGTAAAACGGGTTAAACCAAGGTTAAACTGCCTGAAACGTCGTGCGTATTAACACATACAGCTGAATTAAAGAACGTTAAGGAGAAAGGTTCCGCTTGGGAATAAATTGTTAGGTAGAGGTTAAACCAATGTTAAATTTCATGAAAAAAATATTATTTATACATAAGCCTAGGTTAAAGAGGGTTAAATAGAAAGGTTAAGCTTTGGCATAGATGTTACCTATAATTAAAAATGAAGATAAACAAAAGTAGACTGGTATGTCTAAAGATTACACGGGGGATTAAACTGAGGTTAACTGTCTAAAAGATGAATATGATTAGAAGGCCCTAGCTTGGGTTTATGTATTCTAAAGTGAAATTTAAACTCGTGCAAAGATATAAAATAGAATTAGAATTGAAAACTAATAAATGTAGAGCGGGCTTAGGGGTAAGGATAAATAGACGGTCCTGGGTTAATGAAGTTTAAACGCACAGGTTAAAGTCATTTTAAGATGTTACTCTTATTTATTCTTAAAAAAATGTGGACCGGGGTCTTTAAATTTTAAACAGGGATTAAGCCGGAGGTAATCTGAAGTAAAACTTTATCAAACGATAGTGTTTATAGAAGGTACTTGATTATTGGTACGTGAAATAGAAACGTTAAGCTCGGGCCTATATGTGAAAAGGAATCAATTATAAATGAAAATACATGTGGACCGGGGTCTAAAAAGGTTAAACAGGGATTAAACCGGGGTTAATCTTAAGTTAAGCTGTCTTCAAGGGAAAGGATAAACTCTGGCAAATATGTGAATAGAAAATAATAATAAAGAAAAGAAAATGCCGACCGGGGTCTACAAAGGTTAAACAGGGATTAAACCGGGAGTTATCTGAAGATAAGCAGTCTTAAATTAGGCCGTTAATAGAAGACACAAGGTTAATGATACGTTAAAAAGATGTGTCAAACTATAGCAATGATGTGAACACGAATTAAAAATAAAGGAATCAAGGTCCGTGCTTTAAAAAAATATATAGGGATTAAACCGTAGGTAAACTGAGGTTAAACTTTCTTAAATGTAAAGGATTATAAGGAACACAGGGTTAATGATTCGTCAAAGGAAAAGGTTAAACTCCGGCGAAGATGTGAACAGGAATTGATAATAAATGAAAACAAAATGTGGATCAGGGATCAGGGATTAAACCGAAACAAGAAAGGTTTAACATGGATTAAACCGGGGGGAATTCGAAGTTAAAATGTCTTAAACCTGATTGTTAGGCTTCTAGGCTAATGGTACGTTAAAGAGAAATGTTAAACCCGGGCCTAGATGTGAATAGGAATTTATAATAAAGGAAAATAAACGTGGACCGGGTTTTAAAAAGTTTAAACAGGGATTAAACCGGAGTTAATCCGAGGTTGAACAGTCTTTAATGTCACTTATAAAAGAAGACACAAAATTAATGATATGTTAAAAGGGGAAGGTTTAACTCCGGAAAAGATGTGAATAGGAATTAATTATAAATGAAAATAGATGTGGAAAGTGGTCTGAAAAAGTTAATAAGGGATTAAACAGGGGGTAATCTGAAGTTAAATGCTTAAACCTGAGTGTTACTGGTTGACACTGGGTTAATTATACGTTAAAGAGAAATGTTTAACTCGGCCCTAGATGTGAATAGGAATACAAAGGAAAGGAAAATAAATGTTGACCAGGGTCTATAAAGGTTAAACTGGGATTAAACCGGATGTAATCCGAGGTTAAACTGTCCTAAATGTCATTGATAATAGAAAACACAGGGTTAATGATACAATAAAAGGAAAGGCTTAGCTCCGGCAAAAATGTGAATAGGAATCAATAATAAATGAAAATAAATAATAACCGTGGTCTAAAAAGGATATTCAGCGATTAAACCGGGGTTAAAAGGGTAAAATACGGACTAAACTGGAGGTAATCCGAAGTTAAAATGTCTTAAACCTGAGTGTTAATAGAAAGTCCTTGGCTAATGGTTTAATGGTTAAAGAAAAACAATAAACCCGGGCCGAGATGTGAAAAGGAATTAATAATAAATGAAAATAAATGTAGACCGGGTTCTAAAAAATTATACAGGGATTAATCCGAGGTTGTACTATCTAATGTGACTGTAAATAAAAGAAAGAGGGTTAATACGTTTAACAGAAATGTTAAACTCCGGCAAAGATATGAATAGAAATTAATAATAAATAAAAAAGAATGTGACTGTGGTCTAAAAAAGTTAATCAGGAATTAAACTGGAATAAGAAAGGTTAAACAGGGATTAAACTGGGAGTAATCCAAAGGTATAATGTCTTAAACCTGAGTGTTAATAGGAGGTCCCTGGTTAATGGTACGTTAAAGAGAAAGGTTAAACCCGGGCTTAGATGTGAATAAGTATTTGTAATAAAGAAAAATATATGTACTTCGGGTTCTAAACAGGTTAAACTGGGATTAAACCATGGTTAAACGGTCCTATATGTCACTGTTAATAGAAGACACAATGTTAATGTAAGGGTTAGAGGAAAGGTTTAACTCCGACAAAGATGTAAATAGGAGTCAATAATAAATGAAAAAAAAATATGCACCGTGCTTTAAAAGGGCTAATCAGGGATTAAACCGGGTTTAAAAAGATTAAATATGGATTAAACCGGGGACAATCCGAAGTTAAAATGTCTTAAACTTGAATGTTGATAGAAGGTCCTAGGCTAATGGTACGTTAAAGATAAAAGTTAAACTGGGGCCTAGATGTAAATAAGAATTTCTAACAATGGAAAAGAAATGTGGACCGGGTTCTAAAAAGGTTAAACAGGGATTAAACCTGCAGTAATCCTAGGTTAAACAGTCGTAAATGTCATAGTAAATCAAATACACAGGGTTACTGATACGTTAAAGAGATGGGTTAAACCTGGGGTTAGATGTGAAAAGGAGTTAATAATAAATGAAAATAAATATGAAACAGAGTCTAAAATGGTTTAACTTGGATTAAACCGGGGGTAATCCGAGGTTAAACTGTCTTAAATGTTACTGTTAATAGAAGACACTGGGTTAATGATACATTAAAGAGATATGTTAAACTCATACAAAGATGTGAATTTGAATTAATAATAAAGGAAAATAAATGTAGACCGGTTTCGAGAAAGGTTAAACATGGATTAAACCGGAGGTAATCCAAAGTTAAACTGTCCTTAATGTCATTGTTAATAGAAGACACTTTGGTAATGATACAATAAATTGAAAAGGTTTAAGCCCTGCAAAGTTGTGAATAGAAATCAATAATGAATGAAAATAAATAACAACCGTGGTCTAAAAAGGCTATTAGGCAATTAAACCGGGGTTAAAAATGTTAAACATGGATAAAAGCGGGGATAATCCGAAGTTAAAATGTCTTAAACCTGAGTGTTAATAGAAAGTCCAAAGGTAATGGTACGTTAAAGAGAAAGGTGAAACTCGGGCCTATATATGAATAAGAATTTCTAATAAAGAAAGATAAATGTGGACCGGGTTCTATAAAGGTAAAACAAGGATTAAACCAGAAATAATCCGAGGATAAACAGTCGTAAATGTCATTGTTAATAGGAGACACAGGGTTAATGATACTTTAAAGAGAAAGGATAAACCCGGGCTAAGATGTGAAAAGGAATTAATAATGTATGAAAATAAATGTACAACGGGGTCTGAAATAGTTAAACTTGGATCAAACCAGGGGTAATCCGAGATTAAACTGTCTTAAATGTTACTGTTAATCGACAACATTGGGTTAATGATACATTAAAGAAATATGTTAAACTCCTAATAAGATTTGAATTGGAATTAAAAATAAAGGAAAATAAATGTTGAACGGTTTCGAAAAAGGTTATTCAGGGATTAAACCGGAGGTAAACCGAGGTTAAACTGTCCTAAATGTCATTGTTAATAGAAGACACAATGTTAATGATACTATAAAGGGAAAGGTTGAACTCCAGAAAATATGTGAATAGAAATCAATAATAAATGAAAATAAATATGGACCATGCTCTAGAAGGTTAATCAGGGATTAAACCGGGTTAAAAAATGTTAAACATAAATTAAACCGTGGGATATCCGAATTTAAAATGTCTTAAACCTGAGTGTTAATAGAAGGTCATTGGCTAATGGTACGTTAAAGAGAAAGTTTAAACTCGTACATAGATGTGAATAAGAACTTGTTATTAAGGAAAATTAATGTAGACCGGGTTCTTAAAAGTTAGACAGGGATTAAACCAGAAGTAATCCTAGGTTAAACAGTCGTAAATGTCATTGTTAATAGGAGATATAGTGTAAAAGAAACGTTAAAGGTAAAGGTTAAACCCGGGATTAGGTGTGACAAGGAATTAATAATATATGAAAATAAATATGAAACAGAGTCTAAAATGGTTTAACTTGGATTAAACCGTGGGTAATCCGATTTTGAACTGTCTTAGATGTTACTGTTGATAGAAGACATTGGGTTTGTAATACATTAAAGTGATATGTTAAACTCCTACAAAGATGTGAATTGGAATTGATAATAAAGGAAAATAAATGTGGATCGGTTTCAATAAAAGGTTAAACATGGATTAAACCGGAGGTTAACCTAGGTTAAATTGACCTTAATGTCATTGTTAATAGAAGACACAATGTAAATGATACGATAAAGGGAAATGTTTTATTCCGGATAATATGTGAATAGAAATCAAAAATAAATGAAAATAAATATGGACCGTGCTCTAAAAAGGTTAATCAGGGATTAAACCGTGTTTAAAATGTTTAACATGGATTAAACCGGGGATAATCCGAAGTTAATATGTGTTAAACCTGAGTGTTAAAAGAACGTACTAGGATAATGGTACGTTAAAGAGAAAGGTTAAAGTCGAGCCTAGATGTGACCAAGAATTTCTAACAAAGGAAAATAAATGTAGACCGGGTTCTATAGAGGTTAAACAGGGACTAAACTAGATGTAATCCAAGGTTAAACAGTCGTAAATGTCTTTGTTAATACGAGACACAGCGTTAATGATACGTTAAAGAGAAAAGTTAAACGCGGGCTTAGATGTGAAAAGGAATTAATAATGTATGAAAATAAATGTGAAACGAGGTGTCAAATGGTTAAACTTGGATTAAACCGGTGGTAATCCGAGGTTAAACTGTCCTAAATGTCATTAATAATAGAAAACACAGGGTTAATGATACAATAAAAGGAAAGGCTTAGCTCCGGCAAAAATGTGAATAGTAATAAATGAAAATAAATTATAACCGTGGTCTTAAAAGGATATTCAGCGATTAAACCGGGGTTAAAAGGGTTAAATACGGACTAAACTGGAGGTAATCCGAAGTTAAAATGTCTTAAACCTGAGTGTTAATAGAAAGTCCTTGGCTAATGGTTTAATGGTTAAAGAAAAACGATAAACCCGGGCCGAGATGTGAAAAGGAATTAATAATAAATGAAAATAAATGTAGACCGGGTTCTAAAACAATTATACAGGGATTAATCCGAGATTGTACTAGCTAATGTGACTGTAAATAAAAGAAAGAGGGTTAATACGTTTAACAGAAATGTTAAACACCGGCAAAGATATGAATAGCAATTATTAATAAAAAAGAATGTGACTGTGGTCTAAAAAAGTTAATCAGGAATTAAACTGGGATAAGAAAGGTTAAACAGGGATTAAACTGGGAGTAATCCAAAGGTATAATGTCTTAAACCTGAGTGTTAATAGGAGGTCCCTGGTTAATGGTACGTTAAAGAGAAAGGTTAAACCCGGGCTTAGATGTGAATTTGTATTTGTAATAAAGAAAAATATATGTACTTCGGGTTCTAAACAGGTTAAACTGGGATTAAACCAGGGTTACCTGTCCTATATGTCACTGTTAATAGAAGACACAATGTTAATGTAAGGGTTAGAGGAAAGGTTTAACTCCGACAAAGATGTAAATAGGAGTCAATAAAAAAGGAAAAAAAATATGGACCGTGCTTTAAAAGGGCTAATCAAGGATTAAACCGGGTTTAAAAAGATTAAATATGGATTAAACCGGGGACAATCCGAAGTTTAAATGTCTTAAACTTGAATGTTGATGGAAGGTCCTAGGCTAATGGTACGTTAAAGATAAAGGTTAAACTGGGGCCTAGATGTAAATAAGAATTTCTAACAAAGGAAAAGAAATGTGGACCGGGTTCTAAAAAGGTTAAACAGGGATTAAACCTGCAGTAATCCTAGGTTAAACAGTCGTAAATGTCATAGTAAATCAAATACACAGGGTTACTGATACGTTAAAGAGATGGGTTAAACCTGGGGTTAGATGTGAAAAGGAGTTAATAATAAATGAAAATAAATATGAAACGGAGTCTAAAATGGTTTAACTTGGATTAAACCGGGGGTAATCCGAGGTTAAACTGTCTTAAATGTTACTGTTAATAGAAGACACTGGGTTAATGATACATTAAAGAGATATGTTAAACTCATACAAAGATGTGAATTTGAATTAATAATAAAGGAAAATAAATGTGGACCGGTTTCGAGAAAGGTTAAACATGGATTAAACCGGAGGTTATCCAAAGTTAAACCGTCCTTAATGTCATTGTTAATGGAAGACACATTGGTAATGATACAATAAATGGAAAAGGTTTAAGCCCTGCATAAGTGTGAATAGAAATCAATAATGAATGAAAATAAACAACAACCGTGGTCTAAAAAGGCTATTAAGCAATTAAACCGGGGTTAAAAATGTTAAACATGGATAAAAGCGGGGAAAATCCGAAATTAAATTGTCTTAAACCTGAGTGTTAATAGAAAGTCCAAAGGTAATGGTACGTTAAAGAGAAAGGTGAAACTCGGGCCTAGATATGAATAAGAATTTCTAATAAAGGAAGATAAATGTGGACCGGGTTTTATAAAGGTAAAACAAGGATTAAACCAGAAATAATCCGAGGATAAACAGTCGTAAATGTCATTGTTAATAGGAGACTCAGGGTTAATGATACTTTAAAGAGAAAGGATAAACCCGGGCTAAGATGTGAAAAGGAATTAATAATGTATGAAAATAAATGTACAACGGGGTCTGAAATAGTTAAACTTGGATCAAACCAGGGGTAATCCGAGATTAAACTGTCTTAAATGTTACTGTTAATCGACAACATTGGGTTAATGATACATTAAAGATATATGTTAAACTCCTAATAAGATTTAAATTGGAATTAAAAATAAAGGAAAATAAATGTTGAACGGTTTTGAAAAAGGTTATTCAGGGATTAAACCGGAGGTAAACCGAGGTTAAACTGTCCTAAATGTCATTGTTAATAGAAGACACAATGTTAATGATACTATAAAGGGAAAGGTCGAACTCCAGAAAATATGTGAATAGAAATCAATAATAAATGAAAATAAATATGGACCATGCTCTAGAAGGTTAATCAGGGATTAAACCGGGTTAAAAAATGTTAAACATAAACTAAACCGTGGGATATCCGAATTTAAAATGTCTTAAACCTGAGTGTTAATAGAAGGTCATTGACTAATGGTACGTTAAAGAGAAAGTTTAAACTCGTACATAGATGTGAATAAGAACTTGTAATTAAGGAAAATTAATGTAGACCGGGTTCTTAAAAAGTTAGACAGGGATTAAACCAGAAGTAATCCTAGGTTAAACAGTCGTAAATGTCATTGTTAATAGGAGATATAGTGTAAAAGAAACGTTAAAGGTAAAGGTTAAACCCGGGATTAGGTGTGACAAGGAATTAATAATATATGAAAATAAATATGAAACGGAGTCTAAAATGGTTTAACTTGGATTAAACCGTGGGTAATCCGATTTTGAACTGTCTTAGATGTTACTGTTAATAGAAGACATTGGGTTAATAATACATTAAAGTGATATGTTAAACTCCTACAAAGATGTGAATTGGAATTTATAATAAAGGAAAATAAATGTGGATCGGTTTCGAAAAATGTTAAACATGGATTAAACCGGAGGTTAACCTAGGTTAAATTGACCTAAATGTCATTTTTAATAGAAGACGCAATGTAAATGATACGATAAAGGGAAATGTTTTACTCCGGAAAATATGTGAATAGAAATCAATAATAAATGAAAACAAATATGGACCGTGCTCTAAAAAGGTTAAAAAGGGATTAAACCGGGTTTAAAAATGTTAAACATGGATTAAACCGGGGATAATCCGAAGTTAATATGTGTTAAACCTGAGTGTTAAAAGAACGTACTAGGCTAATGGTACGTAAAAGAGAAAGGTTAAAGTCGATCCTAGATGTGACCAAGAATTTCTAACAAAGGAAAATAAATGTAGACCGGGTTAGGGTTAGGTTAGGGTTAGGGTTAGGGTTAGGGTTAGGGTTAGGGTTTAGGGGAATAGGCAAAGTGCGAAAGATGCGCATCTGAGATGCGCATTTGTTACTATATATAGAAATGTTCAGACATTTTCTGTTACGCATGCTTAGTCTTTAGATGCGGGTTATATATTTGAAATTGCATAACAAGTGGAATCTTCGTTGGTTTAGTGGAAGTATGTTTGTTTTATTGGGGATAGTAAAATTCTGTGTAAGTATGTCTACATTTTTATTTAATCAATTTGTTGTTGTTAGTGTAAGGAAGAATTTTTGTTGTTTTTAAGATAATAATTTTTTGTGGTATGTTCAAAAACGTTTTTAGTATTTCAATGCTTGTGATAGTTGAAAAATCTTATATGATGCTTTGTGTGAATGTTTTGTTCTTTTCATGCGATGGTTCTTTGTCAGTCGTTAACAAACTTTCTTTGAAAGATATTGTGTTTTTAATGGAGAAGTCGTGTTAGTGTTTTCTGTTTATGTTATATGAAATATAAATAATTGTAATAATTGATACTTTGATAGACACTTCAAAAGACATTTTTGCAAACTTGTCAGATGGCAATGATTATGACCAGGAACGTTGTTATAAGCACTTTGAGAAGAGGAGAAAGAAATCTGTTTCTATTAAATCTTTTTGAAGGCGAGGATTACCGATCGTGTGATAATGTATAGCCAGGTTAACCCTGGTTTAGGTATGGCGTGATATGGTAAACCTTAGTTTAGCTTTGTGTATGGCGTGATATGGTAAGCCGTGGTTTACCTTTGTGTAACTCCGACTTCCTGTGCACTGATTGGTTGTTTAAATATCAGGTGATTCTGCGCGCGCATAAGAACTGTTAAAAGAACGCTGTGTCACTTTTGCTCGGGCCTTCAATGAAGCAAGTCTTTCAGTGACAGTGCTTATTTCAATTATTATTGTACAGGAATATATTTGTAGGAATTTCAAGGTAAATGTTTATATAAACGAAACAGTATGCTATAAAATTGATTTTGTCTTTTTTAAATGATCACTTCTGCAGGTAGTGCTTTAAAGTTCATTTAGTCATTCGATGTATTTTTATAGCCAGACAAAATTGATGACCTTTTGTTTAATTGTATGTACTTTTTACGACGATTTAAACATCTTTTTAGGCATACCTCAGTGGTCGGTCCACCTTACCGGCTTTCCTGGATATCTTACCAGTAATTACCAATTTCTCCGCAAGTGATTGACAACTTAACATGATCAATTCAGCGGTGAGAGACAAATGGCCATCAGACACAATGTCCGAGATCAGTCGTTGCGGAGAAATTTGCGCGCAACCATGACCTTTTGAATGAAAACGAAGATGAACTATTTTGAATTTAGTGAGCGATTGTCCGAAATTATTGTTTTAATATAAATCAATTAGTAATTTGACTAGTGTAGTGAATAAATTGTCTTAATTCACTGGTTTGGCTGACTACCTTAAAGTCTATAATATATTTGTTGATGTTGATAGTACAGATCATAAAGAATATAATGATCAAAGTTACTAGAGACACGATTTTGAGGTCTTTAAGTATATAAGAATGAACAGCATTATGAGAAAAGTATGTGTCTAGAGTAAACTTATCATAAGAGAAAGAAGTAATTTATGTTTGACATGAGTTAATCGTGTTCATTCAATGCGTCCCATTCGCGTGATATGGTTCTGGGTTATGGGTTAGGGGAAAGCTTATTACGGCTATACTACATATAGGGATTGCGTGATATGGTTTACCTAATCAATTTATGGAATTAAAGATCGTAAGATTAGCTTAATGTGGAATAGTTGTTATTTGATAACGTAACCTACATATAATCTGAGCAGTTGTTTAACACTAGGTTTTTCTATAAGTTTACTCTTCATGTAAAGAGTCATGTTCTTGATTACAATAAATCTGAAAGGTTAACCTGCAGGTGGATTATAGTTAATGTAGGCTATTGGCTTTTGCAAGCAAATTAATTAGGGTTAACCTTTGGTTTACCGCTTCAAAGTCAATTAAAATTTGTACCGTTTTTTCACGTAAAAGGAGAAAAAATCCACACCAGTAACAGCCACAGTAAAAAAACCACAAAGATATTCAAAGAGGATAAGGGACAGACGGTTGAAGCTAGGGTTATATAAAGAACATCTATAATTTTTAGCTAGGTAAACTACTTTTTTGTTACGTATTACAGATGGCTGAAAGTGACGGTGACGACGATTTCCTTATCGGTACAGGTATTGAAAACGGAGAAAGCTTTAGAGAAGCTTGCAAGGGGAGTGTAGATGAATTTTTAAAGCGTGATGAATATATTCCAGTGAGAGGTACAGTAGTATCAGAGGAAGAACTGGAATTTCTTGAAGTAGAAAATGATATAGACGGAGTCACCATTCGCTGGAAAGACATAAGCAAGGGCCTATCTCTTGGCTATACGCATATTAATCTTGCACCACGAAATGTACTTGACATAAAACCGGTATATTCTATTATTAAAAAACACCTGGATTTACGTGAATATGGAAATTTAGGTTTATTAAACCTTAAACAAGCTGTTGGATTTGAAGTAATTTATTTTGGTGGTTGGACTACTTTGTTGTGCTTTCTTCCTAAAACATCTTTTAAGGAAAGGTGCAATCTAAACATGTATAAAGAGATGGCTCTTGCAAACATGAATCAATTACGGCATGAATTTCAACTTCAGTTAATTCAGTTAAATGTGAAGGGACAGGCTTTAAATACTTTAGCAAAGAATAACATCTTCAATCCACTGAAACTGTTCGTATTACCGGGAGACAGACATATCATATTGTCCACGTTACAAAGTTCCCTTGAACAGACAGAGTTGGTTGCGACTGGTTTCACGAAAACCTTCTTCAGTTATCGATTCGGTGAAAAATGTACAACAACATTGACTTTGCCAATACTCGACGAGAGCGGGGTTGAAGACATTTGCGTCCATGTTGGTGTTAAAATACGAAGTGAGTTCCATGACCTGTTTTGGTGTCGTGAAGGAGTAAATTCTGTAATAGGAAAAAGAGGAATTATGACATCTTGTTGTTCATTCTTTGAATGTGTAAATTTTCAGTCTAATTTGGACGAGAGAGGTCTTGAGGTTAAACCAGAGTTACTTGCTATTAGCAGTTTACCGGGTGAGGTACGATTTGTCCAACTGTACGCGGATATTCCACATCGTCAACTGAGTACGTGAACTGACATGTAATCCTTAAAACCATGTAAAAGAAACAGTTCAAAGGGATAAACGATGGCTAAACCTTCCTTTAAATCTTTAAGGATGATTCCGTAACGAAATAAAAAGGTTAAACGGAGTTCAACCGTAGATAAACCCAACTTAAACTGAAATTTTGGTTGAACATTTTGTTCGCATATAGAATGTAGCTTCTTCAATTTGTACTGCTATGAGCCTCAGATGCTAAAGATGCGTAAACACTTGTTTGTTAGGTTACACAAACATAGAAGAACTGTGTATAATTTTTTTTGTTCAACTTTTGATTAGAATAAAAAAAATGTAAATGTAAAAATGTTATATGTGTATATTGTTTATATTGTGTAATACTTGAATCATTAGCTAAAGCGTTTCTGGGTTAGGGTAATCTTCACATGTAAAAAACAAAAGTATGAATACATGAACAATGGTTGAAGTAGGTTAAACAAAAAGGTTCAGCTTGGTCAAAAATTTAAGATCGAGATGAAATTTAGGATTAATAAAAGTGTACTCGTGTCTAAAAAGGTAAAACGGGTTAAACCAAGGTTAAACTGCCTGAAACGTCGTGCGTATTAACACATACAGCTGAATTAAAGAACGTTAAGGAGAAAGGTTCCGCTTGGGAATAAATTGTTAGGTAGAGGTTAAACCAATGTTAAATTTCATGAAAAAATATTTATTAAGCAGGCATTGCTCAAAATGCGGTTGCGCAGCGTTTTGGTGTTCACCGAAACACCATATCAGCACTTTGGCGACGATTTCAGCAACGTGGCAACGTCCGTGATCTACCACGTCCAGGGCGTCCACGTGTGACGTTAATCCGTCAAGACAATTATATCCGGCTTACACACCTACGGAATCGATTTCAACCGGCCACATTAACAGCACGAACAATTCCTGGCTTGAGACCTATCAGTGGACGAACTGTTAGAAACCGATTAAGAGAGCACAGCATTACTCCACGACGTCCTGCGATACGTCCTACTCTTCTCTTACGTCATCGACAACGTCGACGTCAGTGGTGCAGACAGTATCTAAGGCTTCCAAGAGCATATTGGAATAATGTTCTGTTTACTGACGAGTCGCGGTTTCACTTAGAAAGTTCGGACGGACGAGTTCGTGTATACAGGCGTCGCGGAGAACGTTACTTGGATCCCTGTGTTTTTCAACGTCAACGTTTTGGTGGTGGTGGGTCGATAATGGTTTGGGGAGGTATCTCATCTCAAGGCAGGACCCAGCTTGTAATTGTCCGTGGCAATTTAACGGGTGTTCGTTACAGAGATGAGATTGTCATACCCCACGTGCTGCCATTTCTTCAACGTCAAGGGCGTAACATGACGTTTCAACAAGACAACGCTCGGCCACATGTAGCACGTGTAGTTCCCGGGTTTCTGGCTCAGCAAAACGTGAGTGTCTTACCCTGGCCCGCTGTTTCACCAGATCTTTCACCAATTGAGCACGTTTGGGATGAGATGAAGAGACGCCTCCGTCAAAGACGTAACCAACCTCTCACGCTGGACCAACTAGCGCAGACATTGGTCAACATCTGGAACACCATTCCACAGGCAGTTATCGCCAACTTAGTTGCCTCTATGCCTCGTCGCTGCCGTGCTTGCTTGAACGCCAATGGAGGCCACACACGATACTGACCTTGTGAAATCAGATTTCATACCTGTCAACTTCTATAAGCCTAGGTTAAAGAGGGTTAAATAGAAAGGTTAAGCTTTGGCATAGATGTTACCTATAATTAAAAATGAAGATAAACAAAAGTAGACTGGTATGTCTAAAGATTACACGGGGGATTAAACTGAGGTTAACTGTCTAAAAGATGAATATGATTAGAAGGCCCTAGCTTGGGTTTATGTATTCTAAAGTGAAATTTAAACTCGTGCAAAGATATAAAATAGAATTAGAATTGAAAACTAATAAATGTAGAGCGGGCTTAGGGGTAAGGATAAATAGACGGTCCTGGGTTAATGAAGTTTAAACGCACAGGTTAAAGTCATTTTAAGATGTTACTCTTATTTATTCTTAAAAAAATGTGGACCGGGGTCTTTAAATTTTAAACAGGGATTAAGCCGGAGGTAATCTGAAGTAAAACTTTATCAAACGATAGTGTTTATAGAAGGTACTTGATTATTGGTACGTGAAATAGAAACGTTAAGCTCGGGCCTATATGTGAAAAGGAATCAATTATAAATGAAAATACATGTGGACCGGGGTCTAAAAAGGTTAAACAGGGATTAAACCGGGGTTAATCTTAAGTTAAGCTGTCTTCAAGGGAAAGGATAAACTCTGGCAAATATGTGAATAGAAAATAATAATAAAGAAAAGAAAATGCCGACCGGGGTCTACAAAGGTTAAACAGGGATTAAACCGGGAGTTATCTGAAGATAAGCAGTCTTAAATTAGGCCGTTAATAGAAGACACAAGGTTAATGATACGTTAAAAAGATGTGTCAAACTATAGCAATGATGTGAACACGAATTAAAAATAAAGGAATCAAGGTCCGTGCTTTAAAAAAATATATAGGGATTAAACCGTAGGTAAACTGAGGTTAAACTTTCTTAAATGTAAAGGATTATAAGGAACACAGGGTTAATGATTCGTCAAAGGAAAAGGTTAAACTCCGGCGAAGATGTGAACAGGAATTGATAATAAATGAAAACAAAATGTGGATCAGGGATCAGGGATTAAACCGAAACAAGAAAGGTTTAACATGGATTAAACCGGGGGGAATTCGAAGTTAAAATGTCTTAAACCTGATTGTTAGGCTTCTAGGCTAATGGTACGTTAAAGAGAAATGTTAAACCCGGGCCTAGATGTGAATAGGAATTTATAATAAAGGAAAATAAACGTGGACCGGGTTTTAAAAAGTTTAAACAGGGATTAAACCGGAGTTAATCCGAGGTTGAACAGTCTTTAATGTCACTTATAAAAGAAGACACAAAATTAATGATATGTTAAAAGGGGAAGGTTTAACTCCGGAAAAGATGTGAATAGGAATTAATTATAAATGAAAATAGATGTGGAAAGTGGTCTGAAAAAGTTAATAAGGGATTAAACAGGGGGTAATCTGAAGTTAAATGCTTAAACCTGAGTGTTACTGGTTGACACTGGGTTAATTATACGTTAAAGAGAAATGTTTAACTCGGCCCTAGATGTGAATAGGAATACAAAGGAAAGGAAAATAAATGTTGACCAGGGTCTATAAAGGTTAAACTGGGATTAAACCGGATGTAATCCGAGGTTAAACTGTCCTAAATGTCATTGATAATAGAAAACACAGGGTTAATGATACAATAAAAGGAAAGGCTTAGCTCCGGCAAAAATGTGAATAGGAATCAATAATAAATGAAAATAAATAATAACCGTGGTCTAAAAAGGATATTCAGCGATTAAACCGGGGTTAAAAGGGTAAAATACGGACTAAACTGGAGGTAATCCGAAGTTAAAATGTCTTAAACCTGAGTGTTAATAGAAAGTCCTTGGCTAATGGTTTAATGGTTAAAGAAAAACAATAAACCCGGGCCGAGATGTGAAAAGGAATTAATAATAAATGAAAATAAATGTAGACCGGGTTCTAAAAAATTATACAGGGATTAATCCGAGGTTGTACTATCTAATGTGACTGTAAATAAAAGAAAGAGGGTTAATACGTTTAACAGAAATGTTAAACTCCGGCAAAGATATGAATAGAAATTAATAATAAATAAAAAAGAATGTGACTGTGGTCTAAAAAAGTTAATCAGGAATTAAACTGGAATAAGAAAGGTTAAACAGGGATTAAACTGGGAGTAATCCAAAGGTATAATGTCTTAAACCTGAGTGTTAATAGGAGGTCCCTGGTTAATGGTACGTTAAAGAGAAAGGTTAAACCCGGGCTTAGATGTGAATAAGTATTTGTAATAAAGAAAAATATATGTACTTCGGGTTCTAAACAGGTTAAACTGGGATTAAACCATGGTTAAACGGTCCTATATGTCACTGTTAATAGAAGACACAATGTTAATGTAAGGGTTAGAGGAAAGGTTTAACTCCGACAAAGATGTAAATAGGAGTCAATAATAAATGAAAAAAAAATATGCACCGTGCTTTAAAAGGGCTAATCAGGGATTAAACCGGGTTTAAAAAGATTAAATATGGATTAAACCGGGGACAATCCGAAGTTAAAATGTCTTAAACTTGAATGTTGATAGAAGGTCCTAGGCTAATGGTACGTTAAAGATAAAAGTTAAACTGGGGCCTAGATGTAAATAAGAATTTCTAACAATGGAAAAGAAATGTGGACCGGGTTCTAAAAAGGTTAAACAGGGATTAAACCTGCAGTAATCCTAGGTTAAACAGTCGTAAATGTCATAGTAAATCAAATACACAGGGTTACTGATACGTTAAAGAGATGGGTTAAACCTGGGGTTAGATGTGAAAAGGAGTTAATAATAAATGAAAATAAATATGAAACAGAGTCTAAAATGGTTTAACTTGGATTAAACCGGGGGTAATCCGAGGTTAAACTGTCTTAAATGTTACTGTTAATAGAAGACACTGGGTTAATGATACATTAAAGAGATATGTTAAACTCATACAAAGATGTGAATTTGAATTAATAATAAAGGAAAATAAATGTAGACCGGTTTCGAGAAAGGTTAAACATGGATTAAACCGGAGGTAATCCAAAGTTAAACTGTCCTTAATGTCATTGTTAATAGAAGACACTTTGGTAATGATACAATAAATTGAAAAGGTTTAAGCCCTGCAAAGTTGTGAATAGAAATCAATAATGAATGAAAATAAATAACAACCGTGGTCTAAAAAGGCTATTAGGCAATTAAACCGGGGTTAAAAATGTTAAACATGGATAAAAGCGGGGATAATCCGAAGTTAAAATGTCTTAAACCTGAGTGTTAATAGAAAGTCCAAAGGTAATGGTACGTTAAAGAGAAAGGTGAAACTCGGGCCTATATATGAATAAGAATTTCTAATAAAGAAAGATAAATGTGGACCGGGTTCTATAAAGGTAAAACAAGGATTAAACCAGAAATAATCCGAGGATAAACAGTCGTAAATGTCATTGTTAATAGGAGACACAGGGTTAATGATACTTTAAAGAGAAAGGATAAACCCGGGCTAAGATGTGAAAAGGAATTAATAATGTATGAAAATAAATGTACAACGGGGTCTGAAATAGTTAAACTTGGATCAAACCAGGGGTAATCCGAGATTAAACTGTCTTAAATGTTACTGTTAATCGACAACATTGGGTTAATGATACATTAAAGAAATATGTTAAACTCCTAATAAGATTTGAATTGGAATTAAAAATAAAGGAAAATAAATGTTGAACGGTTTCGAAAAAGGTTATTCAGGGATTAAACCGGAGGTAAACCGAGGTTAAACTGTCCTAAATGTCATTGTTAATAGAAGACACAATGTTAATGATACTATAAAGGGAAAGGTTGAACTCCAGAAAATATGTGAATAGAAATCAATAATAAATGAAAATAAATATGGACCATGCTCTAGAAGGTTAATCAGGGATTAAACCGGGTTAAAAAATGTTAAACATAAATTAAACCGTGGGATATCCGAATTTAAAATGTCTTAAACCTGAGTGTTAATAGAAGGTCATTGGCTAATGGTACGTTAAAGAGAAAGTTTAAACTCGTACATAGATGTGAATAAGAACTTGTTATTAAGGAAAATTAATGTAGACCGGGTTCTTAAAAGTTAGACAGGGATTAAACCAGAAGTAATCCTAGGTTAAACAGTCGTAAATGTCATTGTTAATAGGAGATATAGTGTAAAAGAAACGTTAAAGGTAAAGGTTAAACCCGGGATTAGGTGTGACAAGGAATTAATAATATATGAAAATAAATATGAAACAGAGTCTAAAATGGTTTAACTTGGATTAAACCGTGGGTAATCCGATTTTGAACTGTCTTAGATGTTACTGTTGATAGAAGACATTGGGTTTGTAATACATTAAAGTGATATGTTAAACTCCTACAAAGATGTGAATTGGAATTGATAATAAAGGAAAATAAATGTGGATCGGTTTCAATAAAAGGTTAAACATGGATTAAACCGGAGGTTAACCTAGGTTAAATTGACCTTAATGTCATTGTTAATAGAAGACACAATGTAAATGATACGATAAAGGGAAATGTTTTATTCCGGATAATATGTGAATAGAAATCAAAAATAAATGAAAATAAATATGGACCGTGCTCTAAAAAGGTTAATCAGGGATTAAACCGTGTTTAAAATGTTTAACATGGATTAAACCGGGGATAATCCGAAGTTAATATGTGTTAAACCTGAGTGTTAAAAGAACGTACTAGGATAATGGTACGTTAAAGAGAAAGGTTAAAGTCGAGCCTAGATGTGACCAAGAATTTCTAACAAAGGAAAATAAATGTAGACCGGGTTCTATAGAGGTTAAACAGGGACTAAACTAGATGTAATCCAAGGTTAAACAGTCGTAAATGTCTTTGTTAATACGAGACACAGCGTTAATGATACGTTAAAGAGAAAAGTTAAACGCGGGCTTAGATGTGAAAAGGAATTAATAATGTATGAAAATAAATGTGAAACGAGGTGTCAAATGGTTAAACTTGGATTAAACCGGTGGTAATCCGAGGTTAAACTGTCCTAAATGTCATTAATAATAGAAAACACAGGGTTAATGATACAATAAAAGGAAAGGCTTAGCTCCGGCAAAAATGTGAATAGTAATAAATGAAAATAAATTATAACCGTGGTCTTAAAAGGATATTCAGCGATTAAACCGGGGTTAAAAGGGTTAAATACGGACTAAACTGGAGGTAATCCGAAGTTAAAATGTCTTAAACCTGAGTGTTAATAGAAAGTCCTTGGCTAATGGTTTAATGGTTAAAGAAAAACGATAAACCCGGGCCGAGATGTGAAAAGGAATTAATAATAAATGAAAATAAATGTAGACCGGGTTCTAAAACAATTATACAGGGATTAATCCGAGATTGTACTAGCTAATGTGACTGTAAATAAAAGAAAGAGGGTTAATACGTTTAACAGAAATGTTAAACACCGGCAAAGATATGAATAGCAATTATTAATAAAAAAGAATGTGACTGTGGTCTAAAAAAGTTAATCAGGAATTAAACTGGGATAAGAAAGGTTAAACAGGGATTAAACTGGGAGTAATCCAAAGGTATAATGTCTTAAACCTGAGTGTTAATAGGAGGTCCCTGGTTAATGGTACGTTAAAGAGAAAGGTTAAACCCGGGCTTAGATGTGAATTTGTATTTGTAATAAAGAAAAATATATGTACTTCGGGTTCTAAACAGGTTAAACTGGGATTAAACCAGGGTTACCTGTCCTATATGTCACTGTTAATAGAAGACACAATGTTAATGTAAGGGTTAGAGGAAAGGTTTAACTCCGACAAAGATGTAAATAGGAGTCAATAAAAAAGGAAAAAAAATATGGACCGTGCTTTAAAAGGGCTAATCAAGGATTAAACCGGGTTTAAAAAGATTAAATATGGATTAAACCGGGGACAATCCGAAGTTTAAATGTCTTAAACTTGAATGTTGATGGAAGGTCCTAGGCTAATGGTACGTTAAAGATAAAGGTTAAACTGGGGCCTAGATGTAAATAAGAATTTCTAACAAAGGAAAAGAAATGTGGACCGGGTTCTAAAAAGGTTAAACAGGGATTAAACCTGCAGTAATCCTAGGTTAAACAGTCGTAAATGTCATAGTAAATCAAATACACAGGGTTACTGATACGTTAAAGAGATGGGTTAAACCTGGGGTTAGATGTGAAAAGGAGTTAATAATAAATGAAAATAAATATGAAACGGAGTCTAAAATGGTTTAACTTGGATTAAACCGGGGGTAATCCGAGGTTAAACTGTCTTAAATGTTACTGTTAATAGAAGACACTGGGTTAATGATACATTAAAGAGATATGTTAAACTCATACAAAGATGTGAATTTGAATTAATAATAAAGGAAAATAAATGTGGACCGGTTTCGAGAAAGGTTAAACATGGATTAAACCGGAGGTTATCCAAAGTTAAACCGTCCTTAATGTCATTGTTAATGGAAGACACATTGGTAATGATACAATAAATGGAAAAGGTTTAAGCCCTGCATAAGTGTGAATAGAAATCAATAATGAATGAAAATAAACAACAACCGTGGTCTAAAAAGGCTATTAAGCAATTAAACCGGGGTTAAAAATGTTAAACATGGATAAAAGCGGGGAAAATCCGAAATTAAATTGTCTTAAACCTGAGTGTTAATAGAAAGTCCAAAGGTAATGGTACGTTAAAGAGAAAGGTGAAACTCGGGCCTAGATATGAATAAGAATTTCTAATAAAGGAAGATAAATGTGGACCGGGTTTTATAAAGGTAAAACAAGGATTAAACCAGAAATAATCCGAGGATAAACAGTCGTAAATGTCATTGTTAATAGGAGACTCAGGGTTAATGATACTTTAAAGAGAAAGGATAAACCCGGGCTAAGATGTGAAAAGGAATTAATAATGTATGAAAATAAATGTACAACGGGGTCTGAAATAGTTAAACTTGGATCAAACCAGGGGTAATCCGAGATTAAACTGTCTTAAATGTTACTGTTAATCGACAACATTGGGTTAATGATACATTAAAGATATATGTTAAACTCCTAATAAGATTTAAATTGGAATTAAAAATAAAGGAAAATAAATGTTGAACGGTTTTGAAAAAGGTTATTCAGGGATTAAACCGGAGGTAAACCGAGGTTAAACTGTCCTAAATGTCATTGTTAATAGAAGACACAATGTTAATGATACTATAAAGGGAAAGGTCGAACTCCAGAAAATATGTGAATAGAAATCAATAATAAATGAAAATAAATATGGACCATGCTCTAGAAGGTTAATCAGGGATTAAACCGGGTTAAAAAATGTTAAACATAAACTAAACCGTGGGATATCCGAATTTAAAATGTCTTAAACCTGAGTGTTAATAGAAGGTCATTGACTAATGGTACGTTAAAGAGAAAGTTTAAACTCGTACATAGATGTGAATAAGAACTTGTAATTAAGGAAAATTAATGTAGACCGGGTTCTTAAAAAGTTAGACAGGGATTAAACCAGAAGTAATCCTAGGTTAAACAGTCGTAAATGTCATTGTTAATAGGAGATATAGTGTAAAAGAAACGTTAAAGGTAAAGGTTAAACCCGGGATTAGGTGTGACAAGGAATTAATAATATATGAAAATAAATATGAAACGGAGTCTAAAATGGTTTAACTTGGATTAAACCGTGGGTAATCCGATTTTGAACTGTCTTAGATGTTACTGTTAATAGAAGACATTGGGTTAATAATACATTAAAGTGATATGTTAAACTCCTACAAAGATGTGAATTGGAATTTATAATAAAGGAAAATAAATGTGGATCGGTTTCGAAAAATGTTAAACATGGATTAAACCGGAGGTTAACCTAGGTTAAATTGACCTAAATGTCATTTTTAATAGAAGACGCAATGTAAATGATACGATAAAGGGAAATGTTTTACTCCGGAAAATATGTGAATAGAAATCAATAATAAATGAAAACAAATATGGACCGTGCTCTAAAAAGGTTAAAAAGGGATTAAACCGGGTTTAAAAATGTTAAACATGGATTAAACCGGGGATAATCCGAAGTTAATATGTGTTAAACCTGAGTGTTAAAAGAACGTACTAGGCTAATGGTACGTAAAAGAGAAAGGTTAAAGTCGATCCTAGATGTGACCAAGAATTTCTAACAAAGGAAAATAAATGTAGACCGGGTTAGGGTTAGGTTAGGGTTAGGGTTAGGGTTAGGGTTAGGGTTAGGGTTTAGGGGAATAGGCAAAGTGCGAAAGATGCGCATCTGAGATGCGCATTTGTTACTATATATAGAAATGTTCAGACATTTTCTGTTACGCATGCTTAGTCTTTAGATGCGGGTTATATATTTGAAATTGCATAACAAGTGGAATCTTCGTTGGTTTAGTGGAAGTATGTTTGTTTTATTGGGGATAGTAAAATTCTGTGTAAGTATGTCTACATTTTTATTTAATCAATTTGTTGTTGTTAGTGTAAGGAAGAATTTTTGTTGTTTTTAAGATAATAATTTTTTGTGGTATGTTCAAAAACGTTTTTAGTATTTCAATGCTTGTGATAGTTGAAAAATCTTATATGATGCTTTGTGTGAATGTTTTGTTCTTTTCATGCGATGGTTCTTTGTCAGTCGTTAACAAACTTTCTTTGAAAGATATTGTGTTTTTAATGGAGAAGTCGTGTTAGTGTTTTCTGTTTATGTTATATGAAATATAAATAATTGTAATAATTGATACTTTGATAGACACTTCAAAAGACATTTTTGCAAACTTGTCAGATGGCAATGATTATGACCAGGAACGTTGTTATAAGCACTTTGAGAAGAGGAGAAAGAAATCTGTTTCTATTAAATCTTTTTGAAGGCGAGGATTACCGATCGTGTGATAATGTATAGCCAGGTTAACCCTGGTTTAGGTATGGCGTGATATGGTAAACCTTAGTTTAGCTTTGTGTATGGCGTGATATGGTAAGCCGTGGTTTACCTTTGTGTAACTCCGACTTCCTGTGCACTGATTGGTTGTTTAAATATCAGGTGATTCTGCGCGCGCATAAGAACTGTTAAAAGAACGCTGTGTCACTTTTGCTCGGGCCTTCAATGAAGCAAGTCTTTCAGTGACAGTGCTTATTTCAATTATTATTGTACAGGAATATATTTGTAGGAATTTCAAGGTAAATGTTTATATAAACGAAACAGTATGCTATAAAATTGATTTTGTCTTTTTTAAATGATCACTTCTGCAGGTAGTGCTTTAAAGTTCATTTAGTCATTCGATGTATTTTTATAGCCAGACAAAATTGATGACCTTTTGTTTAATTGTATGTACTTTTTACGACGATTTAAACATCTTTTTAGGCATACCTCAGTGGTCGGTCCACCTAACCGGCTTTCCTGGATATCTTACCAGTAATTACCAATTTCTCCGCAAGTGATTGACAACTTAACATGATCAATTCAGCGGTGAGAGACAAATGGCCATCAGACACAATGTCCGAGATCAGTCGTTGCGGAGAAATTTGCGCGCAACCATGACCTTTTGAATGAAAACGAAGATGAAGTATTTTGAATTTAGTGAGCGATTGTCCGAAATTATTGTTTTAATATAAATCAATTAGTAATTTGACTAGTGTAGTGAATAAATTGTCTTAATTCACTGGTTTGGCTGACTACCTTAAAGTCTATAATATATTTGTTGATGTTGATAGTACAGATCATAAAGAATATAATGATCAAAGTTACTAGAGACACGATTTTGAGGTCTTTAAGTATATAAGAATGAACAGCATTATGAGAAAAGTATGTGTCTAGAGTAAACTTATCATAAGAGAAAGAAGTAATTTATGTTTGACATGAGTTAATCGTGTTCATTCAATGCGTCCCATTCGCGTGATATGGTTCTGGGTTATGGGTTAGGGGAAAGCTTATTACGGCTATACTACATATAGGGATTGCGTGATATGGTTTACCTAATCAATTTATGGAATTAAAGATCGTAAGATTAGCTTAATGTGGAATAGTTGTTATTTGATAACGTAACCTACATATAATCTGAGCAGTTGTTTAACACTAGGTTTTTCTATAAGTTTACTCTTCATGTAAAGAGTCATGTTCTTGATTACAATAAATCTGAAAGGTTAACCTGCAGGTGGATTATAGTTAATGTAGGCTATTGGCTTTTGCAAGCAAATTAATTAGGGTTAACCTTTGGTTTACCGCTTCAAAGTCAATTAAAATTTGTACCGTTTTTTCACGTAAAAGGAGAAAAAATCCACACCAGTAACAGCCACAGTAAAAAAACCACAAAGATATTCAAAGAGGATAAGGGACAGACGGTTGAAGCTAGGGTTATATAAAGAACATCTATAATTTTTAGCTAGGTAAACTACTTTTTTGTTACGTATTACAGATGGCTGAAAGTGACGGTGACGACGATTTCCTTATCGGTACAGGTATTGAAAACGGAGAAAGCTTTAGAGAAGCTTGCAAGGGGAGTGTAGATGAATTTTTAAAGCGTGATGAATATATTCCAGTGAGAGGTACAGTAGTATCAGAGGAAGAACTGGAATTTCTTGAAGTAGAAAATGATATAGACGGAGTCACCATTCGCTGGAAAGACATAAGCAAGGGCCTATCTCTTGGCTATACGCATATTAATCTTGCACCACGAAATGTACTTGACATAAAACCGGTATATTCTATTATTAAAAAACACCTGGATTTACGTGAATATGGAAATTTAGGTTTATTAAACCTTAAACAAGCTGTTGGATTTGAAGTAATTTATTTTGGTGGTTGGACTACTTTGTTGTGCTTTCTTCCTAAAACATCTTTTAAGGAAAGGTGCAATCTAAACATGTATAAAGAGATGGCTCTTGCAAACATGAATCAATTACGGCATGAATTTCAACTTCAGTTAATTCAGTTAAATGTGAAGGGACAGGCTTTAAATACTTTAGCAAAGAATAACATCTTCAATCCACTGAAACTGTTCGTATTACCGGGAGACAGACATATCATATTGTCCACGTTACAAAGTTCCCTTGAACAGACAGAGTTGGTTGCGACTGGTTTCACGAAAACCTTCTTCAGTTATCGATTCGGTGAAAAATGTACAACAACATTGACTTTGCCAATACTCGACGAGAGCGGGGTTGAAGACATTTGCGTCCATGTTGGTGTTAAAATACGAAGTGAGTTCCATGACCTGTTTTGGTGTCGTGAAGGAGTAAATTCTGTAATAGGAAAAAGAGGAATTATGACATCTTGTTGTTCATTCTTTGAATGTGTAAATTTTCAGTCTAATTTGGACGAGAGAGGTCTTGAGGTTAAACCAGAGTTACTTGCTATTAGCAGTTTACCGGGTGAGGTACGATTTGTCCAACTGTACGCGGATATTCCACATCGTCAACTGAGTACGTGAACTGACATGTAATCCTTAAAACCATGTAAAAGAAACAGTTCAAAGGGATAAACGATGGCTAAACCTTCCTTTAAATCTTTAAGGATGATTCCGTAACGAAATTAAAAGGTTAAACGGAGTTCAACCGTAGATAAACCCAACTTAAACTGAAATTTTGGTTGAACATTTTGTTCGCATATAGAATGTAGCTTCTTCAATTTGTACTGCTATGAGCCTCAGATGCTAAAGATGCGTAAACACTTGTTTGTTAGGTTACACAAACATAGAAGAACTGTGTATAATTTTTTTTGTTCAACTTTTGATTAGAATAAAAAAAATGTAAATGTAAAAATGTTATATGTGTATATTGTTTATATTGTGTAATACTTGAATCATTAGCTAAAGCGTTTCTGGGTTAGGGTAATCTTCACATGTAAAAAACAAAAGTATGAATACATGAACAATGGTTGAAGTAGGTTAAACAAAAAGGTTCAGCTTGGTCAAAAATTTAAGATCGAGATGAAATTTAGGATTAATAAAAGTGTACTCGTGTCTAAAAAGGTAAAACGGGTTAAACCAAGGTTAAACTGCCTGAAACGTCGTGCGTATTAACACATACAGCTGAATTAAAGAACGTTAAGGAGAAAGGTTCCGCTTGGGAATAAATTGTTAGGTAGAGGTTAAACCAATGTTAAATTTCATGAAAAAAATATTATTTATACATAAGCCTAGGTTAAAGAGGGTTAAATAGAAAGGTTAAGCTTTGGCATAGATGTTACCTATAATTAAAAATGAAGATAAACAAAAGTAGACTGGTATGTCTAAAGATTACACGGGGGATTAAACTGAGGTTAACTGTCTAAAAGATGAATATGATTAGAAGGCCCTAGCTTGGGTTTATGTATTCTAAACTGAAATTTAAACTCGTGCAAAGATATAAAATAGAATTAGAATTGAAAACTAATAAATGTAGAGCGGGCTTAGGGGTAAGGATAAATAGACGGTCCTGGGTTAATGAAGTTTAAACGCACAGGTTAAAGTCATTTTAAGATGTTACTATTATTTATTCTTAAAAAAATGTGGACCGGGGTCTTTAAATTTTAAACAGGGATTAAGCCGGAGGTAATCCGAAGTTAAACTTTATCAAACGATAGTGTTAATAGAAGGTACTTGATTATTGGTACGTGAAATAGAAACGTTAAGCTCGGGCCTATATGTGAAAAGGAATCAATTATAAATGAAAATACATGTGGACCGGGGTCTAAAAAGGTTAAACAGGGATTAAACCGGGGTTAATCTTAAGTTAAGCTGTCTTCAAGGGAAAGGATAAACTCTGGCAAATATGTGAATAGAAAATAATAATAAAGAAAAGAAAATGCCGACCGGGGTCTACAAAGGTTAAACAGGGATTAAACCGGGAGTTATCTGAAGATAAGCAGTCTTAAATTAGGCCGTTAATAGAAGACACAAGGTTAATGATACGTTAAAAAGATGTGTCAAACTATAGCAATGATGTGAACACGAATTAAAAATAAAGGAATCAAGGTCCGTGCTTTAAAAAAATATATAGGGATTAAACCGTAGGTAAACTGAGGTTAAACTTTCTTAAATGTAAAGGATTATAAGGAACACAGGGTTAATGATTCGTCAAAGGAAAAGGTTAAACTCCGGCGAAGATGTGAATAGGAATTGATAATAAATGAAAACAAAATGTAGATCAGGGATCAGGGATTAAACCGGAACAAGAAAGATTTAACATGGATTAAACCGGGGGGAATTCGAAGTTAAAATGTCTTAAACCTGATTGTTAGGCTTCTAGGCTAATGGTACGTTAAAGAGAAATGTTAAACCCCGGCCTAGATGTGAATAGGAATTTATAATAAAGGAAAATAAACGTGGACCAGGTTTTAAAAAGTTTAAACAGGGATTAAACCGGAGTTAATCCGAGGTTGAACAGTCTTTAATGTCACTTATAAAAGAAGACACAAAATTAATGATATGTTAAAAGGGGAAGGTTTAACTCCGGAAAAGATGTGAATAGGAATTAATTATAAATGAAAATAGATGTGGAAAGTGGTCTGAAAAAGTTAATAAGGGATTAAACAGGGGGTAATCTGAAGTTAAATGCTTAAACCTGAGTGTTACTGGTTGACACTGGGTTAATTATACGTTAAAGAGAAATGTTTAACTCGGCCCTAGATGTGAATAGGAATACAAAGGAAAGGAAAATAAATGTTGACCAGGGTCTATAAAGGTTAAACTGGGATTAAACCGGATGTAATCCGAGGTTAAACTGTCCTAAATGTCATTGATAATAGAAAACACAGGGTTAATGATACAATAAAAGGAAAGGCTTAGCTCCGGCAAAAATGTGAATAGGAATCAATAATAAATGAAAATAAATAATAACCGTGGTCTAAAAAGGATATTCAGCGATTAAACCGGGGTTAAAAGGGTAAAATACGGACTAAACTGGAGGTAATCCGAAGTTAAAATGTCTTAAACCTGAGTGTTAATAGAAAGTCCTTGGCTAATGGTTTAATGGTTAAAGAAAAACAATAAACCCGGGCCGAGATGTGAAAAGGAATTAATAATAAATGAAAATAAATGTAGACCGGGTTCTAAAAAATTATACAGGGATTAATCCGAGGTTGTACTATCTAATGTGACTGTAAATAAAAGAAAGAGGGTTAATACGTTTAACAGAAATGTTAAACTCCGGCAAAGATATGAATAGAAATTAATAATAAATAAAAAAGAATGTGACTGTGGTCTAAAAAAGTTAATCAGGAATTAAACTGGAATAAGAAAGGTTAAACAGGGATTAAACTGGGAGTAATCCAAAGGTATAATGTCTTAAACCTGAGTGTTAATAGGAGGTCCCTGGTTAATGGTACGTTAAAGAGAAAGGTTAAACCCGGGCTTAGATGTGAATAAGTATTTGTAATAAAGAAAAATATATGTACTTCGGGTTCTAAACAGGTTAAACTGGGATTAAACCATGGTTAAACGGTCCTATATGTCACTGTTAATAGAAGACACAATGTTAATGTAAGGGTTAGAGGAAAGGTTTAACTCCGACAAAGATGTAAATAGGAGTCAATAATAAATGAAAAAAAAATATGCACCGTGCTTTAAAAGGGCTAATCAGGGATTAAACCGGGTTTAAAAAGATTAAATATGGATTAAACCGGGGACAATCCGAAGTTAAAATGTCTTAAACTTGAATGTTGATAGAAGGTCCTAGGCTAATGGTACGTTAAAGATAAAAGTTAAACTGGGGCCTAGATGTAAATAAGAATTTCTAACAATGGAAAAGAAATGTGGACCGGGTTCTAAAAAGGTTAAACAGGGATTAAACCTGCAGTAATCCTAGGTTAAACAGTCGTAAATGTCATAGTAAATCAAATACACAGGGTTACTGATACGTTAAAGAGATGGGTTAAACCTGGGGTTAGATGTGAAAAGGAGTTAATAATAAATGAAAATAAATATGAAACAGAGTCTAAAATGGTTTAACTTGGATTAAACCGGGGGTAATCCGAGGTTAAACTGTCTTAAATGTTACTGTTAATAGAAGACACTGGGTTAATGATACATTAAAGAGATATGTTAAACTCATACAAAGATGTGAATTTGAATTAATAATAAAGGAAAATAAATGTAGACCGGTTTCGAGAAAGGTTAAACATGGATTAAACCGGAGGTAATCCAAAGTTAAACTGTCCTTAATGTCATTGTTAATAGAAGACACTTTGGTAATGATACAATAAATTGAAAAGGTTTAAGCCCTGCAAAGTTGTGAATAGAAATCAATAATGAATGAAAATAAATAACAACCGTGGTCTAAAAAGGCTATTAGGCAATTAAACCGGGGTTAAAAATGTTAAACATGGATAAAAGCGGGGATAATCCGAAGTTAAAATGTCTTAAACCTGAGTGTTAATAGAAAGTCCAAAGGTAATGGTACGTTAAAGAGAAAGGTGAAACTCGGGCCTATATATGAATAAGAATTTCTAATAAAGAAAGATAAATGTGGACCGGGTTCTATAAAGGTAAAACAAGGATTAAACCAGAAATAATCCGAGGATAAACAGTCGTAAATGTCATTGTTAATAGGAGACACAGGGTTAATGATACTTTAAAGAGAAAGGATAAACCCGGGCTAAGATGTGAAAAGGAATTAATAATGTATGAAAATAAATGTACAACGGGGTCTGAAATAGTTAAACTTGGATCAAACCAGGGGTAATCCGAGATTAAACTGTCTTAAATGTTACTGTTAATCGACAACATTGGGTTAATGATACATTAAAGAAATATGTTAAACTCCTAATAAGATTTGAATTGGAATTAAAAATAAAGGAAAATAAATGTTGAACGGTTTCGAAAAAGGTTATTCAGGGATTAAACCGGAGGTAAACCGAGGTTAAACTGTCCTAAATGTCATTGTTAATAGAAGACACAATGTTAATGATACTATAAAGGGAAAGGTTGAACTCCAGAAAATATGTGAATAGAAATCAATAATAAATGAAAATAAATATGGACCATGCTCTAGAAGGTTAATCAGGGATTAAACCGGGTTAAAAAATGTTAAACATAAATTAAACCGTGGGATATCCGAATTTAAAATGTCTTAAACCTGAGTGTTAATAGAAGGTCATTGGCTAATGGTACGTTAAAGAGAAAGTTTAAACTCGTACATAGATGTGAATAAGAACTTGTTATTAAGGAAAATTAATGTAGACCGGGTTCTTAAAAGTTAGACAGGGATTAAACCAGAAGTAATCCTAGGTTAAACAGTCGTAAATGTCATTGTTAATAGGAGATATAGTGTAAAAGAAACGTTAAAGGTAAAGGTTAAACCCGGGATTAGGTGTGACAAGGAATTAATAATATATGAAAATAAATATGAAACAGAGTCTAAAATGGTTTAACTTGGATTAAACCGTGGGTAATCCGATTTTGAACTGTCTTAGATGTTACTGTTGATAGAAGACATTGGGTTTGTAATACATTAAAGTGATATGTTAAACTCCTACAAAGATGTGAATTGGAATTGATAATAAAGGAAAATAAATGTGGATCGGTTTCAATAAAAGGTTAAACATGGATTAAACCGGAGGTTAACCTAGGTTAAATTGACCTTAATGTCATTGTTAATAGAAGACACAATGTAAATGATACGATAAAGGGAAATGTTTTATTCCGGATAATATGTGAATAGAAATCAAAAATAAATGAAAATAAATATGGACCGTGCTCTAAAAAGGTTAATCAGGGATTAAACCGTGTTTAAAATGTTTAACATGGATTAAACCGGGGATAATCCGAAGTTAATATGTGTTAAACCTGAGTGTTAAAAGAACGTACTAGGATAATGGTACGTTAAAGAGAAAGGTTAAAGTCGAGCCTAGATGTGACCAAGAATTTCTAACAAAGGAAAATAAATGTAGACCGGGTTCTATAGAGGTTAAACAGGGACTAAACTAGATGTAATCCAAGGTTAAACAGTCGTAAATGTCTTTGTTAATACGAGACACAGCGTTAATGATACGTTAAAGAGAAAAGTTAAACGCGGGCTTAGATGTGAAAAGGAATTAATAATGTATGAAAATAAATGTGAAACGAGGTGTCAAATGGTTAAACTTGGATTAAACCGGTGGTAATCCGAGGTTAAACTGTCCTAAATGTCATTAATAATAGAAAACACAGGGTTAATGATACAATAAAAGGAAAGGCTTAGCTCCGGCAAAAATGTGAATAGTAATAAATGAAAATAAATTATAACCGTGGTCTTAAAAGGATATTCAGCGATTAAACCGGGGTTAAAAGGGTTAAATACGGACTAAACTGGAGGTAATCCGAAGTTAAAATGTCTTAAACCTGAGTGTTAATAGAAAGTCCTTGGCTAATGGTTTAATGGTTAAAGAAAAACGATAAACCCGGGCCGAGATGTGAAAAGGAATTAATAATAAATGAAAATAAATGTAGACCGGGTTCTAAAACAATTATACAGGGATTAATCCGAGATTGTACTAGCTAATGTGACTGTAAATAAAAGAAAGAGGGTTAATACGTTTAACAGAAATGTTAAACACCGGCAAAGATATGAATAGCAATTATTAATAAAAAAGAATGTGACTGTGGTCTAAAAAAGTTAATCAGGAATTAAACTGGGATAAGAAAGGTTAAACAGGGATTAAACTGGGAGTAATCCAAAGGTATAATGTCTTAAACCTGAGTGTTAATAGGAGGTCCCTGGTTAATGGTACGTTAAAGAGAAAGGTTAAACCCGGGCTTAGATGTGAATTTGTATTTGTAATAAAGAAAAATATATGTACTTCGGGTTCTAAACAGGTTAAACTGGGATTAAACCAGGGTTACCTGTCCTATATGTCACTGTTAATAGAAGACACAATGTTAATGTAAGGGTTAGAGGAAAGGTTTAACTCCGACAAAGATGTAAATAGGAGTCAATAAAAAAGGAAAAAAAATATGGACCGTGCTTTAAAAGGGCTAATCAAGGATTAAACCGGGTTTAAAAAGATTAAATATGGATTAAACCGGGGACAATCCGAAGTTTAAATGTCTTAAACTTGAATGTTGATGGAAGGTCCTAGGCTAATGGTACGTTAAAGATAAAGGTTAAACTGGGGCCTAGATGTAAATAAGAATTTCTAACAAAGGAAAAGAAATGTGGACCGGGTTCTAAAAAGGTTAAACAGGGATTAAACCTGCAGTAATCCTAGGTTAAACAGTCGTAAATGTCATAGTAAATCAAATACACAGGGTTACTGATACGTTAAAGAGATGGGTTAAACCTGGGGTTAGATGTGAAAAGGAGTTAATAATAAATGAAAATAAATATGAAACGGAGTCTAAAATGGTTTAACTTGGATTAAACCGGGGGTAATCCGAGGTTAAACTGTCTTAAATGTTACTGTTAATAGAAGACACTGGGTTAATGATACATTAAAGAGATATGTTAAACTCATACAAAGATGTGAATTTGAATTAATAATAAAGGAAAATAAATGTGGACCGGTTTCGAGAAAGGTTAAACATGGATTAAACCGGAGGTTATCCAAAGTTAAACCGTCCTTAATGTCATTGTTAATGGAAGACACATTGGTAATGATACAATAAATGGAAAAGGTTTAAGCCCTGCATAAGTGTGAATAGAAATCAATAATGAATGAAAATAAACAACAACCGTGGTCTAAAAAGGCTATTAAGCAATTAAACCGGGGTTAAAAATGTTAAACATGGATAAAAGCGGGGAAAATCCGAAATTAAATTGTCTTAAACCTGAGTGTTAATAGAAAGTCCAAAGGTAATGGTACGTTAAAGAGAAAGGTGAAACTCGGGCCTAGATATGAATAAGAATTTCTAATAAAGGAAGATAAATGTGGACCGGGTTTTATAAAGGTAAAACAAGGATTAAACCAGAAATAATCCGAGGATAAACAGTCGTAAATGTCATTGTTAATAGGAGACTCAGGGTTAATGATACTTTAAAGAGAAAGGATAAACCCGGGCTAAGATGTGAAAAGGAATTAATAATGTATGAAAATAAATGTACAACGGGGTCTGAAATAGTTAAACTTGGATCAAACCAGGGGTAATCCGAGATTAAACTGTCTTAAATGTTACTGTTAATCGACAACATTGGGTTAATGATACATTAAAGATATATGTTAAACTCCTAATAAGATTTAAATTGGAATTAAAAATAAAGGAAAATAAATGTTGAACGGTTTTGAAAAAGGTTATTCAGGGATTAAACCGGAGGTAAACCGAGGTTAAACTGTCCTAAATGTCATTGTTAATAGAAGACACAATGTTAATGATACTATAAAGGGAAAGGTCGAACTCCAGAAAATATGTGAATAGAAATCAATAATAAATGAAAATAAATATGGACCATGCTCTAGAAGGTTAATCAGGGATTAAACCGGGTTAAAAAATGTTAAACATAAACTAAACCGTGGGATATCCGAATTTAAAATGTCTTAAACCTGAGTGTTAATAGAAGGTCATTGACTAATGGTACGTTAAAGAGAAAGTTTAAACTCGTACATAGATGTGAATAAGAACTTGTAATTAAGGAAAATTAATGTAGACCGGGTTCTTAAAAAGTTAGACAGGGATTAAACCAGAAGTAATCCTAGGTTAAACAGTCGTAAATGTCATTGTTAATAGGAGATATAGTGTAAAAGAAACGTTAAAGGTAAAGGTTAAACCCGGGATTAGGTGTGACAAGGAATTAATAATATATGAAAATAAATATGAAACGGAGTCTAAAATGGTTTAACTTGGATTAAACCGTGGGTAATCCGATTTTGAACTGTCTTAGATGTTACTGTTAATAGAAGACATTGGGTTAATAATACATTAAAGTGATATGTTAAACTCCTACAAAGATGTGAATTGGAATTTATAATAAAGGAAAATAAATGTGGATCGGTTTCGAAAAATGTTAAACATGGATTAAACCGGAGGTTAACCTAGGTTAAATTGACCTAAATGTCATTTTTAATAGAAGACGCAATGTAAATGATACGATAAAGGGAAATGTTTTACTCCGGAAAATATGTGAATAGAAATCAATAATAAATGAAAACAAATATGGACCGTGCTCTAAAAAGGTTAAAAAGGGATTAAACCGGGTTTAAAAATGTTAAACATGGATTAAACCGGGGATAATCCGAAGTTAATATGTGTTAAACCTGAGTGTTAAAAGAACGTACTAGGCTAATGGTACGTAAAAGAGAAAGGTTAAAGTCGATCCTAGATGTGACCAAGAATTTCTAACAAAGGAAAATAAATGTAGACCGGGTTAGGGTTAGGTTAGGGTTAGGGTTAGGGTTAGGGTTAGGGTTAGGGTTTAGGGGAATAGGCAAAGTGCGAAAGATGCGCATCTGAGATGCGCATTTGTTACTATATATAGAAATGTTCAGACATTTTCTGTTACGCATGCTTAGTCTTTAGATGCGGGTTATATATTTGAAATTGCATAACAAGTGGAATCTTCGTTGGTTTAGTGGAAGTATGTTTGTTTTATTGGGGATAGTAAAATTCTGTGTAAGTATGTCTACATTTTTATTTAATCAATTTGTTGTTGTTAGTGTAAGGAAGAATTTTTGTTGTTTTTAAGATAATAATTTTTTGTGGTATGTTCAAAAACGTTTTTAGTATTTCAATGCTTGTGATAGTTGAAAAATCTTATATGATGCTTTGTGTGAATGTTTTGTTCTTTTCATGCGATGGTTCTTTGTCAGTCGTTAACAAACTTTCTTTGAAAGATATTGTGTTTTTAATGGAGAAGTCGTGTTAGTGTTTTCTGTTTATGTTATATGAAATATAAATAATTGTAATAATTGATACTTTGATAGACACTTCAAAAGACATTTTTGCAAACTTGTCAGATGGCAATGATTATGACCAGGAACGTTGTTATAAGCACTTTGAGAAGAGGAGAAAGAAATCTGTTTCTATTAAATCTTTTTGAAGGCGAGGATTACCGATCGTGTGATAATGTATAGCCAGGTTAACCCTGGTTTAGGTATGGCGTGATATGGTAAACCTTAGTTTAGCTTTGTGTATGGCGTGATATGGTAAGCCGTGGTTTACCTTTGTGTAACTCCGACTTCCTGTGCACTGATTGGTTGTTTAAATATCAGGTGATTCTGCGCGCGCATAAGAACTGTTAAAAGAACGCTGTGTCACTTTTGCTCGGGCCTTCAATGAAGCAAGTCTTTCAGTGACAGTGCTTATTTCAATTATTATTGTACAGGAATATATTTGTAGGAATTTCAAGGTAAATGTTTATATAAACGAAACAGTATGCTATAAAATTGATTTTGTCTTTTTTAAATGATCACTTCTGCAGGTAGTGCTTTAAAGTTCATTTAGTCATTCGATGTATTTTTATAGCCAGACAAAATTGATGACCTTTTGTTTAATTGTATGTACTTTTTACGACGATTTAAACATCTTTTTAGGCATACCTCAGTGGTCGGTCCACCTTACCGGCTTTCCTGGATATCTTACCAGTAATTACCAATTTCTCCGCAAGTGATTGACAACTTAACATGATCAATTCAGCGGTGAGAGACAAATGGCCATCAGACACAATGTCCGAGATCAGTCGTTGCGGAGAAATTTGCGCGCAACCATGACCTTTTGAATGAAAACGAAGATGAACTATTTTGAATTTAGTGAGCGATTGTCCGAAATTATTGTTTTAATATAAATCAATTAGTAATTTGACTAGTGTAGTGAATAAATTGTCTTAATTCACTGGTTTGGCTGACTACCTTAAAGTCTATAATATATTTGTTGATGTTGATAGTACAGATCATAAAGAATATAATGATCAAAGTTACTAGAGACACGATTTTGAGGTCTTTAAGTATATAAGAATGAACAGCATTATGAGAAAAGTATGTGTCTAGAGTAAACTTATCATAAGAGAAAGAAGTAATTTATGTTTGACATGAGTTAATCGTGTTCATTCAATGCGTCCCATTCGCGTGATATGGTTCTGGGTTATGGGTTAGGGGAAAGCTTATTACGGCTATACTACATATAGGGATTGCGTGATATGGTTTACCTAATCAATTTATGGAATTAAAGATCGTAAGATTAGCTTAATGTGGAATAGTTGTTATTTGATAACGTAACCTACATATAATCTGAGCAGTTGTTTAACACTAGGTTTTTCTATAAGTTTACTCTTCATGTAAAGAGTCATGTTCTTGATTACAATAAATCTGAAAGGTTAACCTGCAGGTGGATTATAGTTAATGTAGGCTATTGGCTTTTGCAAGCAAATTAATTAGGGTTAACCTTTGGTTTACCGCTTCAAAGTCAATTAAAATTTGTACCGTTTTTTCACGTAAAAGGAGAAAAAATCCACACCAGTAACAGCCACAGTAAAAAAACCACAAAGATATTCAAAGAGGATAAGGGACAGACGGTTGAAGCTAGGGTTATATAAAGAACATCTATAATTTTTAGCTAGGTAAACTACTTTTTTGTTACGTATTACAGATGGCTGAAAGTGACGGTGACGACGATTTCCTTATCGGTACAGGTATTGAAAACGGAGAAAGCTTTAGAGAAGCTTGCAAGGGGAGTGTAGATGAATTTTTAAAGCGTGATGAATATATTCCAGTGAGAGGTACAGTAGTATCAGAGGAAGAACTGGAATTTCTTGAAGTAGAAAATGATATAGACGGAGTCACCATTCGCTGGAAAGACATAAGCAAGGGCCTATCTCTTGGCTATACGCATATTAATCTTGCACCACGAAATGTACTTGACATAAAACCGGTATATTCTATTATTAAAAAACACCTGGATTTACGTGAATATGGAAATTTAGGTTTATTAAACCTTAAACAAGCTGTTGGATTTGAAGTAATTTATTTTGGTGGTTGGACTACTTTGTTGTGCTTTCTTCCTAAAACATCTTTTAAGGAAAGGTGCAATCTAAACATGTATAAAGAGATGGCTCTTGCAAACATGAATCAATTACGGCATGAATTTCAACTTCAGTTAATTCAGTTAAATGTGAAGGGACAGGCTTTAAATACTTTAGCAAAGAATAACATCTTCAATCCACTGAAACTGTTCGTATTACCGGGAGACAGACATATCATATTGTCCACGTTACAAAGTTCCCTTGAACAGACAGAGTTGGTTGCGACTGGTTTCACGAAAACCTTCTTCAGTTATCGGTTCGGTGAAAAATGTACAACAACATTGACTTTGCCAATACTCGACGAGAGCGGAGTTGAAGACATTTGCGTCCATGTTGGTGTTAAAATACGAAGTGAGTTCCATGACCTGTTTTGGTGTCGTGAAGGAGTAAATTCTGTAATAGGAAAAAAGGGAATTATGACATCTTGTTGTTCATTCTTTGAATGTGTAAATTTTAAGTCTAATTTGGACGAGAGAGGTCTTGACGTTAAACCAGAGTTACTTGCTATTAGCAGTTTACCGGGCAAGGTACGATTTGTCCAACTGTACGCGGATATTCCGCATCGTCAACTGAGTACGTGAACTAACATGTAATCCTTAAAACCATGTAAAAGAAACAGTTCAAAAGGATAAACGATGGCTAAACCTTCCTTTAAATCTTTAAGGATGATTCCGTAACGAAATTAAAAGGTTAAACGGAGTTCAACCGTAGATAAACCCAACTTAAACTGAAATTTTGGTTGAACATTTTGTTCGCATATAGAATGTAGCTTCTTCAATTTGTACTGCTATGAGCCTCAGATGCTAAAGATGCGTAAACACTTGTTTGTTAGGTTACACAAACATAGAGTAACTGTGTATATTTTTTTTTGTTCAACTTTTGATTAGAATAAAAAAAATGTAAATGTAAAAATGTTATATGTGTATATTGTTTATATTGTGTAATACTTGAATCATTAGCTGAAGCGTTTCTGGGTTAGGGTAATCTTCACATGTAAAAAACAAAAGTATGAATACATGAACAATGGTTGAAGTAGGTTAAACAAAAAGGTTCAGCTTGGTCAAAGATTTAAGATCGAGATGAAATTTAGGATTAATAAAAGTGTACTCGTGTCTAAAAAGGTAAAACGGGTTAAACCAAGGTTAAACTGCCTGAAACGTCGTGCGTATTAACACATACAGCTGAATTAAAGAACGTTAAGGAGAAAGGTTCCGCTTGGGAATAAATTGTTAGGTAGAGGTTAAACCAATGTTAAATTTCATGAAAAAAATATTATTTATACATAAGCCTAGGTTAAAGAGGGTTAAATAGAAAGGTTAAGCTTTGGCATAGATGTTACCTATAATTAAAAATGAAGATAAACAAAAGTAGACTGGTATGTCTAAAGATTACACGGGGGATTAAACTGAGGTTAACTGTCTAAAAGATGAATATGATTAGAAGGCCCTAGCTTGGGTTTATGTATTCTAAAGTGAAATTTAAACTCGTGCAAAGATATAAAATAGAATTAGAATTGAAAACTAATAAATGTAGAGCGGGCTTAGGGGTAAGGATAAATAGACGGTCCTGGGTTAATGAAGTTTAAACGCACAGGTTAAAGTCATTTTAAGATGTTACTCTTATTTATTCTTAAAAAAATGTGGACCGGGGTCTTTAAATTTTAAACAGGGATTAAGCCGGAGGTAATCTGAAGTAAAACTTTATCAAACGATAGTGTTTATAGAAGGTACTTGATTATTGGTACGTGAAATAGAAACGTTAAGCTCGGGCCTATATGTGAAAAGGAATCAATTATAAATGAAAATACATGTGGACCGGGGTCTAAAAAGGTTAAACAGGGATTAAACCGGGGTTAATCTTAAGTTAAGCTGTCTTCAAGGGAAAGGATAAACTCTGGCAAATATGTGAATAGAAAATAATAATAAAGAAAAGAAAATGCCGACCGGGGTCTACAAAGGTTAAACAGGGATTAAACCGGGAGTTATCTGAAGATAAGCAGTCTTAAATTAGGCCGTTAATAGAAGACACAAGGTTAATGATACGTTAAAAAGATGTGTCAAACTATAGCAATGATGTGAACACGAATTAAAAATAAAGGAATCAAGGTCCGTGCTTTAAAAAAATATATAGGGATTAAACCGTAGGTAAACTGAGGTTAAACTTTCTTAAATGTAAAGGATTATAAGGAACACAGGGTTAATGATTCGTCAAAGGAAAAGGTTAAACTCCGGCGAAGATGTGAACAGGAATTGATAATAAATGAAAACAAAATGTGGATCAGGGATCAGGGATTAAACCGAAACAAGAAAGGTTTAACATGGATTAAACCGGGGGGAATTCGAAGTTAAAATGTCTTAAACCTGATTGTTAGGCTTCTAGGCTAATGGTACGTTAAAGAGAAATGTTAAACCCGGGCCTAGATGTGAATAGGAATTTATAATAAAGGAAAATAAACGTGGACCGGGTTTTAAAAAGTTTAAACAGGGATTAAACCGGAGTTAATCCGAGGTTGAACAGTCTTTAATGTCACTTATAAAAGAAGACACAAAATTAATGATATGTTAAAAGGGGAAGGTTTAACTCCGGAAAAGATGTGAATAGGAATTAATTATAAATGAAAATAGATGTGGAAAGTGGTCTGAAAAAGTTAATAAGGGATTAAACAGGGGGTAATCTGAAGTTAAATGCTTAAACCTGAGTGTTACTGGTTGACACTGGGTTAATTATACGTTAAAGAGAAATGTTTAACTCGGCCCTAGATGTGAATAGGAATACAAAGGAAAGGAAAATAAATGTTGACCAGGGTCTATAAAGGTTAAACTGGGATTAAACCGGATGTAATCGGAGGTTAAACTGTCCTAAATGTCATTGATAATAGAAAACACAGGGTTAATGATACAATAAAAGGAAAGGCTTAGCTCCGGCAAAAATGTGAATAGGAATCAATAATAAATGAAAATAAATAATAACCGTGGTCTAAAAAGGATATTCAGCGATTAAACCGGGGTTAAAAGGGTAAAATACGGACTAAACTGGAGGTAATCCGAAGTTAAAATGTCTTAAACCTGAGTGTTAATAGAAAGTCCTTGGCTAATGGTTTAATGGTTAAAGAAAAACAATAAACCCGGGCCGAGATGTGAAAAGGAATTAATAATAAATGAAAATAAATGTAGACCGGGTTCTAAAAAATTATACAGGGATTAATCCGAGGTTGTACTATCTAATGTGACTGTAAATAAAAGAAAGAGGGTTAATACGTTTAACAGAAATGTTAAACTCCGGCAAAGATATGAATAGCAATTAATAATAAATAAAAAAGAATGTGACTGTGGTCTAAAAAAGTTAATCAGGAATTAAACTGGAATAAGAAAGGTTAAACAGGGATTAAACTGGGAGTAATCCAAAGGTATAATGTCTTAAACCTGAGTGTTAATAGGAGGTCCCTGGTTAATGGTACGTTAAAGAGAAAGGTTAAACCCGGGCTTAGATGTGAATAAGTATTTGTAATAAAGAAAAATATATGTACTTCGGGTTCTAAACAGGTTAAACTGGGATTAAACCATGGTTAAACGGTCCTATATGTCACTGTTAATAGAAGACACAATGTTAATGTAAGGGTTAGAGGAAAGGTTTAACTCCGACAAAGATGTAAATAGGAGTCAATAATAAATGAAAAAAAAATATGCACCGTGCTTTAAAAGGGCTAATCAGGGATTAAACCGGGTTTAAAAAGATTAAATATGGATTAAACCGGGGACAATCCGAAGTTAAAATGTCTTAAACTTGAATGTTGATAGAAGGTCCTAGGCTAATGGTACGTTAAAGATAAAAGTTAAACTGGGGCCTAGATGTAAATAAGAATTTCTAACAATGGAAAAGAAATGTGGACCGGGTTCTAAAAAGGTTAAACAGGGATTAAACCTGCAGTAATCCTAGGTTAAACAGTCGTAAATGTCATAGTAAATCAAATACACAGGGTTACTGATACGTTAAAGAGATGGGTTAAACCTGGGGTTAGATGTGAAAAGGAGTTAATAATAAATGAAAATAAATATGAAACAGAGTCTAAAATGGTTTAACTTGGATTAAACCGGGGGTAATCCGAGGTTAAACTGTCTTAAATGTTACTGTTAATAGAAGACACTGGGTTAATGATACATTAAAGAGATATGTTAAACTCATACAAAGATGTGAATTTGAATTAATAATAAAGGAAAATAAATGTAGACCGGTTTCGAGAAAGGTTAAACATGGATTAAACCGGAGGTAATCCAAAGTTAAACTGTCCTTAATGTCATTGTTAATAGAAGACACTTTGGTAATGATACAATAAATTGAAAAGGTTTAAGCCCTGCAAAGTTGTGAATAGAAATCAATAATGAATGAAAATAAATAACAACCGTGGTCTAAAAAGGCTATTAGGCAATTAAACCGGGGTTAAAAATGTTAAACATGGATAAAAGCGGGGATAATCCGAAGTTAAAATGTCTTAAACCTGAGTGTTAATAGAAAGTCCAAAGGTAATGGTACGTTAAAGAGAAAGGTGAAACTCGGGCCTATATATGAATAAGAATTTCTAATAAAGAAAGATAAATGTGGACCGGGTTCTATAAAGGTAAAACAAGGATTAAACCAGAAATAATCCGAGGATAAACAGTCGTAAATGTCATTGTTAATAGGAGACACAGGGTTAATGATACTTTAAAGAGAAAGGATAAACCCGGGCTAAGATGTGAAAAGGAATTAATAATGTATGAAAATAAATGTACAACGGGGTCTGAAATAGTTAAACTTGGATCAAACCAGGGGTAATCCGAGATTAAACTGTCTTAAATGTTACTGTTAATCGACAACATTGGGTTAATGATACATTAAAGAAATATGTTAAACTCCTAATAAGATTTGAATTGGAATTAAAAATAAAGGAAAATAAATGTTGAACGGTTTCGAAAAAGGTTATTCAGGGATTAAACCGGAGGTAAACCGAGGTTAAACTGTCCTAAATGTCATTGTTAATAGAAGACACAATGTTAATGATACTATAAAGGGAAAGGTTGAACTCCAGAAAATATGTGAATAGAAATCAATAATAAATGAAAATAAATATGGACCATGCTCTAGAAGGTTAATCAGGGATTAAACCGGGTTAAAAAATGTTAAACATAAATTAAACCGTGGGATATCCGAATTTAAAATGTCTTAAACCTGAGTGTTAATAGAAGGTCATTGGCTAATGGTACGTTAAAGAGAAAGTTTAAACTCGTACATAGATGTGAATAAGAACTTGTTATTAAGGAAAATTAATGTAGACCGGGTTCTTAAAAGTTAGACAGGGATTAAACCAGAAGTAATCCTAGGTTAAACAGTCGTAAATGTCATTGTTAATAGGAGATATAGTGTAAAAGAAACGTTAAAGGTAAAGGTTAAACCCGGGATTAGGTGTGACAAGGAATTAATAATATATGAAAATAAATATGAAACAGAGTCTAAAATGGTTTAACTTGGATTAAACCGTGGGTAATCCGATTTTGAACTGTCTTAGATGTTACTGTTGATAGAAGACATTGGGTTTGTAATACATTAAAGTGATATGTTAAACTCCTACAAAGATGTGAATTGGAATTGATAATAAAGGAAAATAAATGTGGATCGGTTTCAATAAAAGGTTAAACATGGATTAAACCGGAGGTTAACCTAGGTTAAATTGACCTTAATGTCATTGTTAATAGAAGACACAATGTAAATGATACGATAAAGGGAAATGTTTTATTCCGGATAATATGTGAATAGAAATCAAAAATAAATGAAAATAAATATGGACCGTGCTCTAAAAAGGTTAATCAGGGATTAAACCGTGTTTAAAATGTTTAACATGGATTAAACCGGGGATAATCCGAAGTTAATATGTGTTAAACCTGAGTGTTAAAAGAACGTACTAGGATAATGGTACGTTAAAGAGAAAGGTTAAAGTCGAGCCTAGATGTGACCAAGAATTTCTAACAAAGGAAAATAAATGTAGACCGGGTTCTATAGAGGTTAAACAGGGACTAAACTAGATGTAATCCAAGGTTAAACAGTCGTAAATGTCTTTGTTAATACGAGACACAGCGTTAATGATACGTTAAAGAGAAAAGTTAAACGCGGGCTTAGATGTGAAAAGGAATTAATAATGTATGAAAATAAATGTGAAACGAGGTGTCAAATGGTTAAACTTGGATTAAACCGGTGGTAATCCGAGGTTAAACTGTCCTAAATGTCATTAATAATAGAAAACACAGGGTTAATGATACAATAAAAGGAAAGGCTTAGCTCCGGCAAAAATGTGAATAGTAATAAATGAAAATAAATTATAACCGTGGTCTTAAAAGGATATTCAGCGATTAAACCGGGGTTAAAAGGGTTAAATACGGACTAAACTGGAGGTAATCCGAAGTTAAAATGTCTTAAACCTGAGTGTTAATAGAAAGTCCTTGGCTAATGGTTTAATGGTTAAAGAAAAACGATAAACCCGGGCCGAGATGTGAAAAGGAATTAATAATAAATGAAAATAAATGTAGACCGGGTTCTAAAACAATTATACAGGGATTAATCCGAGATTGTACTAGCTAATGTGACTGTAAATAAAAGAAAGAGGGTTAATACGTTTAACAGAAATGTTAAACACCGGCAAAGATATGAATAGCAATTATTAATAAAAAAGAATGTGACTGTGGTCTAAAAAAGTTAATCAGGAATTAAACTGGGATAAGAAAGGTTAAACAGGGATTAAACTGGGAGTAATCCAAAGGTATAATGTCTTAAACCTGAGTGTTAATAGGAGGTCCCTGGTTAATGGTACGTTAAAGAGAAAGGTTAAACCCGGGCTTAGATGTGAATTTGTATTTGTAATAAAGAAAAATATATGTACTTCGGGTTCTAAACAGGTTAAACTGGGATTAAACCAGGGTTACCTGTCCTATATGTCACTGTTAATAGAAGACACAATGTTAATGTAAGGGTTAGAGGAAAGGTTTAACTCCGACAAAGATGTAAATAGGAGTCAATAAAAAAGGAAAAAAAATATGGACCGTGCTTTAAAAGGGCTAATCAAGGATTAAACCGGGTTTAAAAAGATTAAATATGGATTAAACCGGGGACAATCCGAAGTTTAAATGTCTTAAACTTGAATGTTGATGGAAGGTCCTAGGCTAATGGTACGTTAAAGATAAAGGTTAAACTGGGGCCTAGATGTAAATAAGAATTTCTAACAAAGGAAAAGAAATGTGGACCGGGTTCTAAAAAGGTTAAACAGGGATTAAACCTGCAGTAATCCTAGGTTAAACAGTCGTAAATGTCATAGTAAATCAAATACACAGGGTTACTGATACGTTAAAGAGATGGGTTAAACCTGGGGTTAGATGTGAAAAGGAGTTAATAATAAATGAAAATAAATATGAAACGGAGTCTAAAATGGTTTAACTTGGATTAAACCGGGGGTAATCCGAGGTTAAACTGTCTTAAATGTTACTGTTAATAGAAGACACTGGGTTAATGATACATTAAAGAGATATGTTAAACTCATACAAAGATGTGAATTTGAATTAATAATAAAGGAAAATAAATGTGGACCGGTTTCGAGAAAGGTTAAACATGGATTAAACCGGAGGTTATCCAAAGTTAAACCGTCCTTAATGTCATTGTTAATGGAAGACACATTGGTAATGATACAATAAATGGAAAAGGTTTAAGCCCTGCATAAGTGTGAATAGAAATCAATAATGAATGAAAATAAACAACAACCGTGGTCTAAAAAGGCTATTAAGCAATTAAACCGGGGTTAAAAATGTTAAACATGGATAAAAGCGGGGAAAATCCGAAATTAAATTGTCTTAAACCTGAGTGTTAATAGAAAGTCCAAAGGTAATGGTACGTTAAAGAGAAAGGTGAAACTCGGGCCTAGATATGAATAAGAATTTCTAATAAAGGAAGATAAATGTGGACCGGGTTTTATAAAGGTAAAACAAGGATTAAACCAGAAATAATCCGAGGATAAACAGTCGTAAATGTCATTGTTAATAGGAGACTCAGGGTTAATGATACTTTAAAGAGAAAGGATAAACCCGGGCTAAGATGTGAAAAGGAATTAATAATGTATGAAAATAAATGTACAACGGGGTCTGAAATAGTTAAACTTGGATCAAACCAGGGGTAATCCGAGATTAAACTGTCTTAAATGTTACTGTTAATCGACAACATTGGGTTAATGATACATTAAAGATATATGTTAAACTCCTAATAAGATTTAAATTGGAATTAAAAATAAAGGAAAATAAATGTTGAACGGTTTTGAAAAAGGTTATTCAGGGATTAAACCGGAGGTAAACCGAGGTTAAACTGTCCTAAATGTCATTGTTAATAGAAGACACAATGTTAATGATACTATAAAGGGAAAGGTCGAACTCCAGAAAATATGTGAATAGAAATCAATAATAAATGAAAATAAATATGGACCATGCTCTAGAAGGTTAATCAGGGATTAAACCGGGTTAAAAAATGTTAAACATAAACTAAACCGTGGGATATCCGAATTTAAAATGTCTTAAACCTGAGTGTTAATAGAAGGTCATTGACTAATGGTACGTTAAAGAGAAAGTTTAAACTCGTACATAGATGTGAATAAGAACTTGTAATTAAGGAAAATTAATGTAGACCGGGTTCTTAAAAAGTTAGACAGGGATTAAACCAGAAGTAATCCTAGGTTAAACAGTCGTAAATGTCATTGTTAATAGGAGATATAGTGTAAAAGAAACGTTAAAGGTAAAGGTTAAACCCGGGATTAGGTGTGACAAGGAATTAATAATATATGAAAATAAATATGAAACGGAGTCTAAAATGGTTTAACTTGGATTAAACCGTGGGTAATCCGATTTTGAACTGTCTTAGATGTTACTGTTAATAGAAGACATTGGGTTAATAATACATTAAAGTGATATGTTAAACTCCTACAAAGATGTGAATTGGAATTTATAATAAAGGAAAATAAATGTGGATCGGTTTCGAAAAATGTTAAACATGGATTAAACCGGAGGTTAACCTAGGTTAAATTGACCTAAATGTCATTTTTAATAGAAGACGCAATGTAAATGATACGATAAAGGGAAATGTTTTACTCCGGAAAATATGTGAATAGAAATCAATAATAAATGAAAACAAATATGGACCGTGCTCTAAAAAGGTTAAAAAGGGATTAAACCGGGTTTAAAAATGTTAAACATGGATTAAACCGGGGATAATCCGAAGTTAATATGTGTTAAACCTGAGTGTTAAAAGAACGTACTAGGCTAATGGTACGTAAAAGAGAAAGGTTAAAGTCGATCCTAGATGTGACCAAGAATTTCTAACAAAGGAAAATAAATGTAGACCGGGTTAGGGTTAGGTTAGGGTTAGGGTTAGGGTTAGGGTTAGGGTTTAGGGTTAGGGTTAGGTTAGGGTTAGGGTTAGGGTTAGGGTTAGGGTTTAGGGTTAGGGTTAGGGTTAGGGTTAGGGTTAGGGTATATAGTAAAGCTAGGGTTAGGGTTAGTTAGGGTTAGGGTTAGGGTTAGGGTTAGGGTATATAGGAGAACTACCTCTTGCACCCCCAGAGTTTGCACCCCCCTGAGGCGCATGCGCGAAAAGTATTATGGGATAGGGTTAGGGTTAGGGTTAGGGTTAGGGTTAGGGTTAGGGTTAGGGTTAGGGTTAGGGTTAGGGTTAGGGTTAGGGTTTAGGGTTAGGGTTAGGGTTAGGGTTAGGGTTTAGGGTTAGGGTTAGGGTTTAGGGTTAGGGTTAGGGTTAGCGTTGGGTTAGGGTTAGGGTTAGGGTATATAGGAGAACTACCTCTTGCACCCCCAGAGTTTGCACCCCCCTGAGGCGCATGCGCGAAAAGTATTATGGGATATTTTTTAAATATCCGGCATTTTGTGTCACGTGGCTGTAAAATAAGTGAGTGCGCATGCTCATTCATAAACCGCCATTTTGAATAGATGTATTGAAGAGGAAGGACGTGTTTTGTATTGTTCAGTTTGATTGTTGAAAAAGAATGGATTAATAATAAAAGGTAAACGATTTTTTTTAGGTAATGGACTTCCTACAAGAAATTGTATGTAATTTCATCCCTTAATTGTTGAAATTAATCGATATAATTGCAAACAAGGTAAATACATATGAGCAGAATGGATCGAACCCTTGACCTTCCCTGCTATGCTGTATCGAAAAGCCAAAGTTTATGTACTTAATGGTACGATATTTACAGGTAATGTCGCGTGATTTTGCAGCTTAAATGCCTCTTATTCGAACCCTTATGTACTGTCTTTGCAAGTGGAACTATTCAATTCTATTCGTGTCTATATGAACATAAAGGCGGCCATTTTGAAAGCCATTGCGTATGTTTCTAAAAATAAAGTAGTCGTTATAAAAGGCGGGAATATAGCGCGCCAAGGGTTAGGGTTAGGGTTAGGGTTAGGGTTAGGGTTAGGGTTAGGGTTAGGGTTAGGGTTAGGGTTAGGGTTGGGTTAGGGTTAGGGTTAGGGTTAGGGTTAGGGTTAGGGTTAGGTTAGGGTTAGGGTTAGGGTTAGGGTTAGGGTTAGGGTTAGGGTATATAGGAGAACTACCTCTTGCACCCCCAGAGTTTGCACCCCCCTGAGGCGCATGCGCGAAAAGTATTATGGGATATTTTTTAAATATCCGGCATTTTGTGTCACGTGGCTGTAAAATAAGTGAGTGCGCATGCTCATTCATAAACCGCCATTTTGAATAGATGTATTGAAGAGGAAGGACGTGTTTTGTATTGTTCAGTTTGATTGTTGAAAAAGAATGGATTAATAATAAAAGGTAAACGATTTTTTTTAGGTAATGGACTTCCTACAAGAAATTGTATGTAATTTCATCCCTTAATTGTTGAAATTAATCGATATAATTGCAAACAAGGTAAATACATATGAGCAGAATGGATCGAACCCTTGACCTTCCCTGCTATGCTGTATCGAAAAGCCAAAGTTTATGTACTTAATGGTACGATATTTACAGGTAATGTCGCGTGATTTTGCAGCTTAAATGCCTCTTATTCGAACCCTTATGTACTGTCTTTGCAAGTGGAACTATTCAATTCTAGTGTCTATATGAACATAAAGGCGGCCATTTTGAAAGCCATTGCGTATGTTTCTAAAAATAAAGTAGTCGTTTAAAAGGCGGGAATATAGCGCGCCAAGGGTTAGGGTTGGGTTAGGGTTAGGGTTAGGGTTAGGGTTAG